>CM074693.1:38946051-39340314 GCA_037355405.1 Vitis amurensis
ATAGAAGGTCCATTCAAAGTCTGATCCCAAAATCCACTGGTGGGTACTGGATCCTGTGCGGTTCGGCTCACGACTTTTACTCTTCTTTCAGGGTTTCGATTCATCTCCCAGAGATATCATGTCTGCAAAATCTGGTTGCTCTGTTTACATTGGTAAGTTTCGATAAATTCTTTTTTCCGTTCTAGAAATTGATTTTAGACTGTCACTCGACGGAGAAGATTTTTTTGACTTGACGGATGTTTGGTGGGGAAGTTTGATAGGAAACTTGATTTTCCGTGAATGTTATTTTATAGGAATTGTTTCCGTTGGAACAAGAGGATTCTTGGAGAGAATTTGGCCAAGAATCTGGTTGATTTGGTTATTTTACTATAGTAGTTTTTTTTGTTTCATCCCAATTTGTTACCCTTTCTTTACTCTAGATCGTAAATTATGCACAAGGTGATGTGTCCTTTAATTTTTTATTTTGTAGGTCACCCTCATCCTTTTACTGTAGAAACATTCACAATGTTGGATCTTTTTACTTACATGCTGAACTTCCTTCTATTTTTGTCAGTGCCAGCATCCTCTGATTCATTACACCAACCTAATAGGTATAGTTCACAACTTGATGGCCACAGTTATGACTACAGTCGAAGAGTTTCTGAGTCAAGATACTATGATTCGAGTAACCCTCTTAATAACTTATCCATCGCAGATTGATTAGGGAGGAACTCTCTTCTATGCCCTAGGATGGTACTTTTTTATATTATTAGAGCGATTTAAGTAACATACCTGTTGTGTAATCTATAAGGTTAGGGAAAGATGACCAGCCATTTAGTTTTCTTATGTAGTTAATCATGCTAATCAGGTGTTCTGGTTTTGTTATTGTACTATGCAAATATGCTTTGTTTTGTAAGTGAAATAATTCGATTTTATCTAACTTTATTGCTCGGTTAACATCGATACCAGAGAGTTATTACGAGGTTCAACACCATCACTAGAATTGTGTACAAAGATGATCCTACGATCATGGCATGGGAACTGATGAACGAGCCTCGCTGCCAAGCTGATTCCTCGAAAGAATGGTTAATGTAAGCTTTGATACTCACAAATCTTATATATATGACTAGAGAAATGAACTGATTTTTCAAATTAACGTACTCAAATCTATAGAATATGGTTTCTTTTGGTTAAGGTGGTGTTTGTTTTTTGGCTGAATAGAAAAAGCTAAATATTTTGGTTTTTTTCTATTCCTAAAAGTAACTTTTGTTGACATCATCCAACGTAACTAAAGTGAACTTATTATCAATAGGTTTAGTTTAGTTATATTGGATGGTATCAATAGGTTATTTTTAGTTGAATAGAAAAAGCCAAAATATTTGACTTTTTTTATTCAACCAAAAAACAAACACCACCTAAGTGTTACACTCAAATGACAGGGTTGGGTTCAAGAAATGGCAAGTTTTGTGAAATCTATGGACAAAAACCACCTGCTTGAAATAGGCATGGAAGGATTTTACGGGGACTCCATGCCCGAAAAGAAGGTCAACAATCCTGATTACCAAGTTGGCACTGATTGCATCAGCAACAATCTCATCAAAGAGAGATTTTACCACCATACATGCATATCCTGATATTTGGTACTTCAATTCATTACCCTAATACTCCTATTTAGTTTAACTAAAAACCGAAAAAATTTCCACTATATGTTAATAACATGCCAAATAAGTAGCATAAATTAATACCAAAATCATGTTGAACGTATCTGATCAAAGATCATGCTATTGTAGGCTGTTGGACAAAATGAATCCGCGCAGGCAGCCTTTATGCAAAGGTGGATGCAGAGTCACTGTGTAGATTCAAAGGGAATACTAAAGAAGCCACTGGTCATGGCAGAACTTGGGAAATCCAGCAAAGATCAAGGATATAGCTTGAGTGCAAGGGATCAGTACTTGAGCACAGTCTACCAAAGGATGAACAACTTTGAGAGCACCGGAGGAGGGATCAGCGGCAGTCTTGTTTGGCAACTCATGGCTGAAGGGATGGACTCATATGGGGATGGATATGGTATAATCTTATCACAAGATGCCTCAACAAGGGGTATAATTTCGGCAGTCACATAAAATGACGACTTTTCGCCATATGTTGCTCGGAAGAAAACATGGAAAGTCGGTTCCTTGAATAGGGTTTAGAATCTCGGTTGATACCGGTACGACTCGGCCGAGTCATATCCGCCTCGACCATGGCCTGTACTGGATCGATACCCGAGTTGGATATTTTGTCAACTTGTGAACAAACTCGGTTGAATTTAAGATAAATGAAAAGTCTTGGAGTGAATCCCATGGAAACGTTGAGACAACTCCAAGATCATGTTGAGACTAAGCTATTTGAGAAATTGGTAATGGAAAAAAAAAATGGTAATATTGGAGTAGAAATGGTGGAGAAGATGAGAGGATTAAAACCCATAAAAATGAAAAATACAAATTATAAAGAGTTAGAACCCTACATCTTGAAGTCGCCGGCGAGGTCGAAGAAGCACGTCTGCTTGTTTGAATCCCCCAAGTTCTCGTCGAAGATGGAACTGAGCGACATGAAGAGGAAGCAAAGTTGTCGGACTCCAGCACCGTTGTTATCAATGGAGAACGACGGTGAGGTGGCTGATGGAAGTGGTAGAAGAGAGAAATGGGTCTGTGGAGGAGCTGGTTGAGAGGAGAAATGGGTATATTAAAAGAGAGATAGGTGTTTGACCGGTCAATGAGGGTTATGGACATTTAACAAAAATGAGGATTTGGGTTTTAAATAATATTTATTTGTTTTTCAAGTAGATAATGAGTATTTAGTGGGGATTTGGGTTTTAAATAGTTTGATGAAAATTATAATGATAAAAAATGAATAATGAATATTAGACTTATATCAAATAAATAGGAAATGAATATTTATATAAAAATTAAAATTAATGAATATATTTTATAAGAAAAATTTTATTATTTTTTTAAAGATGAATCATGGTTTAATTTTTTTTTAATAATTAAAAGTATTTTTTTTTTAAATTCAAAATATTTAATTTTTAAAAAAATTATTTTTTATTATTTTCATCTTCAATAAAACATTTATTATCAAGTGATTAAATTAAAATATTTTTAGAGATTTTTAATATTATTATAAATCATCCTAAAAAGTATGTTTTTATTATAATTTGAATAATTTTAATTTAATAAAAGTTTATTTTATTAATTTTTCACTCTACTTATTTGTATTTAATTTTTTTAATAATTTTCATAATTTTTTAAATTTATTTTGAGCTCTTAAATTAGAATTTTTTGTTTATCACCCGATACTGATCCGAGATACCGAAATCGATGTGCCTCAAGACCTTCCGAGTTAATGATTGATACCGCGACTTTAAACTATGTCCTTGAAGGCCTGGCCTCATCTCAAATATGGTCTTTCTTATTAGCTGAATGGATGGATTTTCAAATCCATTATCATCTGGGTCATTTTTTTTTCCTTTTGATTCATCAAACTAATATGATCTATTGTATCCAGAGAACTAGTCAAGTGAGTTGAAGTCCGAGCCTCGTGAAGCTAAAGTTCTTCGTAGTAGAGTAGGATGTATTCAATAAGAGGCTGGCAGTCTGATGTATGTTGAAATGAATTTTGAAAAAAATTTTACTTAGAATTTTTGTTCTTAATTTTCATTGTTGAGGTTGGTGAATCTGTTGCTATCTTGACTAAGAATATTACCACTGATGAACATCACAAATGGTGGTTTCTAAAGTGTGCATCAGTGACAAAAGAGAGAGACAGAGATATATAGAAAAATAAGAGTCTAGATAATAATGTATTTTACAAAAATAAAATTATACAATGTGATAATTAATTGAAGATAATATTAATGGTGAATATAATTTGAATTGGGTTGGCTTGAAATCAAATTAAGAAAGTGGAGAATTAAAAGCACGTTGGAGAGTAATTTTAAAAAGTATTTATAACATTTTTAACATTTTAATGATAAAAATTTTTAAGTATTAAAAATATTAAAAATATTTCCTAAAATTATTATCAAACAAGTTATAAAAATGCTAAAAACACTTCTTAAAATTACTTACGTTTTTACAATAATTTTAGGAAGTGTTTCTAGTATTCTTTATACTTGAAACATAAAAAAATTTAAGTGTTAAAAGAAGTAGAAACACTTCCTAAAATCACCTGTCAGTTCTAAAGAAGTCTTGTTGCTGTGGATCCCAGTTTTTTTGACGCCTTATCCACTCGGGAATTCCAGTACTTCCAGGAATAACAATACTAAGTCCTGGGCCGAAATAGCAAGTTCAAGTATTTCTTTTGGATTGCTTATCCAACATTCCAAATCCTGCAGACTGTTTAAGTACAACGTAAGTCTCATGTTTGTATAAAAAAGTCGATGGCCCACAAATATCATACCTGAATTGCTGACTTGAAGCATTTGAACAGAGTAGACATTATGGACCTAACGAACCAAGTATACTTAATGGAAGCTCTGCAATTGGGAGAATCGTCTTGCAGTCACACAAGTCAAGGATTCTCAGCTTAGGAAGTTGATTAGTCCCAGACGGTATGTTACTAAATGGGTTCCCCCTTAGCTATTATATTTGCAGTGATGGCAGGTTTTTACAAGGACTCTAAGACTAAAAAATTCAAGCTTATTCAAATGTTCATTTGATGATGGCAGCTCCTTTACAAAATCAGTAAGTGGTTTTGTTTATGGATCCCACACTTGATGGTATCCAACAGGAACATAAGTGTCTTAGCAACTTTCAGACTAATGGTGCCATTTGGATTAGTAGCTTCCCACAATTCAAGCATCTGATCATCATCTTCACCAATCTCTCTCCTGCTAGCTTATCCCACAGGATGAACATTTAGATATCTGATCAAGCATAATGTCTCATCAGATATCTGCTAGCTTGTTTGAATGTTTTCTCATCAATAACTTCTTTCAGATTTCAACTCTTCAATCTGTCTCATTGCAGCCTCTAGTTTGGTGTTGATGTCTAAGTTTTCCTGATTTCCATTTCAACCATTGCCTTCTCAATTGCTTTAATTCTGGTTTGCATACCTGCAAGTTCGAATATCCATCTGGCTTCATGACAATTTGATCTTCACTCAAATCTCGACCCCTTCCGGCACACAGGTGACGGCACTATTGCTAGGCTTTGTCGTGCTTGAGTGAGCAAAATCCATTATTTCAAAGGAAACATAGAGCGGGGACCAAAAATTTAGGAACAGTGAAGAGTATAGGGAAAGCCATGGTAGAAGCCATGCATGAGAAGCCATTCCATGAGGCTAAGGGAGAAAGCCCAGTGCATCAGGCAGGAAATCTGTTTCTCGGTCAGAACTGCATTAAGATGGACAGCCCATGGGGAAGTAATTTTTGCGACCAAGTGGACAGATTCAATAGAAAGAGTGGCTTGGTGGATAAGGTAGTGAGAGGCCTATCCTGGAGGCCATTCTCATTTTTCCTATGTGTACAGCTTCATCTTGATGCTCTCTGGTGGACCCAATGGGTTGCTACCATGAAGAAAATTCTTAGAAAGTTAATATTAACTACAAATCATTTCAAAGCAATGGACAGATTCATCTTGATGATCTCCACTATGTTCAGTAATAGTGGTTTGTCACCAATAATCATTGCAAGAGCACACCTTCCCTTTAAAATGGTGAAAACGGTTTGAATCTCCATGCCCCGGCTGGTTGTGCTAGTGATTATACGATGGCTTTATATTTTCCTGATCTATTTTCAAAGGATTTGCATTTTATTTATCTTGAATTATGCTTGGTAGCTAGTAAAAAATGAATGCAATAGTCAACAAAGCAATTGGTCGACTAGCCGATTGAATCGATCATTTGTTTATCAATAACATTAATGTTATGTTTAGTCAATTCCTTAGGAATCAAATGAAAAATAGTCATTTTATTTCCAAAAGATTTGTATTATATTCTTTTTGAATTATGTTTGATAATAGCAAATGAATGTATTACCAACAAAGTAATCAGTTAAGTTACCGATTGAGCGATTGTATAACTAATCAAATAAATGAAAGAGAGCCATAATACCTTCTAATGATTTACATTTTATCCTTCTCAAATTGTGTTTAGTAGTGATAAATGAATGTGTTCAAACCTTTGTCTTTTAAATAAAGTGGATGGTGACATTTCTATTAAGCCAATTTTATGTTTGTTAATACATATGCATAGGTCACATATATTCATTTGTGTTTTAAACTTAAACAATTTTAAATTTATATAAAAAAGGAATATTAAAAATAAAATTTTAATAAAAAAATATTTTTAATCATCTTATTTTTAAATTTCATTGAATTAATTATTGAAAATATAAAAATCATCACAATAATTTTTAACAAACTTTTATTGAAAAATATAAGATTATAAATAAAAAATAATTATATATCTTTTATAAGGAGTCCTTGGCATAAAAAGCATATAAAAAAAAGGTCTAAAAGGATTTTTTTTTCCTTCTTTTTCTCAATTTAAGTCCTATAAACCTTAAATCATTTTTGAGTAAGATAATTTTATTTTAATTAAAAATTTAATTTGTGTTTATTTTATGTCAGTAGAAAAGTCAGCTTTTTCTATTTTTTTTTCTCTTTTCAATCTTTAATTTGTTACAATTTTTTCAATCCCATTTATCACACAAAATAAATTTAATTTAATTTGAAAAAGTTTAGATAGCTTTTTGTTGAATGAAAATCAAATTAAGTGAGAAATGTAGTGTGAATTAATAGAGTTATCATAATAAGTAAAATAAGTGAGATTTCAATTTATCATAAATAGGTGAAATTATTATTCTTTTACATATATATATATATATATATATATATATTTATAACTTAAAATTATTATTTTACCTTTAAATTTCATTCATTAAACCTTGATATCTTTTCATCCCATGATAAGACTATTTTTTTTTTTAAAAAAAAAAAAAAAAAAAAAAAAAAACAATTGTAATTAGGTTTTAATCTATATTGTTTAGTGTTTTAATTAAAAAAAAAAACCCTCAAATTAGAAATCCTACCAACTATCTAATTACCCATATTCTAACTAAATGTTTGAATATAAGTTAAATGTCATTTTTTAACTATTTTTTATTTTACAATAATGGAGATTATTTTTTCGAAATAGTAAGTATTTTCAGCTTTTTAGTTCAATTATTCTACATAAATTTTAAACTTTTTTATTTCCTTTTATGAATATTATTATCAAATTTTTAATATTTTTTCTCTATTAAAAATATCTCACCTACTTGAAGACGTGGATTTTTATGATTGGCTAGATTCAACCGCCAATACAGAGTTGTAATGAAATAAGAACTCTAAGGCGGTGATCGGATCAAATCTCTTTATATAGAAGGTCCATTCAAAGTCTGATCCCAATATCCACTGGTGGGGACTGGATCCTGTGCGGTTCGGCTCACGACTTTTAGTCTTCTTTTAGGGTTTCGATTCATCTCCCAGAGATATCATGTCTGCAAAATCTGGTTGCTCTGTTTACATTGGTAAGTTTCGATAAATTCTTTTTCCCGTTCTAGAAATTGATTTTAGACTGTCACTCGACGGAGAAGATTTTGATTCAGGGTGCAATCTGACTTGATGGATGTTTGGTGGGGAAGTTTTATGAGGAAACTTGATTTTCCGAGAATGTTATTTTCTAGGAATTGTTGCCGTTGGAACAATAGGATTCTTGGAGAGAAGTTGGTTTATTTGGTTATTTTGCTGTTTTATGGTGGAGAGAATTATGGTTTCATCTCTATTTGTTACCCTTTCTTTACTTTCCGAGAAATTCCTTTTTTATTTTTTATTTTTTATATATTACTCTAGATCGTATATACCGCATTTGTATATTTAAACAAAAAAAAAAATTATTCAATTTGTATCAGATCAGATGATTTTATCTGTGGATCGACGCAAGCATTTTGTCCCGATAATCTTCCGCTAATTCATTCCTGAAAACAAAAGTGCCCCTGAAGAAAGTTGAATTGATTTGGCTGTTTGGCTATTTTTGTGGTGGAGATTGATTGTGTTTTATATAAATCAGTCATAATTGTTGAGTCTAATTTATAGTTCTTAATTTTCCATTTTTTTTTGCTTTATTATAATTTCAGAATTCGTGATTTTATCTGCAGTTCGGAGAACATTTTGATTTAACGTGTAATTTGACTTGAGGTTGTTGTATGGAGAGAACTTGTGAGAGATTTCACACTACACCGGGAATTCATTTTTACCAGAAAGATTTTTTCCCCTGGGAAAGTGTCTAAAGCTGTCTTATGTTAGATTTTTTATGTTTGTGTACAAATATTCATTGTGGTCCATATTTCTACTACTTTTGATTTTTTGGTCAAATGAGAAGCTTAATTTTTGGAGAAAAGAATTTTTCCAGGCAAGTTGTTTCCATGGAAACGCACTGATCTGATGGAGAAAATTTTGTTGATTTGGTTGTTTTGCTCCTTGTTCGTGGAACAGTTAGGGTCTCATATAATATAGTCATAACTTTTTACTTTTTTCATTTGATTTCCATTATATATAATTTTTGCATCAGTGGTAAATATGGAGATCTTGGATGTGCATGATTTCGCACACTACACTCAATATTTTCTAAAAAGGTTTCAAAGATTGGTGGTGAATGGAGAAATTATTTGCGTGTTCTTTTCAGTTTTTATCCTTTCATTCTTTCATTTTTTTCATTTGTATATCCTTGCATATTGGTGCTGATGTGGGTCATCCATTAGGTGATGTATATGCATCTTAGGAGGTACTTTCCATAAAACTTGTTGCAACTTGCATAGTGTTTCTTTGGAATTACATATGTATTACAGTGGTTGGGGAGACTCATTTCTGATATAGCTCGGGAATATCTGGAAAGTTTTGTGTCAAAATATGCGGAGCTCACATTAAGCCTTGTTTGATGAGTGTTGGGATCAGGATTGGAACTCTCCAGCTATGGTGCTTATGGAGTGGACTTTGTTGCATGAAGTTTTTTGTGCATATGGTGGGCAGAACTGTTGACATGGGGATGTGCACACCCTTTATTTGGAAGATGAACATAAGGTTTTTGATAGGAATGGAAACGATGAGGGGAACATGGAAAAACTTAGAAATGATTACAGTTTTAACACTATAATTCTAAGGAAATAATCAATGTCAATAGGCTTGGTCAGATTCTTACATTAAGTGCTGAATGTGGGGATAACAAGTGGATGCTTTGAAAAGTTTGAATTCCATCATTCAAAAGCAACAGATTTGTGATGGGAGGGTTAAGATAGTTCCTATGTGCTAGGGGTGCCCCCTTTGTTGATTGGGTTATTTAATAATACTCTTATTTTCCTATCAAAAAATTAGGGTGGGGGGATGTTGGGGTTTGAAACGGATTTGCACTGTCAGTATAACATAGTATGAGAAAAGGTATATAAAATAATGACATGATCAAGTTGTGGTGAGTTGATTTGTGAATAGCATTATGAGAAGAACATGTAATTATTTATTTGTTGGTTGAATGTGTTTGGATATAAATGTCAATGGTGGAGCCTTTTGTTTTGTTTTTGTTTTTGTTTTTTTTTTTTTTTGTGGTGGTGGGTTTGGTTGGGGACAGTACAATATTGCAAAATTTATTTCAGGAGGGACAAAGTTACAGATTTTCTTAATGTAGCCTAATGGAAACCATGGAAGTCCCTTGAATTGAGTGAAAGTGGGTTCAAATCTCTACAAATGCAATTTTCTTTTCTCTTCCTGAAATTTTCATGGGAGGCACTTGCCCTCTAGACTCAAGGTGGCTCCGCCACTGGAAATGCTAAGTGTCACACCCTAGACACTTGATAATATTGGATTATACGCTGTGCAAGAGTGTTATGGTTTCTAAAGTCAAGCTATTAGTTTCGTATTCTTCTTCTTCCTTTCTTTTTTGGTATGGTTGAAAGATTTTTTTTACATTGTTAATAACTGATTATTTTTATTACTTCTTTTCATCATCATCCCTCTCTCATATACTTGCAAACTAAACGTATATGTTCATTAGGTTTCTTATTGTAACATGTGTCCAATGAAATGAATGGTATATATATATATATATATATATATATATATATATATGTATGTATGTATGTATATATTATATATATATGTATGTATGTATATATTATATAAAAGGGTCATATGTTTCTGAGAAATGAATAATAATTTGCAATTTTATAGTCAAATTCAGTTTCCCACCACTGTGGGGGCTGTTGATTCGGCCTTTATCGTTACATGTGCATGCATGAACATGCACAAATATTAGGTGTTTCTTTCTAAATGCATGGACTTGCACGGTCATAAATTCCTTTTCTAATAATTTTACTGCTGAATGTTTTCTACTTTTTTTACAATCTTTTCAATCCTCCTACAGCTTTTGTCTGCTGAACTGCTTGATGCTTGCTGTTGCATAGTCTGTCTTTTCTTTGCATAATGTTATTTATGTCTTTATGTTCAAGCTATTTTAATAGTCCATATTAATATGCTGTTTCATCATAACAAAAGGATATCTTGTTTTAATTTGGTTTTAATTTCTATTTTACATAGGTAATTTGGATGAGAGGGTAAGCGACAGGGTTTTGTATGATATTCTGATTCAGGCAGGGCGGGTGGTGGACTTGTACATTCCTCGTGACAAAGAAACTGACCGGCCCAAAGGTTTTGCCTTTGCTGAATATGAGACCGAGGAAATTGCAGATTATGCTGTCAAGCTATTCTCTGGCCTTGTGACACTGTACAATCGAACACTGAAATTTGCGGTGAGACCTCATGATCTGTTGCTTCTACTTCCTAGCTATAGTCCCTAGTCTAATTGCTTTTTGGTAAATGCCTTGTTTGCTAGAAATGGTTACCTAGATTCTGTCATTTGGCTTAATTTTTATGTAGGATTAGGTTCTTTTGTTTATTTATTTATTTTTAACAAATGGTAAATATATGGTAAGTGATGGAGGGTTAGTGTTATTTTGCATTATTTTCTATAAGATTTCTTAGCTTACGAATGTTGGGAGCCAAAACTTTTAGAGCGCTGGCCCAATAATCTCCTACATGGGGCTCTAGATAATGACAAATGAACTCTTCAAAACAGATTTCTGGGCAAGATAAGCCCTCGTCAGCAGCAATCACTCCCACATCAAATTCGTCCCTTGAACCAAAACCTCATCCTGTACCATTTAACAATATGGAAAATTCTCAACACTCCATGGGGTTAAGAACGCCTTGCAGATTAGCAGCTCACCCAGTAAATTATGCACAAGGTGATGTATCCTTCTTTAATTTTTTATTTTGTATGTCACCCTCATCCTTTTACTGTAGAAACACTCACAATGTTGGATCTTTTTACTTACATGCTGAACTTCCTTCTATTTTTGTCAGTGCCAGCATCCTCTGATACATTACACCAACCTAATAGGTATAGTTCACAACTCGATGGCCACAGTTATGACTACAGTCGAAGAGTTTTTGGGGCAACATTGGATAGCATTAGCCGCACTAGGTCAAGATACCATGATTCGAGTAACCCAATAACTTATCCCTCTTACTAATTTATCGCAAATTGATTAGGGAGGAACTCTCTTCTATGCCCTAGAATGGTAGTTTTTTATATTATTAGAGCGATTTAAGTAACATACCTGTTGTGTAATCTATAAGGTTAGTGAAAGATGACCAGCCATTTAGTTTTCTTATGTAGTTTAATCATGCTAATTAGGTGTTCTGGTTTTGTTATTGTACTATGCTTATCATGGTTAGACTTTTGAAGTGGTTTTTCTTATTTTACTCATTCACAAAGTATTTGAAACTTTCTATATCTTAAATGCAACCATTTAGTTTTTTTATGTATTTAATCATGCTAATTAGGTGTTCTGGTTTTGTTATTGTACTATGCTATCATGGTTAGACTTTTGAAGTGGTTTTCCTTATTTTACTCCTTCAAAGTATTTGAAGTTTTCTATATCTTAAATGCTTTTATATTAAGTTCAATTTTAGCTTTGATCGTATGGATCTATCCATTTTATGAGTGGTTGTGTCAAGAAAAACCCTACACATTCTAGCTCATGTAGAACTCTGCTCTTAGGCAAGGATAAAAATATCAGTTTTGATAGATATATCTTGAATTTTATGGATATATCGAGATATATTGGGAAATTATCGGCTGAAATTTTGAAGAAAATATCGATGAGATGGAAATGGATGAACTTTGTATTGAAGATTGACATATATATAATTATTTTTCATTTTTAAAAATGTTTATAATTTCATTTGTTAATTACTATACAAGACTTTTGATTTCTATATTTTTAATAATAAATTAAAAGGAATTTGAAAATAAGATAATTAAATTTAATTAATTTATTATACTTAATTTTTTACAAAAATGTTAAAGATTTAAGTATACTTATTGTATATATATATATATATATATATATATATATAGTCACTTTTATACATAGTTCAAAGTCTTGGTATCGGTCATTGACTCGGGAGGTCTTGAGGCACATTTGTCTCGGTATCTCGGATCGGTATCGGGTGATACGCAAAAAATTCTAATTTAAGAACTTAAAATAATTTTAAAAAATTATTAAAATTATTTAGAAAATTAAATACAAATAAGTAGAGTGAAAAATTAATAAAATAAACTTCTATTATATTAAAATTATTCAAATTATAATAAAAGCATACTTTTGGGATGATTTAAAATAATATTAAAAATCTCTAAAAATATTTTAATTTAATTCACTTGATAATAAATGTTTCTTGTTGAAGATGAAAATAATAAAAAGAAATTTTTTTTATAAAAAATTGTTTAAATTAAATATTTTGAATTTTTTTAAAAAAATATTTTTAAATATTAAAAAATTAAAACCATGATTCATCTTTAAAAAAATAAATATAATTTTTCTTATAAAATATATTCATTAATTTTAATTTTTATATAAATATTCATTTCCTATTTATTTGATATAAGTCTAATATTCATTATTAATTTTTTATCATTATAATTTTCATCAAATTATTTAAAACTCAAATTCCCACCAAATACTCATTATCTACTTAAAAAATAAATACATATTATTTAAAACCTAAATCCTCACCTATTTATCAAAAAAAAAAAAAAAACCCATATCCACATATGTTAAATACTCATAACCACCATTGACCGGTCAAACACCCATTTCTCCCCCACAACCAGCTCCTCCGCAGGCCCACTTTCTCTCTTCTCCCACTTCCATCAGCCACCTCACCGTCGTTCTCCGTCGATAATAGCGGTGCTAGAGTCCGGTGACTCTGCCTCCTCCTCATGTCACTCAGTTCCATCTCCGGCAAGAACTTGGGGAATCCGACCGGCGACTACAAGATGCTGTCCATCTCTGTAATCTGTATTTTTCATTTTCATGGGTTTTGATCCTCTCATCTTCTCCACCATTTCTACTCCAATATTACCTTTTTTTCCATTACCAATAACCCAAATAGCTTAGTCTCAACATGAACTTGGAGTTGTCTCAACATTTCCATGGGATTCACTCTTTCAATTCAATCGAGTTTGTTCGACAAAATATCCAACTCGGGTATCGGTCCGGTACTAGCCATGGTCGAGGCGGATACAACTCGGCCGAGTCGTACCGGTATCGACCGAGATTTTGAACCCTGCTTTTATGTAACAAGTGCAAGTTACATTAAGTGGAACAATGCACCGGAATATCCTAATAAGTGGGAAACAATCCCAATAAATGTAAAAAGATTTGAAAATTTTGGTTGAAGGATATTTTTTAAGTATATGTTATGTCGGGGTTGCTGACTTTTGGTGACATTTTAGTTGTTGCTCTTAAGCAATGCTTTGTGAAACTTTCCAAGCTTGACAATCGTCCACAAAATAGCACAAACTTACGCTAGAACTGGTGCATGACTAGAAGTTCTCTCCTAACCACTCGGTAGGGCTTCATCTCTCCCTATTGACAAACCAAACAGGGGAAATGAAGGCTTAGTTTGGGAAGTATTTTACAAAACAGTTCTAAAGAATATTTTTTTAGAACAGTTTTTAAAAGCTATTCTCTAATATTATGTAAAACAAAAGTCTGAAAAGTGTGTAATTTTATGTAGAACAAAAATCTGTTTCTAAACTTGAGTTGTCCTTACCCTGTTTTAAATGCTTTTAAATATGTTTTAAAAATAATTTTTATTTATAGTGCTTTATTTTTAATCATTCTTTATATTTGTATAATTATTTTTTTAAACAATCCTTAGAAAACAAGTGAAAAATAATTGAAAACAATTAAAAGATGTTTGAAAACACTATGTTTTTTGTTTTTAATAACAAAAAAACTATTATCTATTTTTTTATTGTCAAATATGTTTTATGTTTTTTTTCAATCTTGGGAACATAAACATATTTTCAAAAACAGTTACCAAGCAGGTTGAAACTTAAAGAATTCTTGTCACTGAACCATCTAATTAGGAGTGTATATTGTTTTGAATGTTGGATCTACTCTATTCTCGGGAACAAGATGCTCAGGTTAGGTATTTGAATGGACACATGATTTCAAGTTGATGGGCCATCCTGGTCATATATGGCTTTGGTTTGCATTAGGCTCACTTATCAGGTCATATATCAAGTTGATTTTGAGTACTTAATTACCAAATTGATTGTCTAAATCTATTATTTCTATAATTTCAAGATGAAACTATATAGGTTTTCTTCCATTTTTCCCCTTTTCTCTGTCTGAATCTTATTCGACTTCCTAACAAATCATTTTGTTGCCATATATTAACTCTTGCCACTACAACCATTGTTCCTCCTCAGTTCTGTCTGATCCAGGCAATATTTTATATGGCACAAATATTGTCCTAGTCATTTCAGTCTACTGACTATTCCCAATGGTTGAACTGCTATCTCAACTTGATGTTGAGTTTAAGTATGAATAATAATTATGTTATATAAGCTATGTTATGCCAAATAGATGACCTGGGATGAATGGTAGTGGAATTAATGATCTACATTGCATGAGAAGAATCATAGAGATACTGAAAAATGATAACATTAGAAGGGATGAGAAGGCTCAGTTTAGGGTCTTGGTCTGGGAAAATTTGGAACAACATAGATAGCTTCTTCAAGGGTCCTAAGCTCATGGTGATTATTTATAAACTAGCCTTATTTGAATTGAGCCAATTCCATTCAATAAAGTCAGTGCGCAAAAGAACCAATTACTTGGTAGAAGCATGTTTGAAAAACTGACTGTTGCATATTGGAATTCTAGGCTTTGAGTTTGGATCAAAGCTATCTTTGCTTTATTTGTGCACAGAAATTTGTAGTTTGGCAATTCAAAGTTGAAGATGCAGAAAAGAATTTGCTTGTTCTTTGATTCAAGAATGGGTTTTCAAGCCTCTGTATTTCTCTGTTCTATCCATATGGCAGAACAATCTCTATTTTCCTCTGTTTTCTTCACTTAACCTAGCTACTGGAATTTAAAGTGTTTAGAACTTGTTTCTGGCCTTCTGGGTGTTGGGTTGGCCTCTTTTTAGGCTTCTGCTACAGTTCTACAAATTTAGGCCATGTTTTCTTATCCTTCAACGTTGGAAAATCCAATATTAGTTGAATTATCTTGGTAAGTTTTTTTTTTTTTTTTTTTTATAGAAGGTATTTGGTGCAATTCTTACTGTTTTAGGCTTCTTTCTTGATCTTTCAAGCTCCTACCATTCTATGATATTGAATTATCTCTTTTGATACCATATTGGTAAGTTGATTGAATAAGGTTACCACATGTCTAGAGATACTCAAATGTTTAATACTAAATTAATAAACTATCAGTTTCTTTGTTAATTATGATCGGCGATCCCAATGTAACCCCGTTTATGTCAGTTTGGGTACTGAAAAATCAGTAGCATAAGATGATCCTTCTACTTCCAACACGAAAACCTAAAAACTAAAGAAAAGAAAAGAAAAACCCAAGGAAAATAAAAAAACAAGGAAATGTTTTGGTATCAAATACGTACAATGAGCACTCAAAATTTGGATCCTTCTACTGGGGTTTGGTAAATCGATTTGATGACATAATATAACTTAATGGTTTAATTTAAGTTATTAAGTATGTTAAGGATATTTGATAAATTAATTTAATATTATAATTTAAAGTTAAAAATGAATTAAGGTGATAAAATAAAAATAAATAATTTATTCTTAATTTTAAATATTTTTTATCTTATTTATTCATATTTAGCGATTTTTTTTTTTTTTTTTACATTCATAACTCTATAACATTTTTGTATCAACAATATTTTTAACATGGATGTTCAACTTTTAAAATTAATGATGGTAAATATTAATTTAAATTAATCAAGATAAATATTAATTAAAATTAATAAGGATAAATATGTTAATTTAATGATCTAAAAAATATTTTAAGTTAATTTTATAAAAAAAAAATTGGAATTAAACTAAAAATTAATTTATAAATTATAAGTCTAAAAATAGGATAAATATTAGTTAAATAATGAGAGTAAATATGTTATTTTAATAATTTTTTTAAAAATGTTAAAGTTAATTTTATAAAAAAAAAAAATAACACTTGGAACTAAAATAAAATTATGGAATAAAATTTAAGTCAAAGTTAAGTTAACTTTATTAAAATAGATTTGGAACTAAAATAAAATTAAGTAATAAATTTTAAGTCCATGACTTAAAATAATTTAACTTAAAAGTCAATAGTAATATGTAAAAAATATTAAATTTTAACCAAATCCTTTAATATGAATTATTGAATGAAAGTAAAGGAATTTTAACTACAAAAGAAATAGAATTAAGTTGCAAAGAAAATAGGACTTAGTACATGGCATTTAGGTGCAAAATGATGAGTGTAAGATTCCACTCGACATTTGAACATAAAAAGCACATTTGAACGTAAAAAGACAGACAATTCAAAGATAACATCTTATTTATCATATGCACCTTCCTATTTATCATATGCAGGTCTTGGCAAGTTTTGCAATGCTTATGATTTTGATAGGATAAGATTCCACTTAAAATTTTTCTGCTTAAACATTTTTTTCCTTTTTGACTCGTATCACTATGAGAACCCTTGTGTTTTTGCAAGTCTTCCCTACTTGAAAACCATTGTCACTCTTCCTTTTTGAGATTCATCATGAGGTTCCATTTGAATCAAAGAAAGTACCAGAAGAGGATAATTATGTTTGGATAGCAGGAAATCCCCTTCTCTAACTTCAATTGTTTTACCGTTGGAAATTTGATTGTGTTACACACTTACACTCTTATGAAAGAGAATTTTCAGTAGAAAATAGCATTTGATATTTCTTTCATTCCACCAAATCTTTTCTGTTGCACAACTCATTTTCTAGGATGAAATCACGACTGTATGTTACAATTGAGTAGCTAATATTTCTAGGCATGTCATCAACTAGAGTAGCTCCCAGCCAAGTATGCTAGAGGCCCTACAATGGCAGCATTGATATATGTAGCAGGCTCCGAGTGGCTGTAATCAGTCCGTTCATCAGGGAAGCCATCGTTCTGGTTCGGGCCTCCGACAATGGCTCCGGTGAGGATGTTAGGGTTAGGGTTTGACGTGTAGAAGAAAGACTGGAAGCCACTGTCGCAACCTATGGCCTCAGGATGACTGGCCTTGGAGGGAATGGAGGCGCCTCTGTGGTGAATCCTCTTTGGGAAGTTTGCCCCAAACCCTACCATGTAAGACATCTTCAATGGATTCTCCCCTAAAATGTAGTCCACCTGAAAATTTTTGCAGGGTTAGTACAAGGAAGCAAATATATACAGCTAAAAAAAATTCTCATTGCAATGATATTCATGATAGAGAAAAAGAACATGCCTGTTGCTTTGCAAGGTTCCTCAAAGTAGTAGAGCTGACCCTGACGCTCCCACAATTAAAGGTGTGCTTTGAGGCTGTCATATACTTGGCATATGTGCTGAGCAAGAATGTTATTGATGTCACGTACTGTAAATTACTCTCAGCCAGCTTGAACATCAGCCCTCCTGCATATTTCCCACACCAAAACCATCACCACTATTTTCCACAAAAAATATACAAATATAAATTTGAACACTAACTTGTGATACTGAGCAATAGGAGAACTAGAAGTAGAAGTTAATTTTGTTTCAATATTTTTTTAAATTTTTTAGTTGTTTTGTATTCTAAAACTACATTTTATGGAAAACTAAGTTAATTTTAACCTTTTTTTTTTAAAAAAGAAATTTTATTGAGGTGATCTTTATTTTTTTATTTAATTTTAAATAGAATTTAAAA
This sequence comes from Vitis amurensis, assembly GCA_037355405.1. Taxonomy (NCBI): domain Eukaryota; kingdom Viridiplantae; phylum Streptophyta; class Magnoliopsida; order Vitales; family Vitaceae; genus Vitis; species Vitis amurensis. The sequence continues at coordinate 38,964,356 of CM074693.1, forward strand.
TTAAATAGTACTTAATTGGTTATTTGTTTTTGTAATATTTTATTTTTATTAAGCATTAAAAAAAAAACTTGTGTTACTTTTTTCTGTTTAAAAAAATTAAATATTTTGTATTTTTATATTAGATCAAAATTTTATAATAAGTCGGGAAAAAGTAAAAATAAATAAATAATTTAAAGTTTGAAAGTAAATTGTTTTCAACAAAAAAATTAAAAAAACAAACATCTTCATCTAAAACCTATTTCTCATATTCAAGTTGGAAGAAAAAAAAAAAAAGAGCTATCAAAAATTCAACTTTTTAATATTTACGATTTTTTTCCACTTATATTCTTTATATTTCCTTTTTTTCATAAACTTTTACAAAAAAAGAAATGTCAATTTTTTTTTATATAAAAAAAAATATCATAATTCAAAAAATTATTTATAGCCTAAAGTTTTTTAAAATTATAAGACTCTTTTGCATCTTTAACAAAAAATTATTTATAATAACAATTTCCAAACTGCTCTCTAAAAAAATGGACAAACTGCGCAATTATTATATATACCTTGTGTGTAACTGGTACTTGAAGAAGGAGAATTGGGGAGGATTCTACACATGAAGTCCTCAGCTTGTTGCTTGAATGACTCAACACGCTTATCATTACCAATTAAAGCTCTCTGCAAGACAAAGTTGATTTTTATCTTCATTATTTTCCTCAACATTTTTCTAATTATAATTTTTTTAGTAATTATTTATGTATTTATTTTATACCCGTGATAGCAGGACTCGGGCGCCGGCCAGTTTGTTGTCCCAGCTGAAGATGTCACTGGCATCGTTGGCTCCCAGGGACTGTAAGAAATTGAGGTATGAAGCATCGTTTGTTGCCCTCCATAGCCATGCCGCTCCCCATAGTAGCTCATCCTATCCAAACAAAATTGGAAATTATTCTATTCTATTCTATTCGCCTTTATGAATATATATATATATATATAAATTATATTGCATATAAATAAATGTGGCTGCAGATTCATTGGGTTGGGCCGCCCTGCAAATTTGTAAAAAGTATTTGATTGGCCCAACTCTTTCCAGCCCATATTCGTGATTGCAAAAGCAGCCCATTTTAGCACATGACCACTTTTGTTTCGATAAATAAATTAAAATTCTTGAATGTTTGAAATTTTGAAGGTTAAGATTGATTTTCATGGATAGAGTAATGGTAGATGACCTAGAAAAGAAAACAACTATTACTATTGGATTGGGAGCCTAGTCCAGGGTGCACCAAGGCCTGTTTGAAATTACAACGAGGCCAAGCCCAGTTTAAACCAGATGGGCCCAATGGAGAACTACCCTGAATATGAGAACTTACCTTATACCCAGAATACGAACAGTAGAATGGGCAGACAGCTGACCCAAGAGAGTCACTATAAGCCCCTCTATACTGCATTGCAAACTGCATCACCTTCTTTGCAGTTGCCAAGAGTAACCTTGAATACTTAGGATCAACTTTCCGGAAAACCATGGACGCAGCTGCCAATGCAGCTGCAGTCTCTCCCGCCACATCCGAGCCCGGGTTCCTAGGCGACACCGAGTACACTGTTCGGACCGTGTCCATGTCCTCCGGCCGCTCCCAGCACTTGTGGTCGGCAGTGGGATCCCCAACCCCGACATAGAGAGTGTTGGGGGTAGTCGTTGCACACTTGATGAGGTAGTCCGTGGCCCAGCGGATGGCTGCCCGCGAGTTTTGTAGCTGGGGCCCCATCCGCTTGCCGTATTCTAGGGTGCCCCATGACAGCATGGTGGTGGCGAAGGCCATGGGAAAGTTGAACTTCACATTGTCACCCGCATCGTAGTAGCCACCGGTTAAATCAACCTGTCATGAAAATTTTGATGAGATTGGAGAGAGTATTAAAACCAAAATCCAAGGTTTAAGTTGGGTATAAGTGCAGCAAAATGAGGTTATTAAACTTAAATGCCATGTTTGGTTCCCAAGAAAATTGGAGGGAAGGAAGGGGAATTTAGCATTTGATAATTACCATTTGGGTGATGGTAGACTAAAACAATCATTTAAAGTGGGCTATTAGTCAGGCAACAAATATCCGCTGAAATGGTGGAAACCCCTGATCTATATGCATATGGGATAATGTAGAATCCAAGTTCCACTTTTCCCTTTTGATTTTCTCTAGAAATCTTTTGACCCTAACCTTTGACCTCAAAAAATACAAACAAAACGTCCATAGTTAAGAACAAAATCAACAATCGTTTGATTTGAAATTAGAGAGAAAGGACAGTTACAACACTTAATGGGAAAAATATTTAATAATTTATTCGTAAAAAATAAAATAAAATAAAATAAAATATTAAAGAAATGATGAAAGAAATTGTAGTTGTAGAGATGAAATGCGAGGAGGGGGGAGGAAGGACAAAGAAACGTACACGGGCAAGAGAGCCATCAGAGAGGCCAGAGTTGGACCTCCAACTCATCTGTTGGCCGGTGGGGAGCCTCCCAGACCTTTGCCCCTGAAAGAACAATATGGACTTTGCTAGGGCATCTTTGTAGTTAGGGTGCCCTTGGGAAGGGCACCCCAAGAGCACCAAAGTGAAGAAGAAGAAGAAAAACAAGAGGCATGGAGAAGAAGCTCCCTTTCTCATTGCCATGATAAGTTGATACAAATGTGAACTTTTAGGGCAAATGGGTATTAGCCTATGACTTTGATTCCACAATGGACATGCCCTTATATAGAAGGGGGTGTGTCCCCAATCACTACCGCAAAATTAGGCTTTCCTTTCAAGGCTTTGCTTTAGTTTATTGTTGATAAGTTATTGGGTTTTGAATATGGGGTTTTGACTTCGGGTTTTTAGACATGTTGTCTTCCATTTTAGGTTTCGAATTATGAAAAAAAAAAAAAAAGGAAAGAAAGGGAGTCCATGCAAATTTGCATATGGTTGAGTCGTTGGATATGGACCTAACTCCTGAGTTGACTCAGTGATTGGTTGGTTTGTTTGTAGCCTATTCTAATATCTTTTGACAATTTAAGGTCACCTTTTGACCTATTGCATGTCCTTATCTGTTGGAATGAGAAATGAAATGAGAATGAATATTCATGTTTTCATTCTTATTCCCTTTTGAATTTAAATGACTTTGGTAATTTCAATTCTCGTTTGATGCACATAGGAATGTAAATTAAAATGATAATTTATTTTCATTTTAATATTAAATAAAAAAAAGAATGAAAATGAAGAAAAAAAATTGTTAATAATATTTGTATATATAATTTTAAATAATTTTTGAATTTTTATTTTTATTTTAAAAAGCTCACAATTTGAAATAATTTTTTTATTTTCATTTAAAAAAATCCTTGAGAGTTTTCTTTTTAAGCTAAGTAATGAAAACCTAGCATGTGATTTTAAAACAAAATTGTTTTTAAAAATTTATACCACTATTTTGGTTGTTGTTATTTAAAAATAATTTTTAAAAACAAAATAAAATAGGTAACTATTCTTCCATTTTTTTCATTGGATAAAATGAAATTCAAATTAATTAAGATTTTGTATTAAATTTATTAAAAAGTTTAATAATTTTGAAATCATTATTATTTATTTTTTAAAAATAAATCAATTAATACTAATATCTATATTTTTATAATATTTATAAAAATATATAATTTATGATTTTATGATTTTATTATATTATTAATATTCATATTTTATTAGAACCTATTTATTTTTAATTTATTTGTTAATTAAAAATTATTTTTATTTTTAATAAAACATGAATTAATTTTAGTTTACAAAATTTAGAATTTGTGTTTTTTTATAAAATCAAAATAAAAATTTATTTTTAAAAACAACTTATTTAAAAAAGTCTTTAAATTTTTAATTTTTGAAAGATATTTTTAAAAATAATTTATAATAAGGAATCAAAATACCTTTTAATTGAGATGAATTAACATCTCACCTATAAAAGAAAATAATTTTTTATTTTATTCTTATCATCGTTTAAGTTATATAAATATGAGAAAATAAAATAAAATGTTTATTCCTAATTCTCATTTTTGGTATAAATAATTTTTTTTTCTTTTTTTTTTTTTTTTTTTTTTTTTTTTTTTATTTTTATTCCTAATTCTCATTTTTTTATACACTTGAAAATAGTATATATGAGAAATACGAGAAAGTGGATTTTCACTGTTACTCTATTTTAAATAAGAGAAAATGTTAAATTTTTACTTCACTAAAATATTAGAACTCATAAATGACTCAATTTAAAGAGGGGCCCGTTACATTCTCATCTAGAATCAATTCCAACAAAATAGCCTTAATCATCGATAACATTTGACCCATTCATTCACACTTCATCGAGTCAACTCAGTCGAGTTCTTCCACCGTCATCTATTGCTCTTAGACCTAAATTCGTGGAAAAATATTAACAACGTATTTTTTAAAATTTCAACCACTCCACACCATTCGATCACCATCAAACGGTGCCAGATGCGGCACCACCATGACCACCATACATCAGCAACACACAAAATCAACCATAATGAAATGGCACTTAACATGCCAGGCTTATGCCCGACCAACCCATCAAAATTGGTGGTTAATGGGTAAAAAGAATGGCTTAAATTTTGGTCCTTTTCGGTTAGGGTTACAAACACTAACCGAAAAAACCGCTATTGTAACGGCTACTTTATAACTATCATTATTATTTTTAAAATTTTTAAAGAAATAAATTTGGGGAAAGCGAGAATGGCGGGAAAAGAGGGCCATGGATGGCGCTACGAAATCGGCGAGGAGAGAAGAATGGAGAGTGAAGAGTGTGGGGATGAATAATTGGTTGCTTTTTAGGGGTATGTTGCTTTCATTTGATTCTCTTTCTTGGGATTTCCTCTTATCCACTTTCTTCCGATGCTTTAGGACTAAGACATTTTGATTTTTGAATTTTTTTTTTATTTTTTTGATTTTTTTTGAAGTGGGGTAATGGAGGGGTTGGCAATTTTTCTTGAAAGTTAGGTGTTGATTTGATAGGAATTCTAAACGGTGGGGATGATGGGTTGAATTTGATATATTGGTACCTAACTTTATAAGAAAAGTGGGAATGAATTTTTATTTTCAAGGCTTTTTTTAGGATTATCAGTATGAGGAATTTTGAAAACGCTTTTAATTTTAAAAATATTTTAAAAAAAATTTAGACGTTTAATAAAATTTAGAGAATATTTTTAAAATTTTAAAAAATCATATAATATTAAAAAATCACTTATAAGAAACATTTGACAAAATATTTGAGGATAAACACTGTCAAATATATTATAAATTTATATTTGAAAATTAAAGAAATAATCATTTTTTTTTTAGATTTAATATTTTTGAAATGTAAATAAATAAAATTGAGAAATATAGGATTTGTTTAATAACATTTTTAAAACCGCTTCCAAAATTCTCAAAAATAGTTTTAGTTGTTTTTTAGAAACAAAATTATGTTTAAGAATCTAAATATGTTAGTAAAATTTTGAAAAATATGTAAAATTATTTTATTTTTGCTATTGCATTTAACAATAATAAATCAAAGAAATTTTGGGCCCGAAAGAACAAAAAAGATAAAAAAAAAAAAAAAACCCATTTAGAGCTAATCTCATACCCATTAATTAAGGTAAAGTAGGTCAACAAAAAACCAATCTTTTAGTATCCCATTCCACAAACTTTATTATAAATTAGGATTAATGTAAATTTGTTAATGATTATGTCTAAGGGTGTGTGACACACATTACATTTTTCTTTACTTTTGTCATCGAGCCTTGGATTTTTTTCGGCGCATGGAATTGGGACTTGATCCTCTTTTCTATCCTTTCTTCCATTCTTACTAATTTATCCAATTTTGGGCCATACATGCCGTAATAATTGGCTTCTTAACTAGGGGATGGGTATTTTATATATTTAATACATATAACATGAATTTCTAAATTTTTTTAATATAATATTTCAAAAAATTGAAAAAATATTATATCATGGAGAACTCGGTTTTAGTATTATTTATTTATTATGGGGGAATGAAGATAAAAAATTTGAAAACTTAGAGGAAATTTGGTAAAACTTAACACTTATTAGTTAATGAATTACATTAGTTTTAAGTTAAATTATACTTAAGTTATTGATTTAAAATTTATTACTTAATTATCATTTTAAGTATTATAATTGTTTGATAAAATTAATTTAAATTTTATTTTAAATCTTTAAATTAACATATTTATTGTTCATAAATTATAATTAGAATAAAAAAATTAAATAATAGTGAAAGTCTTAAAATATAAAAGAAGATCTATTATGGAAATAGTTAAGGTAAAGGAGGGTTGAAAAGTAAAATAAAAATATAGTCTTAAAAATAAGTTATTTATTTATATTTATTACTTAAAGTATTTTTTGAGTTTAGGTAACACAATCAAGTTATTTTAGTAAACATACTTAATTTATTTAATTATTTAAATTAAATTATTAAGTGATTTAAGTTATTAAGTTTATTTACCAAACATCCACTTATTTTATTTATTTATAGTTAAATTTCAATTTTTTAAATATTAAATTTTTATTTATTTATTTATTATAACTCGCATGTGGTATGTAAATAAAAAAGTCCGATCCATGTTTTCCTAAAATATATTATAAAACATAAAAAACAAAATATCTGTCAATTAAGATGAAGTAATGGCATATAAACAACTCATACTCGTTGAATTAATCGGATAAAATAATAATACAAATCAAATACTTTACCTTTTTTTTTAAATAAAAAAAAAAATTGTTGATTTCCCACTACTCAAAACCCAGACACCGTTCCAAGAATCCCACACAGTACACCATGAAACAGCACACTTTCTTATAAACCCTAGTCAAACCCACCAATATTTGCTCTTAAAAAAATGGGTTGATTAGATAAAAAGCCATGAATAATCCTACCCATCATCACTGGAGATCGCTTTGGGACAGTGCTTTAGTGTCAAATTGAAGGGTTTGAATGTTGAAATAACAGAGATTTTATCAACTATAAATTATAGAAATGAATGATTCTCACGTCTTTTAATGCATTGCATTGTGTTTAGTGTTATGAATTTAATTAATGTATGGAATCCAAAACTTGATTCTTACTCTAAATTGATAATCAATATGATGGGGGGATATTGCTTCAAGTTTGCTTTGATTTGGTGGCATGCATGCATGCAAGTCCATTCAACCAAGTCAAGGTTGCATGAACTTGTGTTTTTAATTAGTTGTTGAATTGATTGTTTTTTCTTGGTATTTTCCCATCTTGTTTTTGAAGACCCTAATCTATATGGGATTTTCTTGGTTTATTTTTATATAGCTCTCTCTGGGAATCTTAATAAATTTAGGTTGGCAAGATATGATAATATGCTTATCTTAGGATTTAGTATATATCTAATGAATATGTTGTACAAGCTTATGTTTGATTTGTATAAGAATTAAAAAATGAAATGAAAAAACATATTTTGCTTTAATATTTAATATTTATTTAAAAAATATTATTTGAAAATCATTCGTTCTATATCATATCATTTAGCAAGTATTTTTTTATTAATGATATTCATAATTAAAAGATTTGAAATTTATAAATAAAAATATTAATTATATTGTTAAATATAAAAAAAAACTTTTGTATATATTAAATAATACATGTATTAATATCATTTTTTTTTTTTTTCTTTTTCAAACTATAATTTTACTTTCTTAATGAAAATGTTTTATTTTTCAAAATGATTAATATAAATAATTTAAAAAATTTGAAGAAAATGAATTAGAATAATGAATTAATCATAAGATGATACAAAGTTGAATAATAATATATCTTACTACTTATCTTATTTCGTATTTAATTGAATAAGAAATAAAATAAGTTACACACATATATATATATATATATATATGTTTATATATGTTGTTTAATTATAAAAAAAATTTAAAATTTTATATAGAAATTAAAATTTAAATAACATATTATATATTGTCTCATCCAAACTTTTGAAAATCTCTTATTTCATTTGAAAAATACCTAATTCATTAAAAATAATAATAACAATAATTTGAATATACCCATTTTAAAAGTTGAAATAACACTTTTCTTGAAAACTTTATTTGAAAATAGTTTTAAATTTGAAAAACACATTTTAAAAGTTTTTGACTAAAAATAATTTTTTAAGAATATATTTTTTTGAGGCTTTATTTTGAAAAAATATTTTTTTAAGAATAAATTGACATATTTTTGTATGCTTTTTTGATAGAATATTCTAGGAAAAAATTGAAAATATGAAGACTAATATTTGAGAAACTTTTGTATTATAGACCAAGAGCACAATATACTCTTAAAGAATAAGATGAGAAAAATATTTTCTATATTTGAATTTTCAGGTAAAATTTTATTTTAAAAAATTATTTAAAATTATTTAAAAATTATTTTTTAAAAATATTATCAAACATGTCTTCATACTTTTTCATTTGTATCTAAATTTATTAAAATAGATGGAACCATTTTTATTCCTTATCCCAACTTAACATAAAGTTACCCATCATTATTAATAATTTGAATATACCCATCCAATGAAGGCTTTACTTGGAAATTGGAATATTGAATTATAACACTCCAATTGCTGTCTCAAAATTTATTGGATTGATTGGATAACTTTTAGTGATCGGATAAATAAATGATCAATAAGTTGATTATGATTTTTTTTTTTTGGTTGCTTTGTAGTACTAAAAGTGACATTAAGAGATTTAAAATAAGGTGGAGAGAAAAATCTCTATATTGATTCCATTAACAGTATAAATTTATTTAAATATAATATATATATATATATAAATTAAGAGTTAATTTTATTCATCTCTCTTAAGGTTTCAATTAAATACATCTAATCCATATAGATTTGAAATTTCATCAAATATGCATTTATCCTTTTTATTTCTTATTTTCATTCATCTCCCCTTCCATTTAAAATAAGAGACACATGATGAAATTTCAAACCTATAAAGATTAGATATATTTAACTAAAACTTTAGGGAAAATAAATAAAATTAACTATATGAATTAATTACAAATTTTAAGACCAAAACTACTTTCTTGGGCCCAACTAGACCTTGGTACAACTGTACAAGGTCTCAAATGGGCTAGGTTTAATACTTGGATAAAGCTTACGTTAAGTTGTTTTATTAGATTTGAATCAACCATTTACACCATTGGAGGACCTTGGAGGACCCAAAATTTAATATTTTAATAATATTTATAATCTATATTATTATATATAATAATATTTATATTTACATGTTTTTCAAATAATTTTAAAGAAAAAATCATATTTTATTATGCTATGGATAATTTTATTTTCTAGAATTCAATTTTGCTATAACCTTCAAATGTTGTGCTATCTATAATTTAATTTTGTTATAATTATATAAAAGAATAAATTAGAGAAAGAGTCATTATGGGCATTAAATCCAAGTTGAATTTGACTCATACAAGGCAATCAACTTGACTCTAACATGATGAATCCAAACTCAAATTCGAAAGAAAAGATCAATTTGAATTGTTGTTCTACCCATCAACTAATTTACATCATCCATGTTCCAAATATAATGATGGATACATTCACTATTGATTAGGGAAATGATACATATCAACCTACAAGTTATGTGGATAACTATAGTCCCCTCTTTATATTAGATAAGAATCGTGATGTTATCTTCTAGAATCTTCTTTTATCCTCTACTATTTTTTTAGACATTTAAATTATATACTATTTCAATTTTCTTCTTCTTTTATCGAATAAGAAAATAAAATATGCTGATTTTAATATTTTTTTCACTTTTATTTATCATTCCCTTTATTGCTTATAAATATTATAAATCCAACTTGAATTTGACCCATACAAGGCAATCAACTTGACTCTAACATGATGAACCCAAACTCAAATTCGAAAGAAAAGATCAATTTGGTTTGTTGTTCTACTCATCAACTAATTTACATCATCCATGTTCCAAATATAATGAAGGATACATTCACTATTGATTAGGGAAATGATGCATATCAACCTACAAGTTATGTGATGTTATCTTCTAGAATCTTCTTTTATCCTCTATTTTTTAGACATTTAAATTATATACTATTTCAATTTTCTTTTTTTTTTATCGAATAAGAAAATAAAATATGTTGATTTTATCATTCCCTTTATTGCTTATAAATATTATATTTTTAATTCATTTTTAAAATATTTTTAATTATTGATTTATATGGACAAATGACAAAAAAAAAAAAAAAGAATTTATAATACTAAAGTCAAAGGGTCAAAGGGTGAGGAAGGCTTAGATCCTATCACCATCTCCATGCATGCACCGCCATAACGAATGCATGAGAGCATATACACCTATGTGGCTATATATAGCTTAGTCATTCAATCAACCTCTCATATGCAGACACCTGGCATGGTGATGTGTACATTATACACCTACGATGCATGATTTACGTTAGGGTGGAATTTGGTACGTTGGCTCCATTATCCACATTTCAATTCAAACTATTGAATGGACTTGTTAGAAAAGACTTGGATAAGAATTTTTAGTACATTAAATTATGGTAAAATATTTGTAACATGAAATTTATTTGGGTTGAATTCTGACTAAGATTTTGATGACCTAAATGCAACCAATTGACCAAATATGATTTAATAGTTTCATAAAATTTAAATCATCCTATATAATAAGATTTATTTTTATTTTTATTTTTATTTTTTTAAATATCATATTATAATTATATCCAAAAATAAAAAATATCTTTTTAGAATATGTTAAAAATTTAAATTAAATTGACAATATGTTTAATAAATTTGATGATAGTTTAAAATAAGATCATAAATTGAATTGTATTAAAAGATTATACTAATTGGAAAAATCTAGTTCAAGTTTAATTCAAATTATTTTTATTCTATCAATATATTTAAACTAAAATTAATTAATTAATATATTTTCAATAAAATATTTTTTTTTTAAAACTCAAATTAAAATGATCCTTAAATTTTACCAAATGATGAAAAATTATGTAATAATAAAAAGGTTAAGGGTATATTTGGAAAGTGTTTTTTTTCTTTAAATAAAATTGTTTTTAAAAACTGTTATTGATATTATGTAAAAATGCTCTTATACTATTTTCTAAGTTTTAAAATATTAATTAAAAGTAATTTTTATTCGTAGAAGTTTATTTTTAATTATTTTTTATATCTATATAATTAGTTCAATAGTTCTAAAAAAATAAGTGGTGAAAATAGTTGAAAATAACTAAAATATTATTATAAAATACTGTTTTCTATTTTCAAAATAGAAATAAAAAAGTATTTCTATTTTGTTGTTAATTTGTTAAACATGTTTTCAAAATTTTTTATTGTAAAAAACAAAAAAAACTGATTTTGAAAACAAGTTAACGGAACATACCCCAAACATCCTCGACAGTGGAAGTAAGAGTCAAAAACTGCTGCACAAGAAAACTCTTATCCAGATGAGTAATGTGAAAATATGGATTTGAAGGTGGTGGATAAGAGTCACTGCTCAGATTAGTCCCACATGCACACCACATAGATTACACTCTCTATATTTAGAAACTTCACTGAAAAGAACACCAGACCCTATGTTGATTCTCCGGACCTTTCAACCAACCGCCTTCCTCTCTGCTCCCTTTTCATGCAACCACATCGATTAGCCTTGAGCTCTTTACTATTTTTAGCAAAACCCGCAATTTTTGACCCTTCAAGATCCCAAAACCCTACTTTTTTTCTTCTGGGTTTTCTATTTTTAGCACATTCCTTATCTCAAAAGGCCTATAAGTAGTTGCCCCATGAATCCACTCATATACCACAACTTCCCTTGAATTCCACCTAATACTTTTCGTTTATAGAAAGGCCTAATGTCTCGGTCCCATAAGGTTGGCTATGTCGTGGGAGTTTTGATCACTCTGGCTCTTGTTTGTCAAGCTAGGGTTCATTCTCATGGAGGGTTTGTTAGAACAGAGGGAACCCGGTTTGTACTTGATGGGTCGTCTTCTCTTTTCAATGGTTTCAATTCCTACTGGATGATGCATGTTGCAGCTGAGCCCAGTGAGAGGTATAAGGTCTCGAACACTTTCCGGGAGGCTGCTGGTGCTGGCTTATCGGTGTGTCGGACTTGGGCTTTTAGCGATGGAGGCGATAGAGCGCTACAGATATCGCCCGGTACCTACGATGAACGTGTCTTTCAGGTACAAGTATAGCCTAATAACCTCAAAATTAATGCCATATTGTTGCTATCACTGTTACTTGATTAATTATAAGATGGAAGCTGATTGTTAATGGAATTCAGGCACTGGATTTTGTGATCTCGGAGGCAAGACGATATGGGATTCGCTTGATTTTAAGTTTTGTGAATAACTACAAAGATTATGGAGGACGTCCGCAGTATGTTGAGTGGGCTCGAAATGCAGGAGTTAATGTTGATGGAGAGGATGATTTCTACACAACCCCAACGGTAAAAGAATACTATAAAAACCATGTTAAGGTATGACAATCAGCACATTATTTTTCATGCAAATATGCTTTGTTTTGTAAGAGAAATAATTCGATTTTATCTAACTTTATCGCTCGGTTAACATCGATGCCAGAGAGTTATTACGAGGTTCAACACCATCACTAGAATTGTGTACAAAGATGATCCTACGATCATGGCATGGGAACTGATGAACGAACCTCGCTGCCAAGCTGATTCCTCAGAAAAAATGGTTAATGTAAGCATTGATACTCACAAATCTTATTTATGACTAGAGAAATGAACTGATTTTTCGAAATTAACGTACTGAAATCTATAGAATATGGTTTCTTTTGGCTAAGCTTTACAATCGAATGACAGGGTTGGGTTCAAGAAATGGCAAGTTTTGTGAAATCTTTGGACAAAAACCACCTGCTTGAAATAGGCATGGAAGGATTTTACGGCGACTCTATGCCCGAAAAGAAGGTCAACAATCCTGGTTACCAAGTTGGCACTGATTTCATCAGCAACAATCTCATCAAAGAGATAGATTTTACCACCATACATGCATATCCTGATATTTGGTACTTCAATTCATTACCCTAATACTCCTATTTAGTTTAACTAAAAACCCGAAAAAATTTCAAGACAATTGTGTTTTGGACCTAGTTGGGCCTAAAAATTAAGTTTTAGTCCATAGAAATTGCATAATTGATGGGGAGGATATAAAATATGAAGAGACTAATATACCCTTCAAAACTATTTTCTAGCACTTGACAAATTTTTTTATCTGAATTTTTTTTAATAATTGTTATGAAAATTTATTATTTTTAGAAAACTAATTTTTTTAAAAATATATTATTTAAAAAAATTGACATATTTTTCAGTTATTTTTATATACATAATTTTAAATATATATATTTTTCAAGATCTTTGATTTTTAAATAATAATAATAATATTTTTTTTTAAATTTTTTTTGGAAAAGAGTGTATTTTTTCCAAATTAATAAATTATATTGAATTTTATTGAGGTTTACAAAAGGAATAAAATTTAAATTAATGTTTTTCTACTTTCTTTTTTTTTCATAGTCAACAAAGGTCATTTTTGGAAGATAAAAAATTCATATCCTTCTTATCAATTTTCACACTTCCTGTAAGTCTTGAACTTAAATGATGAACTTAAATGATGAACTTAATCAAAACTTAATTTTTGGGCCAAACTAGACCCAAAACACAATTATCCCAAAAATTTCCACTATATGTTAATAACATGCCATATAAGTAGCATAAATTAATACCAAATTCATGTTGAACATATCTGATCAAAGATTATGTTATTGTAGGCTGTCTGGACAAAATGAATCTGCGCAGATGGCCTTTATGCAAAGGTGGATGCAGAGTCACTCTATAGATTCAAAGGGAATACTAAAGAAGCCACTGGTCATGGCTGAATTTGGGAAATCAAGCAAAGATCAAGGATACAGCTTGGGTGCAAGAGATCAGTACTTGAGCACAGTCTACCAAAGCATGAACAACTTTGAGAGCACCGGAGGAGGGATCAGCGGCAGCCTTGTTTGGCAACTCATGGCTGAAGGGATGGACTCATATGGGGATGGATATGGTATAATCTTGTCACAAGATGCCTCAACAAGGGGTGTAATTTCCGCACAGTCACATAAAATGACGACTTTTCGCCATATGTTGCTCGGAAGAAAACATGGAAAGTCGGTTCCTTGAAGGCCTGGCCTCATCTCAACTATGGTCTTCTTTTTTCGTCATGGTCTGCAGAATGGATGGATTTTCAAATCCATTATCATCTGGGTCATTTTTTTTTTTTTTTTTTACCTTTGATTTATCAAACAAAGTATGATCTATTGTATCCATAGAACTAGTCAAGTGAGTTGAAGTCCGAGCCTCGTGAAGCTAAAGTTCTTCGTAGTAGAGTAGGATATATTCAATAAAAGGCTGGCAGTCTGATGTATGTTGAGATGAATTTAGAAAAAAATTTACTTTGAATTTTTGTTGTCCTTAATTTTCATTGTTGAGGTTGTTGAATCTGTTGCTATCTTGACTAAGAATATTACCATTGATGAAAAGCACAAATGGTGGTTTCTATTTCAAGTGTGCATCGGTGGCAAAAAAGAAAAAAAAAAGAAAAAAAAAAAAAAAAGAGAAAAAATATAGAAAATAGGAGTCTAGATGACAATGGGTTGGCTTGGAATCAAATTAAGAAAGTGGAGAATTAATACTTTGTTTATGTTTAGAAAGTGTTTTCGAAAATATTTTTGAAAAATAGTTTATGATGTTTTGTAAAATAAAAATTTATTAGGGAACTTGAAATATTTTTTTTTATCTATTTTCTACAATTTTTTTAATATTTTTTTACTTATCTATGATTATATTTGCAATCATTTTTCAATATTTATATAATTATTTTTTAGAACAATATTTAAAAAACAAGTAAAAGAAATTGAAAACAATTAAAATATGTTATTAGAAAACACCATTTTTTTTTATAAATTTTCATTTTTTATATTTTCCCACTTGAGTTCAAGCAAAATTATAAGTTCAATTTGAACATGAACAGATTTTGAAGGCAGTCTTCCTAGGTTAGGGTCAGTCCAACATCATTTGCTTGAATTTAAGAAATTCAAGCAAAGGCAGTTTTGAAGGTGGGCTACTACTGCCTCAATTTTCAAGTCCAAGTGATGCAATCTTTTTTCATCTTCATTTCTTCACTGTCATCATTTATTTCAATAAATAAAAGTGACATATTTTGATATGAAGTGGATATACACTGTTTGGGCCCACCCATTATTGGCCCAAAATTCTGGCCTTTGGCCTGGCCTAGCCAGCCCATTTAACCGTTCAATTTGAGGAATTTTGAAGGAGCTATGCATATTTACAATAGAAAAATAGCATATTTTCTCACCTCATAAGTCATAAACACTATTCTTTGGACCCTTTTTCTTTCTTTCTCTCTCTACTCTTCTCCGTCTCTCCTTTCTCTTATAAAAGACCCTAGAATTAATCATCTAAGCATATTTGATTATTTATATAAAAGTTGAGTTTTGTTTGATGTACTACTTATTTTTTATTTTTAAAAATAAAAAAATTAATAGTAGTTCTCATATAAAATGCATGAAGTATTAAAAATTTACCTTCAAGACGGTTTTTAAAAACTATTAAAAAAATTAGGTATTAGAAAATTTTTACTACCTCAAATTTAAAAATAAAGTTTTCACTATAAATTAAAATTTTTAAAAAAAAATTTTAGGAACATAAAATATATCGATACCTCTTATATGAAGTGTTTTTATATTTTATATAAAAATTACTATTATTTTTTAATTTTTATTTTTTAAAAATAAAAAAATGAAGTGTATCCAAACAATACATAATTTATTTAATTTTATCTAAAAAAATTCACTAAATTTTCATAATTGATTGTATTAAATAATTATATTGAATTTTCGTTTGTATTATTCTAATAACTCCTATTTTGCCTTTCTCTATCAAATTTAATTAACTTTCTTATATGGTAAACACTTTTGCAAAGCTATTGCTAACATAACTTCCCATTATTACACCAAATTACTACTCTTTTTAAAATTAGAAATATGCCCATATTTTTTTCTACCATGGCCCAAATCTTGAAATTTCACATAAACTATTCTACAAACACTTAGCCTATACTCATCTTTGAGTATCCTATCCTTGGATCCTAGGTGAAGGTTTAAAACTTCAAGTGTTAATAATAAAAAGAGGGAGATTAAGTACTAACAAAAAATTAATGCCTACAAAAGTAAATAATTCAAAAGAGTAGATTTATGAACCCCTTTACCAATAACTAAATCTATGTGAGAGTTGTGAATTTTTAAAAATGCAATACAATCAAACCTAGAACAAGTATTTAGAGTCCCATTTGATAGAAATTTTATAAAATACTTCTACTTTAAAAATGACTGTTGAAAAAAAAAGAATTAAGTGTTTGACAAATTTTAAGAAAGGTTTTTCAAATCTAAAAAATAATTTTAAATATTGAAAAATTATTTATGGTGTTTTTGAAAAAACAATTTATAAATAATTATTTTAAAAACACTTTCAAATAAAAACTTTTATTAAAAATATTTTAAATAAAAACACTGTAAATCACATTATCTATGAAAAACCAAATTTAATGCATTGAATAAATAAAGATGAAAGCTTAACAATGATTTTTAACTGTAAAAGTAAGATTATAACCCTAAGCTAAACCAACCTATAACATCAAAGAGAAGAAAAACTAAGAAACTAAGGGCTCCTGAGGGATGGAGGAAAACTTCTCTTCATATACAAAATGAGAGTTTTATATCTTCCAAAATATTGCCCTAGACCTAGGACACATGGAAGCATTAAGATAGGAGAAGTGGAGATCCAATGGTTGCAAGAAATTAAAGACTCATTTTTAGCTTACATGCACAAAACGAAACTAGATGGCAAGGTGGCCTAGGGCACATTTTTGGCAAACACCACTAAGCTCTTTCTTTGGCAATTTTATGATTTTTTTTGGCCCAAATTTTACTAGACAGATAGGATTCAAAATCTTAATTATGAGAATTGGTAGCACTGAGAGTTAGAAGAATGAAAAACATATCAAAGACTCAGGAAAAGATGATAATTAATGATCAAACATACCGGAATAGCTCCAAAATAATTGATGATGATGGGATAGAAACCACATTGAAACACTCCAAATATATGGTAGATATTAAGGATAGAGAGGAGTTTCTGTTGCTAGTCATCTTGGTATTAAGACGCCGGACAAATGATAGAAGTGGTGGTTGAAAAAGGTTTAAATTTCTGATTCAAAAATAGTGTGAAACAAAGAGAATCCCTTTGGACAAAATGCAAGAAACAGTGGGCGCCATAAAGAGAAGGTCATTGAACTGCATGGTACGATATGTCATCAAACTAACTCCACATGCAATGCAGCTGTCCCTCGTCACCCTTGGGCTTCCTTCTCCTCGATTTCATTGGCCATGAAATGAACCCACAAAGCACTTACCCATTTCCTTCACTTTGCATTGAGATAAGATCGCAAGACTTTCATGGAGAGTCCCCTCGGCCTTTTCTCTCAATTCACTGCAAAAACCTAACAAACCTAGCTTCTTTAATTCTCTGAGTACCGGCCCCCACTATGCAACTGTCCACAATCACATGTGTATGGTTCTTCTTCTTCTTTTTTAGATCATCAGTCCAATGGAAAGATTTGAAGTTGCAACCATTCATCTTCCTTTCTCTATCCATTTCATCATTTCCTTTAGTGCATTGGCACATGGGGGTCCACTTTTTGTTTGCAATTACACCTCTCAATCCTACTAGAAGCCGCTAGATTTCACTGCCGGTTTTCTCGACACGCGTCCCATGCATTAATTTAATAGATATATGGCTTTTTACTATTTTTAGATTACTATTTTTCTTTTGTTTTTTTCCTTGATATTTAGCCTTTTTTTTTCTAGATTAGAAATGCCCTGAATTTGAGTATATTAGATCACCAATCCCGTGTAGAGATTTGCAGTTTCAACCAGCCATCTTTCTTTCCCTATCCACTCCCCCATTTCTGGTGCAAAGGGTCTGGGCCTTTCACTTGCTTTGCACTAGCACCTCTCTCCATCCTACTAGAAGCTGCTAGATTTCATTTTCTGTTCTCTCAACATGTGACCCATGTATTAATTTATTAGATTTATGGCTTCTTACTTTTTTTTTTTTTTAATGGAATTCTCATGTGATATATGAGGCTAAAGGGTAGAGATTTTTAGGTTAAAATCATAAAAGTACATGTTAAATAATTACCTTACGTCCAGAGAGGAATTAGATCATTTTAAATAGGGGATGACAATGCAAGTTTGAGATAGATCAAACTATCTTGCCCTAAGAAAATAATTAAATGGGGAAGAACATGACAATTTCCCATACTTGCTCTACACTATTCATTTGATTTTTCGTTTTTTAATTTTTTTAAAATTTAAATTATATAAAAAATAAATATTATAAATTTTTATAATTTATTTTAATAGGAAATGATTTTTAATTTTATATGTATAAAAAAATAAAAAATAAAAAAGAAAATAAAATAATTATATATATATAAAAGGGATAAAGTAATATACATTGAACTTAGTTTAAGTTTTTTTTTTTTTTTTGGTCAAACTCTTCTTATTAAGAGCAGGATGGAAACGTGAAAAAACCCATTTTATTATCATTTTTATTTTTAATATCTTTGACCTTTAATTAAATACATTGTTACCTCTTGACTAGTTATTTATTTGCTTAGCCCTTTACATTATGCCACATGAATAAAATTTGATACATTCATTAGATTAATTGACTTTTATTTAACTTTATTATTTTTTTTTCTTCGAACAAAGAATGCTCCTCAGACCTCACTAAAAAAATTGAAAAAAGATTTACTTAAATGAAAAATAGAAGAAGATCTAGTAGTACTCTATTAACTTTTATTGTGTAACTGCCCGAGGAACCAAATCAGGAAACCCATTTGATATGGCAGGATCAAGAGTGCATCAAAGCTGGTCAATCTTGAATCAAGGAAACTAGAAGTTGACTCCAATTTTTAAAATCCATAGTTGTTTAAAGTTGTTGCATGTATAAAAAAAACCATATGTTTCAGCTCTCCTACATTTATATTTTTTTAAACTACTTAAGATATTCTTTAAGATTTTAAATAAGAGATCCTCATTCTCTAACCTTCAATATGAATGTGACTTTTTATTTGTTTTATATTTTCAAATTTGCACAAAACTGTGTCCTACCCAACGTGCATGTGTGAGAGTAATTTATAAATTTTAATTGCTAGTTGTTTCTTTTTCTTAGAAACTTGGGTAGTTTTTTAACTTAGGAGCTTTTGCTAGGTGTGTAGTTAAAATTTTCTTGTCAAGAAAATGACATGCATTATACAACATCTTTCCGCCAAAAAGCACTATCGAAAGTTACATTAATTTTTAAAGATTTTTTAGATTGATAATTGGAGAATAGACTATTGGCATTGATTTTGTTAGAGTGCATAGTATTCATTGTGAGCATAATTCTTCAAACTTAAATTTTTAGGAAAATTGATTGTTCCATATGGTATTAAAGCTTCATTTGATTGGAGGTCATGTGTTTGAATCTTATAATTGTATATATATTTGTTTCCCAATTTATTAAATCAACATGTAACCTCAAGTGAGCCTAGACGTGAGTAAGGATGTTAGAATGCGTGTTATATATTATGAGTCCAAATCTTATTGATTAGGTATCATAATAGAAAGTTCAATCCTATTGTCACTACCTAAATTATTTGAATTACTTTCCTTTCAATCATCCCTAACATTGCCATAATTTTTTTCCTTTTGATTGACCAACCTTTCAATAGTTGTTTAATCAATGTAATTTATAGACTATTTGATGTACTTGTATATATTGCCACAATCGAAATAAATCAAGCAAGGAATTTTTTTTTGTTTATCATGTTATTCGTTTATTGTTCTTCCAACTTACTAAAAAATTTAAATAATTAGAAGGGTTGTGATATGATTTATGCTAATAGTAGAGAAGGTTTGTAAATTTCTCACATTGGTAATACCAACTTACATAATCAACATGATATATAGCGCCCTAAAACTAAATAATGTTTTTATTGTACCTACATTAAAGAAAAACTCATATCTCTATAGACAACTCACTATTGATAGTTCTTGTATATATTTTTGAGTTTGATCCTGTTAGTTTTAAAGGTGTTTGATAAATACGATAAATGACTGAAATCCCCTTTTTAGGATGAGGAGATAACTCTTCATTATATACACGATAATTACAGTTGTAAACTCCTACATAATAGGAAAGAATCAAATACAAATATTGAGCATATCCCTACAGCTATACAAGCGGATATTATGCTAACAGAAAAGGAATGCAGCACGTATCATGGAGAATTTGATTCTCCCTTATCATCCCCCTGCAAGGTGAGCGTGGTAGAAGGGAGAACGTTGATTTTGCTTCAAAAGAGATAGAACTGTGGCTTGGTAACTCCTTTGGTCAGTGAATCAGCAAGCTGTAGATGTGAAGGAACAAAATCAATTTTCAAAGTGCCCTTATCAACAAGTTCATGAACAAAATGGTAGTCGATTGCAATATGTTTGGATCGAGGACGAGTAACCGGATTGACTGCCATAAAAATTGCACTTTGATTGTCACAAAGAATTTTAGGTGGCACTGAGAGTGTAACATGAAGGTCCCGAAGCAACTGAATAATCCATGCAATATCAGCAGTAGCAACAGCTAAGGAGCGATATTCGGCTTCTACACTTGAACGAGAGATAGTGCTTTGTTTCTTAGAAGACCAAGAGATTAAATTAGCTCCAAAAAAGATAGCATAGCCGGTAGTAGAACGACGTGTATTAGGACATCCAGCCCAGTCCGCATCAAAGTAGCCAAGAAGATCACGAGTGGACTGTTTTTGAAGTTGAAGACCATGATGAGCAGTGCCTTTAACATAGCGCAAGATACGCTTGAGAGCACGAAAATGATCCTCGGTGGGAGCATGCATGAACTGGCAAATGGAGTTGACACTGAAGGACAAATCAGGCCTGGTGATTGTGAGGTATTGAAGAGCACCGGCAAAAGAACGAAACAGAGTAGGGTCGGAGAATAGAGTCCCTTCGGCGGATAGATGCTGTCCAACAACAAAAGGTGTAGAAATAGGTTTGGCATCAATCATTGAAGCACGTTGCAAGAGATCAAGAGCATACTTCGTTTGGTCGAGAAATAGACCCTTCTCATTAGCTTGGACTTCAACTCCGAGAAAATAATGAAGATCACCCAAATCCTTCATGGAGAATTCGTTGGAAAGCCGAGTAATAAAGGTGTGAACCGAGAGAAGGAGTACTTCCAAAGTGATGATCATGTCATCAACATAAAGAAGTAAGTAAACAAATACCAAGCGAGGAGTGATAGACAAACAACGAAGAATCGGTCGACTAGAGTGAAAACCAAGTTTGAGCAAAAATGAGCTAAATCGATGAAACCAAGCTCGAGAAGCTTGTTTCAAGCCATAAAGAGCACGTTTTAGACGAAAAACCGCTTTGAGGAAAGCGTGGATCAGTGTAGCCAAAGCGGTTGTTCCATGTACACCTCTTCGTTGAGAAAGCCAGGAAAAAAGACATTTTTAACATCTAGCTGATGTAAACGCCATCCAGAAGTAACAACCAAGGATAGAATTATTCTAACTGTAGCAGGACACACCACAGGGCTAAAGGTGTCACCAAAATCAAGACCATGAACTTGAGAAAATCCTTGAGCCACAAGACGTGCCTTATGACGCTCAATAGACCCATCGAGTGAAGCTTTGTTTTGAAAATCCAAATGACAGACCAACCACATTATGATGCTTTGAGGATGAGGTACAAGAACCCATGTATCATTTTTCTTGAGGCGTGAATTTCATCATCCATAGCCGAGAGCCATTCGTGGTGTTTTGCAGCGAGACTTGAAGCCTCGTGGCTCTTTGAGAGCAAGAAGAGCCTGAAACAACTGAGAAGAAGATGAGATATGCATAGCATGATACAACCGTGGTTTGAATATACCAGCTTTCCCTCTAGTAATCATCGGATGGCTGGAAGTGGTCACACGAGGAGAGGACGAAACTGGTGAAGGAGTGGTCGAATCAGAGCAGCAAGAATCCAAGAGAGAGTCCTCATCAAGAGGAACTTGCGGACCGGGAGAAGAAGTCGAAGACAAGTGTGGAATATCATTGCAAGGCAGACACAGTGAATTCGAGAAAGATGGTGAATGCAAAGAATCTGAAGTACTAACGTTAGAAGAACTAGAAACACATTCCTGAGACTCAGAAAAATGAATATAGTCAATGTTAGATGGCAGATTTTTGCAGTAATCGCCATTATAGGGAAAGGTATGTTCATAAAGCGCACATGTCGAGAAACATAGACACGATGTGTCTTACGATCTAAGCACCGAAATCCTTTATGAAGGGTACTGTAACCTAAAAAGACACAAGGAGTAGATTTTGGAGACAATTTACTAGGTGAGTAATCTCTCAAATAAGGGAAGCAAAGACACTCAAAAGTAAGAAGCATAGAATAATCGGGTTGCTTACCAAACAGGAGCTCATAAGGTGTTTTGCCAGCAAGAGATGGTGGTGAGAGTCGATTAATGAGAAAGACGGCAGTAGAGAAGGCCTCAACCCATAAGGAGAGCGGCACACGAGCATGAAACATAAGAATAAGACCTGTTTCTGTGACATGACGATGCTTACGTTTGGCAATCCATTTTGACTAGGAGTGTAAGGACATGCCAGACGAAGATCAATGCCACACGAATGCAAATGAGAGCGAAACTTATTATTAGTAAACTCAGTTCCACCATCACACTGAAATGATTTGATTTTGGCGGAAAACTGTCTCAATAAAACGTTGTAAATTGATGAAATTATCAAAGAAATCAGATTTGTGTTTTAAAGGAAATATCCAACTAAATCTAGTACAATCATCAATGAAAACATCATAGTATCTATATCCATTAAAAGAAGAAACTGGTGACGTACCCCATAGGTCACAGTGTAAACGATCAAAAGGCATAGCACAACGTTCATTATTTAGAGAAAAAGGTAAACGGTGGCTTTTGCCGAGTCTACAACCAACACAAATTTCAGAATCATTGTTCACCAATTTATTACTACAAGAAATAGATCCTAATTTAGAAAGAGAAGCAACAGTTTGATAATGTGGATGACCAAGGCGAGTATGCCATAAACGAACAAATGCTCGCAGTGAAGAAGTAGTGGACACTAAGGCATGATGATGACGATCCAACACGTAGAGACCATTTTCACATCTTCGACTCCCAGTACCACTCTTGTGACCCGATCTTGTATGGTAAAACCAGAGGAAGAAAAGGTAACACAAAAATTATTGTCTTTAGTAAGTTGACTAATAGAAATAAGATTCTTCTTAATTCCAGGAACAACTAAGACATTAGATAAAAGAAGAGGACTAGACGGAACAAGAGATGAAATGGAACCAATGTGAGAGATTGCTAAGGACTAATCATTGCCAACCATGACACGTTCATTACTAGAATAGACAACCGGTTGATCCACACCTTCGGTGTCACTAGTCATGTGGGACGTTGCACCAGAGTCAGGGAACCATTCAAAGTCATTAAAATCCTGAATCGAGCAGGCAGAAAAAGCCTCAGCAAGGTTAGCCGATTGCTTCTTCTTGAGTTTCAGGAAATTCCAGCAACGTTTAGCCAAGTGGCCCTCTTTGTCGCACAACTGACAGTGGACGGAGGAGTTGGATGATGACTTTGAGTTGGCAAACGGTGTAGGAGAAGCTGAAGACCGATGCTTCACTTGCTTGTGACCAGCCACTTTGGAAGTTTGCTGCACAAAATAAGCAGAGTTGGAAGATGAATGGGAGACTGACCGTTCAAAGATTTCATGGCTCAAAGCTTTCGGAACAATTTCAGCAAAGGATGGTAGAGGAAGTTGTGACATCATGGTGGTAGAAAAGATCTTGTAGTCGGGTCCCAATGCGCGTAGGTACCAGTGGACTTTATCCGTGTCGTCAATGGGACGTCCAATAGCAGCCGATTGATCGCAAAGGCCTTTGAAGGTGCGAGAAAACTCAACAATGGACTGAGAGCCACGGTGCATCAGCTAGAGTTCATCCTTGAGTTGTAGTTCGCGAGTCTTTGATCAGTGCGAAAATGAGACTTCAAGCGCATGCCAGGCCTCGTGGGAGTGACGGAAACCCAGTACCTCACTCATAGATTCCTCTGTGAGAGAAGAATAGAGTAAACTGAGTAGTGTCTGATCGGTATGCAGCCAAGAGGTATATGCAGGATTGGATTTTGGGGTGCCATCAGAGGCAGTAATCATGGGAGAAGGAGTCGTGATGATACCGTCCAAATAATCAAAAAGCTCTTGACTAGCTAACAGAGGAACGAACTGATTTCTCCACAATAGATAATTGGAGGAGGTCAGTTTAATGGTGAGCATATGCACCATTGTATTGAGCGGAAGAGTAGGAGGTGAAGAAGACGAAACAGCCATGGTCAGAATCGAAAGAGAACTCGCTCTGATACCATAAAGATGTTTGATAAATACGGTAAATGACTGAAATCCCCCTTTAGGATGAGGAGATAACTCTTCATTATATACACGATAATTACAGTTGTAAACTCCTACATAATAAGAAAGAATCAAATACAAATATTGAACATATCCCTACAACTATACAAGCGGATATTATGCTAACATAAAAGGAATGCAGCACGTATCATGGAGAATTTGATTCTCCCTTATCAAGTTTTGTGATAAAGGATAAAAGCAAAAAGATATTCGTGAGGGAGTATGATGTGACTAACTTTATGCACTCGAGGATAAATAAGAAGAAGCCTTAATTGTTATTAGAAGCAACACTATAACCTCAACCATTCGGCATCAAAGACTTGGACATCTCATTCTAAAGATTATTTGAAGCTTTAAAAGATAAAATTGATATTTCCAAATGGATCAAAATACCTAGTATTTGTTCCTCTTGTCAAATGGGTAAAAGTTGCAAACTACCTTTTATTAATTCTTTTAAATAAAGTTTCAGATTTTCCTTGACAGAAGATACATTGTGACCTTTGGGACCTTCCTCCTATTGCTTCAAGTAAAAAAATATAGATATTATGCTTTATTTGTAGATGATTGCACTTGATTTCATGGATTTTTCCATTAAAAGGAAATCTAACTTTTTTTTTCTTGTTTCCTAAAATTCTAAAGGCAAATAAAAAATCAATTGGATGTAAAAATCAAGATTTTCTGGTATGATGGAGGTGGTGAATTTCAATCTATTTTTGAATCACTTGGATTTATGTAGTGTAGCTAAACAAATATATTATCTTAAAAACCCCCGACCCAAATGGGGTTATAGAAAGGAGGTCACGCGTCATGATGACTTACCTCTTGAGTGGATGGTTTTCTTACAACAATTTATCCCATAAATAGATCATATATAATGGCCCACCATATTTTGTAGATTGTTTTTAAAAAAGTCACAAAGGCATGTGAGTCTTTTCGTGCATTAATGGCTCATTCATCATGGTGAAGGTAAATGGTTGCTTTCACAGGACATGAATAAAGTAAGAATACTTTTTAAGGAGAAAGATGTTAATATACACTTATTTGAAAAAAAAAAGTATTTTTCAATAATCCCAACTTTCACATTATACTTTTTTAGGGAGAATGATGTTGACATGCTCTGATTTAAAAAAAAAATGTTTTTCGATAATCCCATTGATGAAAGTACATGAATTTTGATGTGTTAACCCAATTGATTAAAGTACATTAATTTTGGTTCAAGGTGACCTCTTTTTAATACAAAATAAATTGGAAAAATGAGTATTACTCCTCCCCTCCCAATCGCCTTCTCTACATCATGCTTTAACATCATTTTCTGTTTTTATTTTTTTCATGTCTCCACATCTTACTTTGATATTTAAATATATATATATATATATTGAAGTGGCTACACTTTCTCTTAATTGTAAAATCTATTTAATTTCAATTTTCTTTTACATTTTATCTTTTCATATTTATTTGTTTTAATCATTTTCTTAAATACATTAAACATGAAGTTGATAATATATAATAGATAATTAATTGGAGTAAATTAAATATAACATTGATATACAATAAAGAAAACAATATTCTACAAATAATACATTTCATAATTTAAAATATACATTTAATAGTTGAGAATTTAGATTTAAAAGTTAAGTTTTATTATTTTTAGGTTTAGGATATAAGATTGATATTACTCAAAGATTTGCTTATCACAAGTAAATAAAATAAAAATATTTTTATTATAGTATTTTTATAAATATGTTATTTTATTTTAATTTTAAATTTTTTATATCGAGATCACCATCATTAAGGTAC
Source organism: Vitis amurensis (assembly GCA_037355405.1). Lineage (NCBI taxonomy): Eukaryota > Viridiplantae > Streptophyta > Magnoliopsida > Vitales > Vitaceae > Vitis > Vitis amurensis. The sequence continues at coordinate 38,990,857 of CM074693.1, forward strand.
ACTATATGAATGTTATAAGAGGTATTTACCATTAACTAATGATCATAATCATCGACCTATATTTCCTTGCCCGATCATATATGTTTGAAGATTATTTACTTTCATTTATGTCAAAGGGGTTAAATACATTCTTCATTTCTTATGGTATATCTTGAATAAAATTCGATATATCATTAAGCCGAAGTAAAGAAGAAAAAAAATCTACAATGAGATTATACTGAATGTGAGTTACATTGTATGAAATGAAAAGTTGTATAATGAAGTTCATGCGAGGCATACGAGTCTTTTCATGTGTTGGGTCGTTCATCATCGAGGTACTAGGTTGCTTTCATAAGATGTGAGGATATGAGGATATGAGACGGATAAAGTAAGAATACTTTATATGGGAAAGTTGCAGGTATTCCAATTCCCAAGGCCTTTGTTTCAATTCTCGGAGGATGTCCACAACAGCCCACATGTATGCTGCCGTAAGCTGGTTACTATTTTTAGTAACATATTTTATGCCTTATCTTAAGGTATGTCTGTTGAATCTTTAATTGCCTCGAAAATTCCATGTTCACTTTAACTAACACTTAACCAACACCTTCAACTAACTTCATCTTCTTCTTCCTCCTTGACATTAATCTCTCTTCATTCATTATGGGTTAGGCGCTAACTATTCTCTCCGTTTCACATGTCATGTGATTAAGGCTCTCCTCTCCTACAAGCTTCCCTATATGAACAAATCCTTTTCTCTTTGTTTCTCAAGTTTCCCTATAAATACCTGCCAAACTCAACACAGTTCTCCACATCCCTCCTTTGGGAATTCATCAACCAATCTTGTAAGCACAATGGTATGCTTTAGTAGAATTGGCTTCTTTTGGGGGCTTTTTCTTCTTGCAGCTCTAGCTTGTGAAGCTAGGGTTCTTCAAAATTCAGGCTTTGTTCAAACCCGAAACACCCAATTCATCCTGAATGGTTCCCCATTCTTCTTCAATGGATTTAACTCATACTGGTTGATGCACATCTCAGCAGAGCCAAGCCAAAGGAATAAGGTCTCTGATGTGTTTCGACAGGCTTCAGCTGCAGGTCTCAGTGTCTGTAGGACATGGGCATTCAGCGATGGAGGTTACCAAGCTCTGCAAATCTCTCCCGGAGTTTATGATGAACGCGTCTTTCAGGTTTTCCAAGTCTTGAATAGTAGTTGGCCAGAGTAAATAATGTTACTAATATACATGAACTTGGAATACTTATGCATGCTACTTTTGTTATACTTTCGTTTTTTAGGGACTTGATTTCGTGATTTCGGAGGCAAGAAAGAATGGAATCCGCTTAGTCTTGACTTTGAGCAACAACTACCAAGACTTTGGAGGAAGGCCTCAGTATGTGAATTGGGCTAAAAGTGCTGGTGTCTCAGTTAACAATGATGATGACTTTTACATTAATGCAGTCATAAAAGGTTACTATAAGAACCATGTCAAGGTATATATATGTACAAATTATAGACATAAAACTCTTGAATATTACATACTTTTTGGTTTTTTTACCAACTTTTTGTTTCACTTTTGTTCAGAGAGTGATAACAAGGGTCAATACAATCACTGGAGTTGCTTACAAAGATGACCCAACAATCATGGCATGGGAACTTATGAATGAACCGCGTTGCCAAATCGATTACTCTGGAAAAACCCTAAATGTGAGCCTTGATGCCCAAAGCATGGATAGACTTTAATGCATGTAGTTGTGATTGATTCAAGGAAAGCTGATCCCTTCAGTGAACTAACTAAAATTTTCAATGACAGGGATGGGTTCAAGAAATGGCAAGCTATGTTAAATCTATTGACAACAAACACTTGTTGACAGTAGGTATGGAAGGATTTTATGGAGATTCACTGCCAGAAAGGAAGCCAGTCAACCCCGGCTACCAAGTTGGCACAGATTTTATTAGCAATCATCTTATTAGGGAGATTGATTTCACAACCATACATGCATATCCTGATATTTGGTGAGTACTACATTTTAATGAATCCTTTTCTTTAGTGTTACTAATTACTGAGGACAAGTTGAAGCTAATGGATTGGATATTTAATTTCCAATAGGCTGAATGGAAAGGATGATAATGCACAAATGGCTTTCTTGCAAACATGGACGACTAGCCACTTGACAGACTCTAGGACAATAATAAAGAAGCCAATGATTTTTGCTGAATTTGGAAAATCAAGCAAGGATCCAGGATATAGTATAAATGCAAGGGATTCGTTCTTGAATGCTGTTTATACAAACATATACAGCTCTGCGAGAAGTGGAGGAATGGGTGGCGGCTTGCTTTGGCAGATCATGGCTGAAGGGATGGAATCATATTATGATGGATATGAGATTGTTCTATCCAAAAATCCATCAACAAGCAGTGTCATTACTCAACAATCTAGAAGAATGGCAGCCCTTGATCATATGTGAGCAGGCCATGGCTAGTATGGTTTGAACCCCATGTACGGCTATCTTCAAGAGGCTAAAGATGCAGAGTCTTAGTAATAGAAGTTTAATTGATGCTTAGAAGCTAGGGCTTTTATTAGTTAATAAGAAACCCTATGTATTTCACCTCCCATAATTCTCAATGTTATGGAATGAGAGTATTTTGGTTTTATTATTCTGATCGAATCTTTTCTGATAATCAATATATGAGGGTATAGTACTTAGCATCAACAGAGGTTGGGATTGATTAATCTCCTAGTGATTTCTTTTCATACTTTCTCAATTATTTGACGTTAAGTGCAATAAAAATAATGACCGTTTAGCCATAAAGAAACTAGAATGTTGTATACTTCAATACAAATTTCAAGAATAGTACTTTTGACGGCCTTCACTACATGGTAAAATAGATGCGGTAAGATATTTAATACTTTGCATAGAAATACGGTCAGACGCACTAAATATATCCAATAGACTACAGACTATGATTTCTGCCATTTTCATGTCGGTTCATGTAATTAATCTAACATTGAGGTCTTGACAACGAGTTCTCCCAAGACTAGTTCCAAGGTGTGCAAGAGCAGAAACATGTCATATATAAGTTATGCCCTTTAATTAATGTGATTTCATTTATAGATCATCTCTATCCAGTTTGCTAAAATGGAAATTACGTATGAAAATGAGTTGGCTTCATACGGCTTCGTATGCCATTACGTAACCAGAATTTTTAGGTCATATTTATGACATCACATGCATCAATCTTTCTCTTTTAACCATGGACACATACATTATTTTTTTACCTTCCACTTTCAGGTGTATCTGCAAATTGGGCAGGAAGTGTTTCAGGGAAGGCCAAGATGGACTTTTCATGAGTATAAATTAGGTCATCATCTCAGTTGGTTTATATGGAATGGTTGAAGAATAGTTTCTTTGGCCGTCCATTTGTTTGACTTGCTTTTGTATAATTGGTTTGATTAATATTCATCTGAAAACTTATCTGAGAGTCCTTTTAGTATTCTCTTTTTACCCATATTCTTAATGGTTTAATTAATTACATCCGTTTTTTCTATTTTGCATGTCATTCATTTACTTAGTAAGCCTCAGTTCCATACAAAATTTGAATATTCAGGGGGCATGACAGGATATGTCAAGTTTCTATTCAAAATTGAAACCCAATCTATCCCAACTTTATGACCCATTATTAGGATTTTGCATCAATTTATCTGATGCAAAATTCTACTTGAATCCCATTTAGCCAGTACTTGGAATGAGTTTTTCAAATAAATTACCAAGCTTTAGAGACTGATAATTTCAATTAGTACATGCATCTTGTGAGGGCTGCTTTTCCATTACAAAGCCACGAATAAATAAAGTAATACCAATTTGTCATCCAAATCTTATAGATATTATCACATCGAGAAACATCAGCTAAGCAAAAGGTAATAAAATTGATAAAGAATTCCTTTGTCATAGAATTGAGAAAAAAATTCATCAATACACCAACATTGAAAACACTACCTCCTAAAGCCTAATTCTAATGCTAAGGTTCGATCAATCTCAGTGCTTTCAACCAGCTGCTTCATTGTCCCCATTTGCTTCAATAATCACTAGTCATGGACTGCTCAAATTAAATATGATCAAGGGCTATCATTTTATTGGATTGTTGAGTAATGAGGCCGCTTGTTGAAGGATTTTGAGACAGAACAATCTCATATCCATCATCATACGACTGCATCCCCTCAGCCATGAGTTGCCAAACCAAGCCTCCACCAATTCCTCCACTTCTTGCAAAGTTGTAGATGTTGGTGTAAACAGCATTCAAGAATGAATCCCTTGCACTTGGACTATATCCCGGGTCTTTGCTCGATTTTCCAAATTCAGAAAAAACCATTGGCTTCTTTATTATTGTCTCTGAGTCCATCAAATGGCTCGTCGTCCATCTTAGCATGAAAGCCATCTGTGAGTTATCGTCCTTCCCAGACAGCCTATTGGAAATTAGGCATAAAAGATGTTAGCTTCAACATGTTCTTAATAAACTTACAATTATAATTGGTAGCGAGAAGTAATTAGAATGTATTACTCACCAAATATCAGGATATGCATGTATGGTTGAGAAATCAATCTCCTTAATAAGATGATTGCTGATAAAATCTGTGCCAACTTGATAACCAGGGTTTATTGCCTTCTTTTCTGGCATTGAATCTCCATAGAATCCTTCCATGCCTACTGTCAACAAGTGATTGCTGTCAATGGATTTTACAAAGCTTGCCATTTCTTGAATCCATCCCTGTCATATTGAAAATTGTGATTAGTTTAAGGAAGCACTCCATGATAATTATAAACATATGCACCAAAGGCTACCAACTAATGTTATGGGGGTGTGTCAAGACTCACATTTAGGATTTTTCCAGAGTAATCAACTTGGCAACGTGGCTCGTTTATCAGTTCCCATGCCATGATTGTGGGGTCATCTTTGTAAGCAACTCTGGTGATTGTATTGATCCTTGTTAGCACTCTCTGCAAGAAATTAAGCCAATATTAATTAGTATCAGGAATCAAGTCATTAGAAAAAACAATGTCGGCCAGACTCCTCAGAAAATCTAAGTTAGGTATTTATAGTTTGTACCTTAACGTGGTTCTTATAGTAGCCTTTGACGACTTCATTAGTGTAAAAATCATCATCACTGTTTACTGGAGCACCAGCATTCCTAGCCCAACTCACGTACTGAGGCCTTCCTCCAAAGTCTTTGTAGTTGTTGCTCAAACTCAAAATCAAGCGGACTCCATTCTTTCTTGCTTCCGAGATCACAAAGTCAAGGCCCTGAATATTTGTTGTCATATGTATCAAAGGAGTTAGTAAATTAAATCTATACATAAATGCACCAAAAAAAAAAAAAAAAAAGGGATTTCTGGAAATGCTGGAACCTGAAAGACACGCTCATCATAAACTCCAGGAGATATTTGAAGAGCTTGGCTGCCTCCATCGTTGAATGCCCATGTCCTACAGACACTCAGCCTTGCAGATGCAGCCTGGCTAAAAACATCCGACACTTTACTCCTTTGGCTTGGATCTGCAGCCACGTTCATCATCCAGTATGAGTTAAACCCATTGAAGAAGAAAGGGGAACCATTGAGGGTGAATTGAGTATTTCGAGTTTGAACAAATCCTGAAGATTGAAGAAGTACTCTAGCTTCACAAGCTAGGGCAACAAGTAGGAAAAGCACCGAAAAGGAGATTATTCTACCGAAGTAGGCCATTGTAGTAACTGGGCTTTGTTTTAGGATCGGAATTCTTGTGGGTCTGGATATGAAGCACTTGTGTTGTGCTTGCTGCTTATTTATAGCAAAAAAATCGAGAGAGGAAGACAGAGAAGTTTGCTAATTTAGGAAAGATTTTAGCAGAGCAGAGGCTTAGTCATATTCCATGTGAAATCATGAGGAAAATTGGGAGGTGTAATCAGTGGAGAGAGATTGTGAAGAATGAAAAAAATGGGGAATGAAAGATATGGAAGTTGAAAGAGTTGGTTAAAAGTTAGTTGAAGAGAACATGGAATTGTTAAGGCACTAATAATTAAAGATTTAACCAAAATTCCTCAAGGCTATGTTTGGCTCCTAGAGAAATACGAAACAAAGAAAAAAAAATGCTAAAAAAAATAGTTTTTTCTTGTTTGATTTCACCATAAAAAATGTCAAAAATTTATATATATTTAAATTATTTAATCTTTATATAATATAAAGAAATAAGTAAAATAAGTTTAAAAAAATATATAAAAATAATTTATTGAATTTAAACATACTTTTTTTTTCTTTTTTCTTTTTTTCTTCCATTTTTCTTCTCTATCTATTTTCCCTCACATTTTCCTCCTTCAAAATTTCCAAAACCAAACATATTTGGGTGCTAAATATAGCAAATACGCTGCTGATAAGGCTGCAATCGATGTGGGCTGTTGATGACAAAGCCATCTGCAGCCTACCAAGAATTTAAAATAAAATAAAATAGAATAAAAAAGCCGAGTCTAACTTTATCTTTCCTTCAAAAGTAGTTCCTTCATCTATGTCACATTGTCACATGGTCTGAGGCGAACCGACCTTCACGATAACCAATCAACACATGGAAAGAGTCATATGGCTTAAACAAGGGTTCTCTATCATTCTGTACTTTGCAATGGACTCGTGTTTTCATATTTAGCATTGACCCCATTTGCTCCTACCTGTATTGTATCATATGACTACCCTAAAATTTTTTGTTGAGTCAGTCATGTGAAGCTGATTTCACACCATGTGATCATATGAGATGGATAAAGTGCAACCCTTTAGGGAAAAGTAGGAGTTATTGAACCGCCGTTTTTTAATCTTGAGGGGCTGCAAATAGTCGTGTCATCACCAGCCCACATGTATTGCAACCATCAGATGCATGTTTCCTATATTTAGTAACATATTTTGAGCCTTAACTTAAGGCTATGTTTCCGGAAAGTCAAAAAAAAAATGTTATTTTCTGAAATATCAATAAATATAATTAAAACTAATTAAAACTTTTTTTATAAATTATTTAATCCTTTTTATTTAAAATAAATAAAATATTTAATAAAAAAATAATTTATCAACTTTTAATCTATTTTTTTCTCCTTCACTTTTTCCATCTTTTTCCTTTATCATTTTCCCTCAAATTTCAAACCAAACATAGCCTAAGAAATTGCTATTGAATCCGTAATCACTGACGCCTCAACAATTCCATGTTCTGTTCAACTAAAACCTAACCAACACCTTCAACTACCATACCTTTTTCCTTTATGTTTTTCATTCTTCACAACCTCTCTCTACTGATTACACCTCCCAATTTTCGTCACCATTTCACATGTAATATGATTCAACCTCTCCTCTGCAAAAAGCATCCTTAAATTAGCAAACTTCTCTCTTCATTTTCTGTCTATAAATAACCAGAAAACTCAATGCAAGTTCCTCACATCTAAACCAACAAGAATTCCTAAACCAAACCCATTTCGTATAATGGCATACTACCGTAGAAGCAGCCTTCTTTCGGTGCTTTTCCTTCTTTTAGCCCTTGTTTGTGAAGCTAGAGTCCTTCTTCAATCGCCAGGATTTGTTCAAACTCAAAATACTCAATTCGTCCTGGATGGTTCCCCTTTCTTCTTCAATGGGTTTAACTCATACTGGATGATGAACGTAGCCGCCGACCCAAGCCAAAGGAATAAGATATCTGAGGTGTTTGGCCAGGCTACAGCTTCACGACTCAGTGTCTGTAGGACATGGGCATTCAATGATGGAGGCAATCAAGCTCTTCAGATATCTCCTGGAGTTTATGATGAGCGCGTCTTTCAGGTCTGTACTACTCCCAAATGCCCATCTTTTTGCTTTCAGAAAAACATTTTAGGCACAAATACAGTAGTAGTGGTTGCATGACTAAATTTAACATATTTTCAGGGACTTGATTTTGTGATCTCGGAAGCAAAAAGGTATGGAGTCCGCTTGATATTGAGTTTAAGCAACAACTACAAAGATTTCGGAGGAAGGCGGCAGTATGTGAATTGGGCTAAAAGTGCTGGTGCCCCGGTGAACAAGGATGACGATTTTTACACTAATGAAGTCGTCAAAGGCTATTATAAGAACCATGTCAAGGTACAACTATGAACACTTAACTGTAGGGTTAAATTTTCCTTGAGAGTCCAAACCATGAGCTTTCACCATGGAATGTTGCTATACTGCACATTTGCTTTCCTTGAGATATAATTAGTAGATCATGAATCAATATTTGTGTGCTAATAACTTGCTTTTGATACTTTCTTGCAGAGAGTGCTAACAAGGATCAATACAATCACTAGAGTTGCTTACAAAGATGACCCAACTATCATGGCATGGGAACTGATAAATGAACCACGTTGCCAAGTTGATTACTCTGGAAAAACCCTGAATGTGAGCCTTTCTGCACACCTATCACATTAGTAGCCTTTGGTGCTTATGTTTGTAATTAATTTGAGTGCTTCCTTTAACTAATTATGTTTTCAATATGACAGGGATGGATTCAAGAAATGGCAACCTATGTTAAATCCATTGACAACAAACACCTGTTGACAGTAGGCATGGAAGGATTCTATGGAGATTCAATGCCAGAAAAGAAGGCAATAAACCCTGGTTACCAAGTTGGCACCGATTTTATTAGCAATCATCTTATTAAGGAAATTGATTTCACAACCATCCATGCATATCCTGATATTTGGTAAGTAATAATTGCTAAATAATTATGGCTATTAAATATCATTATTAGTCAAAGCTAATTAACCAGATGCTTCTTAATTTTGCATAGGTTGTCAGGAAAAGATGATAGCTCGCAAATGGCTTTCATGCAAAGATGGACAATGAGCCACTGGACAGACTCAAGGACCACAATAAAGAAGCCAATGGTTTTTTCTGAATTTGGAAAATCGAGCAGAGACCCGGGATATAGTCTAAGTGCAAGGGATTCATTCTTGAATGCTGTTTATACCAACATCTACAACTTCGCAAGAAATGGAGGAATTGGTGGAGGCTTGGTTTGGCAACTCATGGCGGAGGGGATGCAGTCATATGATGATGGATATGAGATTGTTTTGTCTCAAACTCCTTCCACAAGCGGCCTCGTTACTCAACAATCCAATAAAATGATAGCCCTTGATCGTGTATAAATATAAAAGCGCTTAATTAAGCAGCAGGCTGAAAGCACTTAGAGAGAGTGTTAGCAATTTAGTGCTTATGAACTAGGTTTTTATAGACACAACCAGATGTACTTCACCATTGATTATTTATTCAAGAATTCGTTTCAATCAAATTTATTGTTGTTTTTAATATTATGTGATGCTAGCAAGATACAACTGATGAGATCATGTGGAGAAGTAATCAAACAGTATCATACTGAATATTGAAATGGTAGGTGCTCCTAATTCGGTGACCATTAATTGTTGTTTTTGATCCTAAATACAGATTGGTTCCATTGCTTTTTCCTACTTCAACCTTTCTGGTTCATTGAAAATATAAGAATTCGGGTTTTCATTTTGTTAACTAAACCAATCTGGCCAATGGTTTACTATCATCAAAGGAATTAATTTACAAAATTACGGTCCCTTGATGGACTAGTAAATTTTAATTCACAAGAATGTTACAAAAAAAAGGTTGCTATTTAATATGAGAAAAGATTTCAAAATTTGGTATCTGTTCTTCTAAACTCCACTGCAAATGTGCGTATGTGACTTAACTTCAGAAGACAACTACCTCATCCTTTCATATGTAAAATGATTCAGCTTCTCCTCTGAGAGCTTTCCTAAATTGTCAACCTCCTCTCTCTTTCTCTACCCAGTTTTACCTATAAATAACAATTAATCCACTAACAATCAAATCAGAAAATTACAAAACTAATCCACTAATCTTTAAATCAGAAAATTACGAAACTTGGATGAATATCAAACTAGGAGGCTTAGTTGGCAAAGAGCTTTCTCCAGATTAATATTGGCTAAAGCCACTTAGATAGACAAAGGACTTAGACTTATTTATAGGCCCTCCAACCCTAACAAAACCAATTCATAACCCATGGGTGACAAGAATTTCAAAAAGTAACAAACACTAATTAAGTTCTCCATGCACCTTGGAAAATTAGTCCTCCACTACCAATTTCCAGAATTCTTCTTTGACAAGTGAACTAATCATCATCTCCTCCAAATAAATCTCTAGATGCCATACACCCGAATGGCAGTCAAACTCTCAGGATATTAATCAAGTTCAAATAACCCTTGAACTTGATTGTTATTACCACCTTGATAAACATATCTATAGGATTATTAGCAGTCTCAATTTTCTGGATACAAATATTTCCTTTAATAAATAATTTCACTTACAGAGTAAAACCGAACATTGATATGCTTCAAATGTGTGTGATATACTTGGTTTTTAGCTAAATGAATAGCTCTTTGGCTATCAAAGACAAACTAATATGCTTTTGAACAACTTCAAAGTACTCTGCCTCTTTTTGACAAGGCAACTGTAGATTATAGAGGAGACTTCCAACTTACTTGTCCTGTAGCAAGAGCAAATACATAAACTATCGTCAATTTGATATTTCTTAAAGTCAGTTGTATAATCAGATTTGACATGACTCACTACACACCAACCAATATCATCATCCTGCTGAAAAACCAAACTAACGTTCAAAGTTTGCATGATGTATTGCAAAATCCATTTCATAACTTGCCAATGTCCTTTACTAAGATTATTCGCATACCGCTTACCAAACTAACAATTTGCAAAGTTAGGCTGCATACACATGATAACATACATCAAGCTGCCTAAGACATTAGAATAAGGAATTGCGACATGTATTCTTGTTCTGCATTTATGCTAGGAGATGAAGTTGCACTAAGCTTGAAATGAGAAGCAAATAGGGTACCTTACGTGTTCTGATTACTTAGTCATGCCACTTTGTACTAATTTCTTTAAATATTGCTTGTGTCAAACTAACCTTGGCGTTGCCTCTACCTTTGCAAATTTCTGTCCTAAGAATGTTTCTTTTCATTTCAAATTTTTTATTTAACCAAGTTTTCAAATCTATCTTTTCTTTTTAAATATGGGCACCAAAGATGATATGTTTCACACCTATACTAAGATTCATGAATAATAATCTCTTGGCTTTCAGATCTAATTTAGATTCCTTCACATAAAAAAAGTCAAAGAAACAAGAAAGTGATAAGGAATCATAATCATTTATAGGTTTTCCGATCCAGATTGTACCCTAACAAGAGTTCTACCTTTAATTATAATTGATGACATACAATTGGTGTGATGACAGGCCTAAACAACTGCCTCAACCCAAAATTCTTTATTTGCTCATTCCATCATTTGACAACATACATAATGCTCGATTCATTCACTCTGCTTTCCCATTTTCTGTGGTGTATCTCTAACCATGGAATGTTGAACTATACATGCTCTCATTTTGACATGGAGAATGGACCACTTTTTTATCTACCACCATTTTTCTGATCTTAGCCATTTGATCTTCCTACTAGTTTAAGTTTCAATCATCTCATTCCATTTAAGCAATACTCTAGCTCCCAAAACTTCATCCATAGTTTTCATGACTTATTCCCAAACCCTTCTTGAGAAGTTATCAACAAAAGTAACAAAATAGTACATACCTCCTTTAGAAGCTCCTCTGGTTGATCTCCAAACATCCTTATGGAAAAAGTCTAAGATAACTTCAGTAGAGTGGAAGATTGCAGTCTTAAATATCACTCTTGTTTGCTTTCCAAAAATATAGTGCTCACAAAATCCTAGTTTCCAAAAATTCAGCTGCAGCCTAGTGAAACACAGAAGATATCATATTCCTTTGGCTTGGTTCTGCTGCTACGTTCATCATCTAGTGTAAGTTAAACCCATTGAAGAAGAAAGGGGAACTGTCCAGGATGAATAGAGTATTTTGGGTTTGAAAAAGTCCTGAATATTGAAGAAGCACTCTAGTTTCACAGATTAGGGTTACAAGAAGGAAAAGCACTGAAAAAAAAAAAGGCTGCTTCTACTGAAGTATGCCATTCTACTAAGTGGGTTTGTTTTAGGAATTCTTGTTAGTTTAGATCATATGAGGAACTTGCATTGAATTTTCTGGTTATCTATAGATAGAGAATTAAGAGAGAAGTTTGTTAATTTAGGAAAGCTTTTACATGTGAAATGGTGACGAAAATTGGGAAGTGTAATAAGTAGAGAGAGATGGTGAACAAGAAAGGAATAGAGGAAGAAGATAGGGTAGTTGAAGGTGCATGCTGGTTAGTTTTAGTTGAAGAGAACATGGAATTGCTGAGGCATCAGTGATTAAAGATTCAATAGCAATTTCCTTAAGATAAGACTCAAAATATGTCACTAAGTATAGGAAACATGCATCTGATGGTTGCAATACATGTGGGCTGTTGATGACATTGCTATTTGCAGCCCCTCAAGATTTAAAAAATGGCGGTTGAATAACTCCCCCTTTCCCCAAAAAGTTGCACTTTATCCACCTCATACGATCATATGGTGTGAAATCAGCTTCACATGACTGACACAACAAAAACTTTTAGGGTATGATATCATACAGATGTTGAATTATTTATATATGTATATATAAATAAGATCATTAAGATGAGGCTCAAAATATGTTACTAAATATAGGAAACATATGGTTGATGGTTGCAATACATGTGGGCCGTTGATGACATGGCTGTCTGCAGCCTCTCAAGATTTAAAAATGGCCCTTGAATAACTCCCACATTCCCTAAAAAATTTTAAAATGGTACTTTATCCACCTCATATGGTCACATAAATTTTGAACATAAGCTTTTTAATATATAAATCTGGAATGCTGAATAGATATTATTATTATTATTATTTTAAAAAAGAATTAGATAGGAACAAATAAAGTGAAAATATTATAAATGATATCCAGCCACAAAAAAAGGTTCCTCCTGTTGGGTTCATGTTTTTAGCCCATCTTTGAATTAATAATACTGGCTATAGAATAAAGTCGACTTCGACTGCCCTCTCTTTTTCATTAATGTTGGAGTTAAAGTTGCATAATTTTATTTCATTTTTAAATATATCTTCTTAACATTTAAATATGTAATAAAATTAGGAATATTAATACATTGCATTTTATCCTCATCATCTTTTAATAAGTGAATGTCAAACAGAAAAAAATGAAGAATCTGTAAGTTTTAATTATATATATACATATATAATTAAAATTCTGACCCAATAATATTTCCAATTTTAGAATCACTTTGGTTTACAATGGATTAGACTATTAGATTTTTCTTTTCCTGTTTTCTTTTTCATTTTTCTTTGATTGGTTCAATCCAATATTCAAACCTTTGCCCGGACTCCTACAAGTCCATGTTCAAGTCATGTGACTCTTTCCATGTGTTGATTCATCATTGTGAAGGTGGGTTGGCCTCACACCATGTGATAGTGTGACTTAGATGAAGTAACAACTTTTGAAGGAAATATGGGCTTATCCAGGGGCTTTTCCTTTTGTTTCTTGGTAGGCTGCAGATGGCTTTGTCATTAACAGCCCACATGGATTGCAACCATCAACAGCATATTTGCTATATTTAGCAACAAAATTTGAGCCTCATCTTAAGGAATTTCGGCTAAATCGTTAATTATTACTGTCCTACCAATTCCATGTTCTCTTCAACTAACTTTTAACCAACTCTTTCAACTACCATATCTTCTTCCTCTAATTTTTCGTTCTCTAAAATCTCTCTCTACTGATTACACTTCCCAATTTTACTCATGATTTCACATGGAATATGACTCAACCTCTCCTCTGCTTAAAGCTTTCCTAAATTAGCAAACTTCTCTCCCCATTTTTTTGCTATAAATAAGCAGCAAACTCAACACAAGTTCTTCATATCCAGACCAACAAGAATTCCCAAAACAAAACCCAGTTACTACAATGGCCTGCTTCAGTAGAATCATCTCCTTTTCAGTGCTTTTCCTACTCGTTGCCCTAGCTTGTGAAGCTAGAGTGCTTCTTCAATCTTCGGGATTTGTTCAAACTCGAAATACTCAATTCATCCTCAATGGTTCCCCTTTCTTCTTCAATGGGTTCAACTCATACTGGATGATGAACGTGGCCGCAGATCCAAGCCAAAGGAGTAAAGTGTCGGATGTTTTTAGCCAGGCTACAGCTGCACGGCTGAGTGTCTGTAGGACATGGGCATTCAACGATGGAGGCACCCAAGCTCTTCAAATATCCCCTGGAGTTTATGATGAGCGTGTCTTTCAGGTTCCAGCTTTTCCAGAAATCTTTTTTTTTTTTTTTTTTTTTTTTGTGCATTTATGTAGAAATTTAATTTACTAACTTTTTTTATACTTAAATATGACAACAAATATTCAGGGACTTGACTTTGTGATCTCGGAGGCAAGAAAGAATGGAGTCCACTTGATTTTGAGTTTGAGCAACAACTACAAAGACTTTGGAGGAAGGCCTCAGTACGTGAGTTGGGCTAGAAATGCTGGTGCTCCAGTGAACAGTGATGATGATTTTTACACTAATGAAGTCGTCAAAGGCTACTATAAGAACCACGTTAAGGTACAAATTATTATAAATTCCGAACTCACATCAGGTTAGATTTGACGAAATTTTCTTAAGGACTTGATTCCTAATACTATTCTTGGTTTAATTTCTTGCAGAGAGTACTAACAAGGATCAATACAATCACCAGAGTTGCTTACAAAGATGACCCCACAATCATGGCATGGGAACTGATAAACGAGCCACGTTGCCAAGTTGATTACTCTGGAAAAACCATAAATGTGAGCCTTGACACGCACCCATAACATTAGTTGGTAGCCTTTGGTGCACATGTTTATAATTATCGAGGAGTGCTTCCTTAAACTAATCACAATTCTTCAATATGGCAGGGATGGATTCAAGAAATGGCTAGCTATGTAAAATCCATTGACAACAACCACTTGTTGACAGTAGGCATGGAAGGATTCTATGGAGATTCAATGCCAGAAAAGAAGGCAATAAACCCTGGTTACCAAGTCGGCACAGATTTTATCAGCAATCATCTTGTTAAGGAGATTGATTTCACAACCATACATGCATATCCTGATATTTGGTAAGCAATACATTCTAATTACTTCTCTCTAACATTTATCATTACAAGTTTATTAAGAATATGTTGAAGCTAACAACTTGCATGCCTAATTTCCAACAGGCTGTCCGGAAAGGATGATAGCTCACAGATGGCTTTCATGCAAAGATGGATGACGAGCCATTTGACAGACTCGGAGACAATAATAAAGAAGCCAATGGTTTTTTCTGAATTTGGGAAATCGAGCAAAGACCAGGGATATAGTATCAGTGCAAGGGATACATTCTTGAATGCCGTTTATACCAACATCTACAACTTTGCAAGAAGTGGAGGAATTGGTGGAGGCTTGGTTTGGCAACTCATGGTCGAGGGGATGCAGTCGTATGATGATGGATATGATATTGTTTTGTCTCAAAATCCTTCAACAAGCGGCATCATTACTCAACAATCTAATAAAATGATAGCCCTTGACCACGTCTAAATATATAGGATATGAAAAGTTATTATGAAGCTCAGATATAGAGTAATGGTATTGAAGCAGCAAGGTGAAAGCACTTGAAGAGAGTATTAGCATTAGAATTTAGTGCTTATGAACTAGGACCTTATAAACACAACCAGATGTACTTCACCATTGATTATTGAAGGATTCATTTCAATCAAACTAT
Source organism: Vitis amurensis (assembly GCA_037355405.1). Taxonomy (NCBI): domain Eukaryota; kingdom Viridiplantae; phylum Streptophyta; class Magnoliopsida; order Vitales; family Vitaceae; genus Vitis; species Vitis amurensis. Next base: position 39,006,590 of record CM074693.1, read on the forward strand.
GTTTTTTTTTGTTATTATTATTATTATTATTAGGTGGAGAAGCAATATGCAACTGATGAGGTCATGTGGAGAAGTAATAAATATTATTGTAATATTTATTTTTGTTTTTGATCCTCATACTTTGTCCTATCTGATTCATTCTCAAATATAAGAAATTGGGTTTTAATTTTGTTAACAACGTCAATCTGGCCAATGGTTTACTGTCATCAAAGGAATCAATTTACAGACCTACTGCCCCTTGATGCACTTGTAAATTTTAATTCATAAGAATCTTAAGAAAAAGTGGTTGTTATTGCATAAGAGAAAAGATTTTTAGTTTTGATATCTGTTGTTCTAAACTCAAACTGCAAATGCTGTGCGTAACTCAACTTCAGAAGAGAAGTTTTAAATCCTAATTCTCTTCTTTAACAGTGTAAAGATATACTGACCAAATTAAAGACATATTATAACATTTTTTTCTTCTTCCCTATCCATTTTTAGTAACAGGCTAGGTATTGATACCAAATTAAGTAACAACCACTATGTTGAGGAATATCCCATTATAGTGGTATTGTTGTCAAGTAAGATTTTAAGATCATTTTCTTTCATTCACCTGTCTATTATCAATGCATGCATGCTTATTTTTGGTGATAACCCTCCATTTGTATCTCATAGACTGATTACAGCTTTCACGACTCCATTAATCCATTCCTATGCCCACACACTCCATTCTACCCTATCGGAATGTTTGTCTATATATGTGTATTCTTGGATCAAACTTGCACTAGTCATTGCATTTCATAGCTTTTCCATCAATTTCTGGGAGTCTGAGAATAGCTTTGTCATCAACAGTCCACATGTATTATAGCCATCCTATATTTAATAACATATTCTGAGCCTCATCTTATATTTACAATTAATGTTCATCAGCCAACCTTGTAATTAGGCACAATGGCATGCTTCAGTAGAATCCGCTTCTTTTTGGTGCTTTTTCATCTTGTAGCCCTAGCCGGTGTTGCTAGGGTACTTCAGTCTTCAGGATTTGTTCAAACTCGAAATACTAAATTTTGTCTTCAATGGCTCCCACTTTTTCTTCAATGGGTTTAACTCACTGGATGATGAACATTGCAGCAGACCCAAGCCAAAGGAGCAGAGTATTTGGTGTGTTTCCCCTGCAAAACCAATTCATAAGCCAGTGGCGCGGACTTAGACTTATTTATAGGCCCTGAAACCCTAGCAAAACCAATTTATAATCATGTGGGACAAGGATTCCAAAAAAATAACAAACACTAATTAAGTCAAAAACTGACCAATCTCCACCTTGGCAAATTAGTCCTCTACTACCAACTACCAAAATTCTTCTTTACAAGTGAACTAATTATCATCTCCTCCAAATGAACCTTTAGATGCCCGTACACCCGAAAGGCATTCAAACTCCAAGGTTTAAAACAAGTTCAACAATGCTTGAACTAGAATGCTAGTACCACCGTAATAAAGATATCTGCCGGATTATTTGCAGTTTCAGTTTTTTGGATGCAAATATTTCCTTCAATAATTTCACTAAAAAGTCAAATTGAACATTGATATGCTTCAAATGTATGTGATAAGCTTGATTTTTAACTAAGTGATAACACTTTGGCTACCAAAATACACACTAATACGTTTTTGAACAACTTCAAAGTTCTAAAGCAGTCCATGTAACCAAATCACCTTCTTAACAACCTCAGAGAATACCATATATTCTGCCTCTATTTGACAAGGCAACTGTAAGATTATAGAGTAGACTTCCAACTTGCAAGTCTGTAGCAAAAGTAAATACATGACCTATAATTAATTGACATTTATTTTAAGTCAGTTGTATAATCAGAATTGACATAACTAACAGTACATTTACCTATATCATCATCCTACTAAAAAACCAAGCCAACATCTAAAGTGTGCAGAATGTACATATTGTAAATTCCATTTCATAGCTTGCCAATGTCCTTCACCAAGATCATCCAGATACCTTCTAACCAAACTAACAACTTGTGAAATATCAGGCCTCATACACATGATAACATACATCAAGCTATTTACTGCTTTAGAACAAGGAACTTGCGATAGGTACTCATGTTTTGCATTTATGCTACCAAGCTTGAAATGAGAAGCAAGTGGGTACTTACATGTTTGGATTATTTAGTCATGCCACTTTGTACGTGCTTGTTTATTCAAATATTGCTTGTGTCAAACTACCCTAGCCTTTGACTCTATCTTTGCATATTTCTGTGCCAAGAATCTTTCTTTTTCTTTTATTCCATTTTGTTGACTTAACTGAGTTTTCAGTATTTCAATTTCCATTTTTCGTTGGATGCTACCAATATATTATCATTATATAGGAGCAAGTATATGAAAGATCCATCATATAGATTGTGAAAACATACACTATGATCAAATTGATTTTTTGTGTACTATTGTCTAGCTTGGATTGGAGTTGCTTAATCCATATAGCGAATTTCTCAATTTGCATTTCAGACAACCTTAAAACCATCCGGCTTATTCATATGAATCTCTCCTTTCTCATGACCATTTTAAAATGTTGTTTTTATATCAAGCTGAACTTGTTCAAGGTCCAACAATACAACCAAGACTAACAAAATTTGGATAGAGGAATACTTTACCATTGGAGAAAATACGTCATCATAGTCAATGCCTTCTTCTTGAGGACAACCCTTAGCCTAGAAATTGTCTTATTTTTGTATATACACATTTGCTTCCAATTTTTTTCTTACCCTTGTGTAGTTGAGATAACTCCCACGTCTCATTCTTTTGAAGGGACTACATTTTCTACTTCCGTTGCATGCCTCCAATGTTTACTAAATTTATTTTTTCACTGCCTCTTTGTAAGAAGAAGTACATCATCATCTATTATTGGAAATACATATACTATCATATCAACAAATCAAGTAGGCATTTGAATATCTCTTCTTGGTCTAGTAACTATAGTTGAATCTTGCTATTGTGGAAGTACTTGAGTTGCAGTATCTTCTTCATGTATGATATCTTTATTTGAAATTTCAAGGTTACTTACTAGTCGTCTCATTGACACATTTTCTAGGTCAATTGATGTTTTCTGAACTCCACATGTTTTGAAGTACCATAGTCTTCTCTTCTTGAGAACAATTTTTCTTCACATGATTGTTACAAGAGAGAAGATTTATCAGAAGTTAATTTAGATTTATGGGCACCAAAGATAATATCTTTTCACACCTATACAGAGCTCCATGAATAATGATCTCTTGGCTTTCAAATTTAATTTAGATTCCTTCACATGAAAAAAGACAACCAAAAACTTAATAAGGAATCATAATCATTTGCAGGTTTTTTAGACCGTACCTTAATAAGAGTTCTACCTTTAATTATATCGGGTACTCTTTTCCATCATTTGGCAACATATATCGAGTACTCTTTTCCAACGATGTCATAATTGTGAAATGTTGAACAATGCTCTCATTTTGACATGGAGAAATGGATCACTTTTTTTTATTCACCTCCATTTTCTAATCTTAGATAGTTGATCTTCCAACTAGTCTGACTTTCAATCATCTCGTTCTATTTAAAAAACACTCCCAAAGCTTCATTCTTAGTTTTCATGGCATACACCCCAACCCTTTTACATTACATACAGCCAAACCCTTCTAGAGAAGTCATCAACAAAAGAAACAAAATAGTGCATACCTTCTAAAGATGCTACTCAGGCTGATCCCAAATCATCTGCATGGAAATAATCTAAGATACCTTCAGTACAGTGGAATATTGCAGTCTCAAATATCACTACTCTTGTTTGCTTTCCAAAAATATAGTGCTCACAAAATTTTCCAAAAATTCAGCTGCAGTTTACTGAAACACAACAGATATTTTATTCCTTTGGCTTGGGTCTGCTGCTACGTTCATCATACAGTAAGGGTTAAATCCATTGAAGAAGAAAGGGGAACAGTCCAGGATGAATTGAGTATTTTTGAGTTTGAAGAAATCCTGAATATCGAAGAAGCACTCTAGCTTTACAAACAAGGGCTACAAGAAGTATGTCATTACACTAAGTGGGCTTGTTTCAGGAATTCTTGTTGGTTTAGATCGCATGAGGAACTTGCGTTGAGTTCTCTGTTTATTTATAGATAGAGAATGAAGAGAGAAGTTTGCTAATTTAGGAAAGCTTTTACACGTGAAATGGTGACGAAAATTGGGAGGTGTAATCAGTAGAGAGAGATTGTGAACAATGAAGGAATACAGGAAGAAGATAGGGCAGTTGAAGGTGTTGGTTAGTTTTAGTTGAAGAGAACATGGAATTGTTGAGGCATCAGTGATTAAAGATTCAATAGCAATTTCATTAAGATAAGGATAAAAATATGTTACTAAATATAGGAAACATGCAGCTGACGGTTGCAATACATGTGGGCCGTTGATGACATGGCTATTTGCAGCCCCTTAAGATTTAAAAATGGCGGTAGAATAACTCCCCCTTTCCCCCAAAAAGTTGCACTTTATACATCTCATATGATCACATGGTGCTTCACATGACTGCCTCAACAAATAATTTTAGTATATACATACATATATATATATATATATATATATAGAAGAGAGAGAGAGAGAGAGAGATGAGATGTGGGTCAAAATATCTTACTAAACATAGGAAACATGTGTGGGCCGTTGATGACATGGCTGTCTGCAGCCTCTCAAGATTTAAAAATGGCCCTCGAATAACTCCCACATTCCCTGAAAAAGATTTGAAAATGGTACTTCAGCCATCTCATTATGGTCACATGAGTTTTGAACTAAAGCTTTCTAATACATAAATCTGGATTGTTGAATAGTGATTATTATTTTTTTTTTTAAAAGAATTATATAGGAACAAATAATTGGCTGAAGATATTAAAAATGATATCTAGTATATATATATATTAGTCCATTGCAAAGTATATATTAAGATATTATATTTATTTTATCATATGCCCAAATTCAGTCCATGTTCTAGTCATGTGACACTTTCCATGTGTTGATTCATCATTGTGAAGGTAGGTTGGCCTCACACCATGTGAGTATGATAGATAAAGTAACAACTTCTGAAGGAAATGTGAGGTTATCCAGGGGGCACAGTTTTTTTAATTTCTTGGTAGGCTGCAGATGGCTTTGTCATTAACAGCCCACATGGATTGCAACCATCAGCAGCATATTTGCCATATTTAACAACAAATTTTGAGCCTCATCTTAAGGAATTTCGGTTAAATCTTTAATTATAACTGCCTTAACAATTCCATGTTCTCTTCAACTAACTTTTAACCAACACTTTCAACTACGGTATCTTCTTCCTCTAATTTTTCATTCTTCACAATCTCTCTCTACTGATTACACCTCTCAATTTTCCTCATGATTTCACATGGAATATGACGCAGCCTCTCCTCTGCTAAAAGCTTTCCTAAATTATCAAATTCCTCTCTCCATTTTTTTTGCTATAAATAAGCAGCAAACTCAACACAAGTGCTTCATATCTAGACCAACAAGAATTCCTAAAACAAAACCCAGTTACTACAATGGCCTACTTCAGTAGAATCATCTCCTTTTCAGTGCTTTCCCTACTCGTTGCCCTAGCTTGTGAAGCTAGAGTACTTCTTCAATCTTCGGGATTTGTTCAAACTCGAAATACTCAATTCATCCTCAATGGTTCCCCTTTCTTCTTCAACGGGTTTAACTCATACTGGATGATGAACGTGGCTGCAGATCCAAGCCAAAGGAGTAAAGTGTCGGATGTTTTTAGCCAGGCTGCAGCTGCACGGCTGAGTGTCTGTAGGACATGGGCATTCAACGATGGAGGCACCCAAGCTCTTCAGATATCTCCTGGAGTTTATGATGAGCGTGTCTTTCAGGTTCCAACATCTCCAGAAATCCTTTTTTAAATTTTTTTTGGCCATTTATGTATAGATTTAAGTTACTAACTCTTTTGATACTTAAATATGACAACAAATATTCAGGGACTTGACTTTGTGATCTCGGAAGCAAAAAAGAATGGAGTCCGCTTGATTTTGAGTTTGAGCAACAACTACAAAGACTTTGGAGGAAGGCCTCAGTACGTGAATTGGGCTAGAAATGCTGGTGCTCCAGTGAACAGTGATGATGATTTTTACGCTAATGAAGTCGTGAAAGGCTACTATAAGAACCACGTTAAGGTACAAATTATAAATACCTAACTTAGATTTGCTGAAGAGTCTGGCCGGCATTGTTTTTCCTAATGACTTGATTCCTGATACTAATTTTGGCTTAATTTCTTGCAGAGAGTGCTAACAAGGATCAATACGATCACCAGAGTTGCTTACAAAGATGACCCCACAATCATGGCATGGGAACTGATAAACGAGCCACGCTGCCAAGTTGATTACTCTGGAAAAACCCTAAATGTGAGCCTTGACACACCCCATAACATTAGTTGGTAGCCTTTGGTGCACATGTTTATAATTGTCGAGGAGTGCTTCCTTAAACTAATCACAATTTTCAATATGACAGGGATGGATTCAAGAAATGGCAAGCTTTGTAAAATCCATTGACAGCAATCACTTGTTGACAGTAGGCATGGAAGGATTCTATGGAGATTCAATGCCAGAAAAGAAGGCAATAAACCCTGGTTACCAAGTTGGCACAGATTTTATTAGCAATCATCTTATTAAGGAGATTGATTTCTCAACCATACATGCATATCCTGATATTTGGTGAGTAATACATTCTAATTACTTCTCGCTAACAATTATAATTATAAGTTTATTAAGAACATGCATGTTGAAGTTAACATCTTGTATGCCTGATTTCCAATAGGCTGTCTGGGAAGGATGACAGCTCACAGATGGCTTTCATGCTAAGATGGATGACGAGCCATTTGACAGACTCAGAGACAATAATAAATAAGCCAATGGTTTTTTCTGAATTTGGGAAATCAAGCAAAGACCCGGGATATAGTCTAAGTGCAAGGGATTCATTTTTGAATGCTGTTTATACCAACATCTACAACTTTGCAAGAAGTGGAGGAATCGGTGGAGGCTTGGTTTGGCAACTCATGGCCGAGGGGATGCAGTCATATGATGATGGTTATGAGATTGTTCTGTCTCAAAATCCTTCAACAAGCAGCGTCATTACTCAACAATCTAATAAAATGGCAGTCCTTGATCGGGTATAAATATATAGGACATGAGAAGTTATTATCAAGCGCAAGTTACTATCAAGCGCGCATATGGAGTACTTGCATTGAAGCAGCAGGCTGAAAGCACTTGGAGAGTGTTAGCATTAGAATTTAGTGCTTATGAACTAGGACTTTATAAACACAACCTGATGTACTTAGCCATTGATTATTTCAAGGGTTAGTTTCAATCAAAATTGTTGTTTTTTATCCTCTTACATATTGGTTCCTTAGTTGTTTCCTACTGTATCCTTTTTGGTTCATTCGAAATATAAGAAATCGGGTTTTCATTTAGTTAACTATGCCAATCTGGGCAATGGTTTTTTTTTTTTTTTAATTATTAAGCATTATGTTAATTTTTAATTTTACCATGTTGCCATATTTTGGAATAGGCTTGAGATGATATTACTAAATATTATTAGTCCTATTTTTGACTTTTAACCCTAACAAGTCCCAATGGTCTGAAAGCAACCTATGCACTTAAGGTCATCAACCTATGATTTTTTACTTGGTCCTTTACCATCTAACAGTATGAAATGCATTTTATACGTATATTTTAATATGTAATGTATTTTCTAGATTGATCTTATTTCAGTTGTAAACTTTTTCTTTTTTATTCAATCACTTTCAATATTTTGTATTGTTTGATTTTTAATTTTTTTTCTTTTGATTTCAATTTCAATTTTATCTTATTTATTTTTCTCATTTAAAATTAAAAAATAACAATTTATTTTATAATCCTCACCATAAATAAATAAAATAAAAACATATTATATTTATATTATTTTCAATTAGCTTTTTTAATTGAGACCAAAAATTGATTCACTCATAAACACCCTTTGAAATTTGTAACTTATACTTTTCGATTTATATTTGATATTATATTTATAAAAATAATGAATATAAATTAATTTTCAAAGTTAACGGACCATAATATCTTTAAAGCTTATGCAATGGATAGAAAATAATAAACTCCAGTTGATATATTTTTTCAGTTGATAATGCCCACCACCTGGTTGATGAAATGCCGCACGGTAGTTTTGTGTCTTGGATTGCTCTGGTTTCATCTGGGTAAGCCCTCCTCTCGCCTTGTACCCATATTCTTGAAGAGGGAGCAACAACGTCAACAGCAGCACCAATATAATTAAGCAGCCACAGCAGCACATTCCCTGCAGCAACTAGCAACACATCACCAGCTGTAGCGATAGCAGTTGCGCCCCACATCAAACAGGCTGATTCATATGCAAGGAATTTACTATGTACGCTTTTTATAGAGACGATGGACTTGAGGTCTTCCTTAATCATGTCCATCAACATAATCATGGGCCCCAGAACTTGTACACTCTAAAAGGGCACCCTCCTACATATTTCCAAAATAAAAAAGGAAAAAGAAAAAGAAAAAGAAAAACATTGACGGTATTATAAATGGGCTGCGCCAAGATTTTAATATCCAACCATGTAATAATAAGACATTCTAAAGCTTTGCTAATAACGATATGAGGATCAGGCGAAGCTGGGCCCATTTATAACACACTAGAAATGCAGCAAACTAAGAAAGCCCAAACAAGAACCGACCCACGTATAATGGGCTTGTTTTTTCATATCACTTTAAAAATTAGACTCCACAAGACTTTTAATGGTAGTGACTTTATAATTAATTAGAATCCTATGTTATTTAATTTTTTCATAAAATTTGATCATATTTAATAATTCCCATGAAAATTAAAAATGAAAGTAAATATTAAATCTATACGTGCTTACATTCAAAGATTGATTTCAAACCCTACATTTGCTCTCTATACAAAAAGACTTTTGTAAAGAAGAGTGAATATTCATACCTAGGTTTCTAATGAGAAATGACTATTTTACTCCCTTTATTATCTTTTATTTCTATTTTTTTTTCAATTCAATTAAATCTTAATACTAAAGATTAATTGTTTGAATATAAATGCCCAATTAATTTATTTGGCTCATTAAAATTTTTTTAACTTGAACCCTAACTCGAAATTAAAATCCAATTATATTTAAATAGCCCAAAGTTTTTATTTTATTAATTAATAAAATTACAAATTTACTTAAGCTTGGGGTTGGGTTGTTGCATATGTAATTTTGAATTTCATGTTGTTAATGAGTGCTCCCTTCAAATGAAATTTTGTGTTATTTGAGAAATCGAAGTACCAAAAATCCAGGAACTAGCTAGCAACAAAAATAGTTGAATTAAAATTGCAGTTGACAATATCTTATTTATTTTATTTTGATTTTAAATAGAGAATTTTTATATTTGATGCCTAAGAAGCTCGATAAGAATATGGTGATAAAAAATAAATATAGGATGAACTAATTTTTTTTGCTCCAATCAATTATGATTTTAGCCTATTGAATATTTACCTGGTTTTCATTTATTGACTATAAACGTTCTTTTCATATGTTTGTATAAATGTGTCATCCAACTATATCATCCTTTTACATTTATAAAATTTAACGTTTTTTCCCATTAAATTATCAATATGTCAAATATAATTTATTAGAAGTTTTTGTTCTTATCTTCCGATCAATAAGAATCAATCTTGTATTTTTCGAAGAAGGTGCAAGGATAAGCTCACAAGAATAAGTTTCTAGTATTTTAATGCAAACATTAAGTGAGCACAACAATAATCAACTTAGTTTTTAAAGAAAGTTTGAGGATAAGCTCACAAGAAAAAATCCCGAAGACAATGATTTTTATTTTTATTTTTTGGCATTTTAATGCCAACATTAGGTGAACAGAAGGAAATCAAATGTAAGTTGAAAAATTCAACTTAGTTTTTATTAAAATTTTAAGTACATTATCATCTTTATTTAAATATTGTTAGTGTGTATCTATGGTTGAAATTTATTCAATGCAAATTCAAAATAAAATAAAAAATGAAAGAAAAATTGTGATGTGGAAATATGTTGAGAGAAATTTCATCTAGTAGGTTCTATTTGAATCACATGACAAGTGGGAAATGAATTTATAGTAACCTCGTATACATGGAAGAAAAATAATCATAAGTTTTGTTACAACAAGAGTGTATGAATAGTTGCTATTGTTCTTTGATTCTTACATGATAAATTAAGTATTGTCAATTTTTTAACAAGTAATTGTAACTTCTCTTCATTTTTCATTTGAAGTACTGTCCTTTTCTCTATCTGCTCATATAAAAATTATTTAATTTGTTTAGTATGAGATATTTAACTAGCCACTTAAAGCTAAGTGAGTTTTAAACTTTTATAATTTTTTTATTCATTTTTATTTTTTATAAAATAAAAATCTGTTCATTAAAATTTTACCATTGATAAAGTATATACTAAATTATTTTAGGTTAAAATTGATATTTTTCTAGAATAAAAGTTTTTTCTTAATTCCTTCGTACAATAGAATTAAAATTTTAAATAAAACATGTTTAATTAATTTATAAAAGTCTAAGGTGGTGTTTGTTTTTTTGGCTTTTTGCTTAAAACCATTTAGTTTTAGAATTTAGGTTGTTTTTTTTTACTTTTTCATACTTATTATAAACTTTTACTAAATAAAAAGCTAAATATGTGCTTTTCTAAATGAAAATAACACAATGGTTTTTTATTTTTAATACTTAATAATAAAAACAAACAACCTAATATTTAATACTATTAAGTATTAAGGTTCTATTTAGAATTAAGTAAAAAAACAAACACCACCTAAGTGCAAGGGATTCATTTTTGAATATTGTTTATACCAACATCTACAACTTTGCAAGAAGTGGAGGAATTGGTGGAGGCTTGGTTTGGCAACTCATGGCCGAAGGGATGCGGTCATATGATGATGGGTATGAGATTGTTGTGTCTCAGAATCCTTCAACAAGCAGCGTCATTACTCAACAATCTAATAAAATGGCACCCCTTGACCGGGTATAAATATATAGGACATGAGAAGTTATTACCAAGCGCAAGTTACTATCAAGCGCGCATATAGAGTACTTGTATTGAAGCGGCAAGCTGAAAGCACTTGGAGAGAGTGTTAGCTTAAGAATTTAGTGCTTATGAACTAGGATTACTTTCAAGGATTACTTTCAATCAAAATTGTTGTTGTTTTTTATCCTCTTACATATTGGTTCCATAGCTGTTTCCTACTGTATCCTTTTTGGTTCATTCGAAATATAAGAAATCGGGTTTTCATTTAGTTAACTAAGCCAATCTGGCCAATGGGTTACTATGATGAAAGGAATCAATTACAGACATATTATAATATTTTTGCTTATTCCCTGTCCATTTTCAGTAATGGGCAAGGTTTTAGCATAGTTATTGATACCAAATTAAGTAATAACCACTATGTTGAGGAATATCCCATTATAGTAGTATTGTTGCCAAGTAAGATTTGAAGTTCATTTTCTCTCATTTACTTGCCTATTATCAATGCATGCATGCTTAATTTTTGGTGATCTTTCATTTGTATTTTATGGATTGATCAAAGCTTTCACGTCTCCGTTAATTCATTCCTATGCCCACACACTCCACTAGACACTCCATCAAAGGGGCCCTGGCCTGAATCTTCAATTTCCAAACATCAAGGTATGATGATTTCAATAAAAAATAAAGAGGACCAAATTATAAGCTAGTTAAATCAATAATCACCCAAAGTGAGAGGATCATTTCAAGGGTAAAAGGGAAGACCTAAGGCCCGGCCCCCTTTCCTCAACCTAAATAACTAATTGATAGACATAAACACAAGATTAAATTTAGGAACAAAAACAAAGTGTGGGAAAATGAATATGAAATTCTCAAAGGAAATGAGTTCAAGTTATTGCAAAAAAACTAAAATATAAAAAGAGAGGGTGAGAGAACATGAGGCAACCTAAACTCCAACTGCCACAAGATCTCCTTTTCTAACAGCTCGCCAAAATTTCCTCCCCCTCCCCGCAAAGGAAAAAGAATAAAAAGAATTACTGCAAAAAATAGGGCATGTTTGGTGAATGTTTTCAAAAACAGTTTTTTGTTTTTGAGAACAAAAACACACAAAATGTGTTTGATAAGAGAGTGTTTTTTGTTCCCATGTATTCTTCGTGTTTTCTAAAGTCTAGTTTTCAAAAAACAAAAAAATGTTGTTTTCCGTGTTTTTGCCAATGTTCTAAAAAGAAAAAAGAAAAAAGATGTTCTTTGTATTTTCAATCAATGTTCTTGAGTGTTCTCATCTCTTCACTGTGAAGGAAAATTCTTTACTCTACGAGGGAAAATCAAAAAATGGGAAAATAAAAAAATTGTTCAAACAAAAATTCAACCAAAAACTCAACATTATTCAACATTTTTTTTTTTTTTGGTCATTTCTGTTTCAATATTTTTTGGATATTCAAAGCCAAAACTTTCATAAATTCTAGGATTTCCCATAAACCAAATAAAACATAAACAAAAACACAAAAGACCAAGAATGCAAAAAATAAAAAAGAACAAAAAAATTAAAACTAAAACTAAAACTAAAACCCTAACTAGGAATCTTTATAACAATCACGATCTGGATTTTAATCTCAGTGAGTTATGTTTTGATCTTAGAAAAGAGAAATAGTTTAACCATCATGAATAAAAGTTTGGATGTTAGAAGAAAAATGAAGACAAGGAGAAAGGGAAACAGAGATTAGGAACGAAAGAGAAATGGAGGAAAGAATGAGAGAATGGAGAACATATTTAAGTCCCAATACATATATATGTAAAATAAGTAAAATAGTGAAAATTAATAAATTTTTATAAATAAATTAGTTTGATTTACTTTTAAATTTTTTTATCTTTTATATAATTATTAAATATAAAATGAAATTTAATTTTAAATAAAATTATAAATGTTTTTAAACAAAAATTATCATAAATATATCATTATTAATTAATTTTTTATATTGTTAATTACATTTACAATAGAAAAAATAAATCATCTATTTATAAATATAATGCATTACTATTTGATATCATAAATTTTATCTTCATAAAATCCAATAATTGATATTTACCAATTCATAATATTTTGATTATATAATTTATCAATTATTGAAATCAAACATATTTAAAAATGTTTACAAATAATCCTTTATTTGAAAAAGTTAAAATAATGCATAAAATTTTCAAAATGAAACATTTTTATTTTTTATAAAATGTGAATGTAGAAATTATTTATATATCTATAATATCAATTAGTTAAAGAAAATACTCAACTTTAAAAACCAAATCCAATTATTATTATTATTATTATTATTATTATTATTTATTAACCGAGAAGAGTTACAAAAAAAAAAAACATTCAATTTAAAAAAATAAAATCAACTTTTAAAGATGTACGTCTTGGGCGGCCAAAGCTGGACTGTAACAGAGAGTGGAAAAGCTGATTGCAGCTGCTAGGGGCTAAAGCTAGAAGCAGCTGTGCTGTTGCCCGGTTATGGGATACTGTGTTTTATTAGATTATTTTAATACCATGGACTATGGAGGTAGATATGTAAATACATTTAAAGGGAAATATAACTTTTATTATTTTGTTTTAAAACATAGGTTATGATAAACATACAACTTTATTTTGATATATAATTGATGAAATGTTATTCAAATATGATTAGTTATTATTATTATTATTATCACTATTATCATTATTATTATTATTACTAAAAATAGCTCATTTTATATTCCATGGATTGAATAATTATAGTGATGTTTTAATTAATAATTAATAAAATATTGAAAAGATTATAATTTCATCATAATTTGTCAATTTAAAAAAAAACATATTAACAAATGTGATTAATATCTTTATTTTTATAATTTACTAGGTGATTTTTAATAAAATGATTAGATCACATAAATTCTCGTTAGGATAAAGATTTGTTTGAATTTGCTATCAAGCCGTTTATCATATTCTACATTTTAAAGGAGAATGAAATCAATTATTAATTAATTCAAATCTTGAATCTATTTTATGCAATTAAAGTTTTAAAATTCTAAACAAACCTAAATATGTTATAAATCAATCAAAAACAAAGTCTTAAACTAAGATTTAAAAATCACTAAAATCAAGATTGGAAGGCACCTAATCCTTTCAAAATGTCTCTTGCATAAAAAAAAAAAAAAAAAAACCCAGTAACCAACATAATTACAATGAACCACCAATAAAAGTTAAAAAACAGCTTAGAAAAATAACCACAAATGCACAATAAGGTGTTAAAGGATGTAAGAAGTTAAATTTAAATGGAATGTATTAAAAATATAAAATAGAAGATGTACATTATTACGATAATTTGAATAGCAAAGGTAAGAAATCTTAGTATAATGTTAATAGTTGAAAGGTTGTTTGGTGGGAGTGAAGTTGTGGGTTGAGTAAGTGTTTGGATTGGATGGTTGAGATCATATGAGTCTCAAAATATGGTAGAAGTTTTGTTAGTAAAGAAAAACTCAAACTCATCAAAGATTAGATATCTAGAGATGTAAACTTGATTAGTTCGAGAATGTAAATAACGTTAACCTTTGTGAAGAAAGGGTCATAGTCAATAAATACACAAGAATATGTTTTCTTCAAATTTGCAACCCATTTCATTAAAACATAAAACTAATATTATTATTTAAAAAAAAAAAAAAAAAAGAGTTGGAACTTAGGAATAACAAGAGGAAGACAAGGAGGAATGACTTGAGATTTTTGACAAAGTAGATACGATTAAAAGCCAAGAAAGGGGTTACCTAGATTAGTCAATAAAAGTTTATTTATTTCTTGGAACTCTTTATTTCTTCCTATTAATGATCTTAAAATCAAGTATTTTCTAAATGGTAAAAATGCCAACTTAACACTCACATTTTTCATTTTTAAACCATAGAAAGATTACATATCTAGTATCATCTTTAACCATCCTCGCGATAATAATAATAAAAAGATATAAAGTAAAAAAAGATAAGGCTGTCGGGGATACAATTGCCAAGAAACAGACGTTCTTTTGAAATTTAGGATTGTTTATTCTTTCCAAAGATATCCACCATTATTACCATTAGGACCTCAATGACTTTTATGATAAAGCCATAAAGGTACTTTAGGGTGATTGGTTTGGCCTATTCTTTTTAGAGGTACCCACCTTCCCACTCAATTACTGTGATGACCGATATATACCATTATGACCTATAAATTAGTGGGATTTAATTACAATATTTATTTATGTGCTTTTATTAATAATAAAGCCAGCTGCAAAATGTGAAGAGTCCTTGAGAATTTAAATTTGGAGTTTTGAGCATGGTCTTTCTTCCCTAAACTTTCATGAAGGTTTTGTGCTTCTTTCTACTCTTCAAGATCAAAATTTTCTTTATTTTTTGTCATATGACTCATTATATTTTTCCATCTACAAAAATCAAGCTTATAATACCAAAGTTGTTAGCTTTACTTGACATATCAACTTAATCAACCTTTGTTTTCTACCGTAATATTGCTAATTATGGAAAAGACAAAAATTAATTAAATAACTTTAATTTAATTTTTACACGATCTTATGACCTAAGTAAAGACCACATGGCTTTGATAATTTTTTATTTTTTACATTTTAGAAATTAATTGGAAATTGCAGTGAGAAGAGTGCCGGCCATTGTTGACTGCCAAAAGGGACAAAAGTGAAAGTTCAAAGCTCGAGGGATACAGCTAAGCAGAAATAATTGAGAAAGAAAAAGCACATCCCACCACCAACATCCAAACTTCACATAAGGCTAGGGGAATTAAGTCACTCAATACCCTAAGACCCCTATTTTTCTTCCAATTTCTGTTCAACCATGGCTTCCCCTAGCATCCAGAGATCCTCTTCTTCTTTCACTTCTCGCTCTCAGTGGAGCTACGATGTGTTTTTGAGTTTCAGAGGTGAAGATACTCGCAAAAGCTTTACCGATCACCTCTACTCGGCTTTGATTCGTAACAATATTCATACCTTCAGAGATGATGAAGAGCTTCCAAGGGGAGAAGAGATTGCACCAGAGCTCTTAAAAGCTATTGAAGAATCAAGGAGTGCCATTATTGTCTTCTCAAAAACCTATGCTCATTCCAAATGGTGTCTGGAAGAGCTTGTGAAGATCATGAAATGCAAAGAGGAAAGGGAACAAATGGTAGTTATCCCAATTTTCTATGATGTAGATCCGTCTGAAGTGCGGAACCAAACTGAGATTTACGGAGAAGCATTTACCCATCATGAGAAGAATGCAGATGAGGAGAGAAAGGAAAAGATAAGGAAATGGAAGATTGCCCTGAGGCAAGCAAGCAATCTAGCCGGATATGATGCGAAGGACAGGTAATTGTAATTTCTCTTCATTTGTCATTTGAAGCACTGTCCTTTTTTCTTTCTGCTGATATAAAAAATATCTAACTTGTTTAGTATGAGATATTTGACTAACCGCTTAAAGCTAAAGTGAGTTTTAAACTTTTATAATTTTTTATTTATTTTTATTATTTATAAAATAAAGATCTGTTCATTAAAATTTTAAACTTGACCATCTAATCAGTAGTAAAATTATTAGATTAAAAAGCTTGGATGCGCAGTTGATCCTATGATGGAATCCCTTATCAAAATAGGGTAGTAATGTTCTAGACAACTCAACTTTATTTTGAACCTTTCAAAAGATTGAATAGTATAAGCTAACACACAAAATATTTTAGTGTTTTTTTTTCCACTTTTGATAATGCAATTCATATTTTGCATTTTCTTCCCTTATTTCTATCATATATATTGAATAATGAAACTGTACTCATGAGTAGTTTGATAGATGTGGTTTATTTTATTTTAATTTAAATTCCTTTTAGCCCTGCTAAGTTATAGTTGGAAAACTAGGCATCATTAAATTTATTTCATATAATTTATTGTTTTTTGCAACTCATCCTAATGCGCCAGTACACATGTCCCATTATGCTTTGCAATTGGCAGGTATGAAACAGAGCTTATTGATAAAATTATTGAGAACGTCCCTAGAAGCTTCCCTAAGACTTTAGCTGTTACCGAGAACATTGTCGGAATGGATTATCGTTTGGAAAGACTAATATCATTGTTGGAGATTGGGTTGAATGATGTTCGCATGGTCGGGGTTTATGGGCTTGGTGGTATCGGCAAGACCACCATCATCAATGCTCTTTATAACCGAATCTCAAATCAATTCGAAAGTGTAAGCTTACTCACAGATGTCAGAAAAGAATCCACAGAAAATTCTGGTGGTCTTCTTAAGTTACAACAACAACTTCTTAATGATATTCTAGGGACAACGAGGAAAATAGTTTTAAGGAATGTTCATGAGGGTATCAAAGAAATAAGGGACAAGCTTTCCTCGAAAAGGGTTCTTGTTTTTCTGGATGATGTAGATGAGCTGACACAATTAGAACACTTGATTGGAAAGCATAATTGGTTTGGTCCAGGAAGTAGAATCATCATTACTACAAGGAAAAAAGATTTGCTAACTAGGCATGAAATGAAAATGTATGAAGTTGAGAAATTAAATTTTCACGAAGCTCTTCAACTTTTTTGTCTTTATGCCTTTAAACAACAACATCCGAAGGAAGGTTATGGAGATCTCTCTCATCAAGTAGTACGATATGCTGATGGTCTTCCATTAGCACTTAAAGTTTTGGGTTCTCTATTATTTGGAAAGAGACTACCAGATTGGAAAAGCGAATTGCGGAAGTTGGGAAAGGTGCCTAACATGGAAATTGTAAAAGTGCTTAAAATAAGTTTTGATGGATTGGATTATACACAAAGGATGATATTTCTTGACATTGCATGTTTCTTTCAAGGAGGTGATGTGAAAAGAGTTTCAAGAATATTGGATGGTTCCGGATGCGAAGCCGAAAGTGGAATAAATGTTCTTGTTGATAGATGTTTCATAACCATTTTAGAGGACAATACAATAGATATGCATGATTTGTTAGCCCAAATGGGCAAGGGCATTGTTGATGAAGAATGTCCTAATGAGCCAGGAGAGAGGAGCAGATTATGGAGACATACGGATATTTATCGAGTATTGAAAAGAAAAACGGTAAGATATATATATATATATATATATATTTATTTATTTATCTATATCACCTTAGTAAGGATTTATATGTATCGTGTTTTTCTAATTTTATACTCTTATTATCTAGGGAACTGAAAAAATTGAAGGGATATCCCTTGATGTGGACAAATCGGAACAGATACAGTTTACATCCAAAGCTTTCGAAAGGATGGATAGACTTAGATTGCTTTTCGTCTCCCACAATCGCGTACAACTCTCTGAAGATTTTGTATTTCCGTCTGATGACTTGACATGCCTTGGATGGGATAGATATTCTTTAGAATCTCTACCATCAAACTTTCATGCAGACAATCTTGTTTCCCTCAGTTTGACCAATAGTAACATAAAACTACTTTGGAAAGGAAACATGGTATGATAATCATTTATTTATGCTTTTGTTTTATAATATTTTAAAGTTGGTTAAAATTGATTTATTAATAGAAATTCTATTTTGTTCCAGTGTCTTAGAAATTTAAGGTACATCAATCTCAATGATTCACAACAGCTTATTGAACTACCAAATTTCTCAAACGTGCCAAATTTGGAGGAACTTAATCTTTCAGGTTGTATAATTTTACTTAAGGTTCACACACATATAAGAGTGTTGTTATTAAACTAACTTTTTTTTTTCCTCGAATTTTATAGGGTGTGTAAGACTTGAGAATCTTCCTGGGGACATTCATAAGTTGAAACACCTTTTCATACTTCATTGCAGTGGCTGTTCACAACTAACTAGTTTTCCAAAAATCAAGCGCAGTATTGGAAAACTAGAGAGGCTTAGTTTAGATAATACAGCTATAAAAGAGCTACCATCATCGATTGAACTTCTAGAAGGTCTTCGCAACTTGTATTTGGATAATTGTAAAAACCTTGAAGGTCTCCCGAACAGCATTTGTAATTTGAGATTTCTTGAAGTTCTAAGTCTTGAAGGCTGCTCAAAACTTGACAGATTGCCGGAGGACCTGGAGAGAATGCCATGTCTAGAGGTTCTTTCTTTAAATTCGCTCAGTTGTCAATTGCCTTCTTTGTCAGGTTTATCTCTCTTAAGGAAACTATATTTAGATCAATGCAATCTAACACCAGGAGTAATAAAGAGTGATAACTGCTTGAACGCATTGAAAGAATTAAGTCTAAGAAACTGCAATCTAAATGGAGGAGTCTTCCATTGTATTTTCCATCTATCCTCTCTGGAAGTATTAAATCTAAGTCGGTGCAATCCAGAGGAAGGAGGAACCCTCAGTGACATGCTTGTGGGTATTAGTCAGCTCTCTAACCTTAGAGCCCTTGACTTGAGTCACTGCAAGAAGGTTTCACAAATTCCAGAGCTTCCTTCAAGTCTGCGACTGTTAGATATGCACAGCTCAATTGGGACCTCATTGCCACCTATGCATTCTCTGGTGAATTGCCTCAAATCAGCAAGTGAGGTATGATTTTCTTGTGTTAGCGTACAATGTTTGTATAAATTGTATGTCTTCCTGTATGTTGGCATATTTAGGGTAGAAATTGTCTTTTCCATGCAAATTAACTAGCATAGATATTGTATGATATAAAATGCTAGTTGTTTTGTTAGCTTCTTATGAATTTGATGGAGCAAATGGGGTTGGAAATATGATGAGTTGGGAGGAGCTACTGCCTGCCAGCCCACAAGTGTTTCCTTTATAACCCTAGAGTAAATGGAGTTGATCATATAAGACCATTTGTTTTCACTGGTGGAGGGAATTGTAGGCAAAACTGGATTTATATTCATAGTGGATTTGCAACAACAAAGGCACCCATTGGTTTTTTTTTTTTTTTCCTTTCTCCACTTAGAGATTTTTTTATGTTATATCTTGTGCAATATTTGTGTGCTTTTTGGTTGAGATTTCATTAGGGAGGTTTGTGACCTTGTGCTAATCACTCAATGACATTCATGTGCATATGTTATTTGATCATCTAAAAGAGATCTCAAGTTCATAGCATACTCTCTTAAAAACTCATAAATTGTATCAAAACATGTTTGCTCATGTTCTCTATACGGATAAACTATATTCTCTTAAGATGGAAATTCTCCGAGAAGGAACCTCTATAGGTGGACCTCCATACTTCAAAGGAGATAATTATGCTCATTCCAAGGTAAAACTGATATACTTCCTTAAAATGAAGTCTAACAGAGATTGGAGTTCTGTTCAATTTGGTTGATATCCTCATATGGTGCTAAATAGAGATAGGATATATATCCACTAGGGTAGGTAAAACTATGTAAAGGTAGGATAGGTGAAGGAATGAATTTCAAATGATCACAACAAAAATATTTTTTGAATATATTATTGAAATCATGGACATTGTGAATGCTAACTTTCAATCTATGTAGGCCTTTACTTGATTCCAAGGTTACCTGAAAACTGTTAAGATCTTCTCTGTTCGTTTTAGACCTAAGGTCATAACAATAGAGGAATGGAACACTGCTGATTCAATTAAGCTAGATGAGATAGTTGGCTCCCTTCAATTAGAGATGACCCCAATTGTTCCTAAGAGGAAGGAACATTAATATTGCACTAAAAGTAGATGAACATGCATTTAAATCAGAATAGGAATAAAAAATGACCAATATTTGAAATTTATAGGCTTGATAAAGTTTCAAAAAGTTCAAAAAGCTTCAAGAAACAGAGGATAACCTATTTGAGACCATAAACAGGGGAAAAGAAATGTGATAAAAAGGAAAAAAAACACAAAAAAGATCTAGTTGATTCAAGGTTTCTATTGTGTGGAGAAAGGTCACTTACTTGAATGTCAGAAGGATAAGGTCATAGAAGTAATTTGGTATGATTTTGATGAAGAGTGTACAAATTTCATTGCATTAATTTGCTAGAAACATGCATAAACATAATTATGATTATTATCACATGATGTTGATGATATTTGTGTCTTTTACAGCACGATATGCTTGACGAAATTGTTGATATACTTGTAACCTTCTATATCACTTCACAATGAAAAGAAAAATGTTAAATTTGAAACTGATCTTGAATCTGAAAATTTTGAAGGTTCATCTCATGATACAACATATTTGGAAGAAAAGTTGTAATTTGAGATTGCCTAGGAAGCCTTGTATGATCAGTGCCTTAAGATGAAAATTGTGAAAGTTGGATGAGAATAAAAGAAGTATGAGAGAAGATTTCCTTGCTTGAAAAAAATCTCTTACCTTGAAAATGAGCATGGTGCCTTGTTAAAAAAATTGAATGTCTTACAATCTGATTATGAGCCACGTAAATAAGAATTGACTAAATTGAAAGAAATCTGTTCTAGCTCCATTGCTTTGTCCATAAAAGAAGTTGAATGTAAGCCAAACTTAGTGCAAAGTTTTAGATCCTCAGAGGTTAGGGGTTTGTTTAGGAATTTTTTTGAAAATAATTCTTCAAAAAACCGTTATTGAAAAAAGTTTTCAAAAATAGTTGGTCTAATGTCTTCTAAAATAAAAGCCTATTTAAAAACTTAGAACATTTTTAATATATTTTTTGTATTTTCAAATATTTCTTAAAAATAACTTTTGTTTTTAGTTTATGTTTCATCATTCTTTATATTTTTATTATTATTTTCTTAAAACAACCCTATAAAATAAATGAAAACAATTGAAAGCAATTAAAATATGTTATTAGGAGAAACCTTATTTTCAGAACAAATTCTCAACAAACTATAATATGTCAAAAAGTTGCCAAACATGGTTTTAGTCTAGAAAATAGGTTTCTATTTTTAAGAACTGAAAAATTAATTTTAAAAACAATTCTTGAATAGGTTTTAAATCGCCCATTGGAAAGAAAATCTGGGTTAAGGAGAACCTAAAAGCCTTAGTTGATCATAGGGCCTAAGAGCTAGAGAAAAACACGTTTTGGATTTTGAGAGTGGCTACTCTAGTTGTATGAGAGAGAACTTAGATCTTTCTTGAATTTTGAACTCATAGGAGTTTGGTTGTATTTGGGAATGGTAAAAGCAAGAATGAACTTAAAGTCTTTCTCCATGTTTGAACCTATAAAGGGAAGCTTGGTTGTATTTGGGGATGGTTGCATTATGTATAACCAACTTGAAAGCGAAATGTACCATAGAAGGTCCAAATTTACCTATACTCGAGGAGTTACTATATATTGAGTGATTGAAAGCAAACTTAATTAACGCAAGTTAAATTTGTGATTGTATGTGCTTTGTTCATTTTACTCAAAATCAGTGTCTATTCAAGGATGTGTGTTGGTAAGAAATAGAATTTTTGATAATTTTTGTTATGCTTTTGTACACCTCTCTACTTTTTCCTCATCATCTATAGTGCACATAGTTGTAAAATGTGAAATCTACATCCAAAGACATGTAGCATTGTATGATAGCGCATTTAAACTCTAATGATTTGTCTAGGATTACAAATAAAGAACTAATTAAAGCAATTCCCATTTAGGAAAGCCTAAAAATCCTATTTGTCCTACCTAGGACAATGAATTCACATGAGTGATAGAAAAATGATGTTCTCTTTTTCTAGGCTCTTAGAGATGTTACATATGGATTTAATGGGTCCTATGCAAGGAAGAAAATATTGCGATATGTTGGCAATATATCGCCAATGTATCATGTATCGGAGGGTATCGATACGATATTTCATGGAGAAATATCGATCTGACGAAATTTCGAGAGAAATCCAAAAAAATCAGCGATAACCCTTCATTTTGAAGTTGAGGGGATTCGAACCCCAAACCAAAAGGTTTGAGGTTCAACCCACTTGCCATCCAAGCTAACTTACCCTTATTATATGATATGTACTAAACATATATATAGTTAAACTTATTATATAAAGAAAATATTAAAAAAAATATTTTAAAGAGCAAATTAATTATAATTATTTTATAATTAAATGCAAAATTTTCTTTTAATTGATTACCAAAAATATTAAAATTATAAAATTTTCTTCATAGTGCTTTTAATATCATTAATAATTAATTAAATATTAAAAAATTGTACATATATTATAATTTATTTTATATTGTTTAATACAATTGAATTAAATGTATCATAATTTTAATATTAATATATATTTTAAAATTATACATATTATAATCAAATATCATAATATTAAATGTAATTTAATAATAAATGTACACTTATAAAATTCATATTTTTGTCGATGCATACGATATTATTATCAAATATGATAAATCATATTATACATATATCAAATTATTTAATAAAACAACTTAAAAATATCATTATACTTCTCATTACATTTTTATGAAGTTTTTCTTATATTTTTACAAATTCTGATCAGTTTTAGACTTATCGATATTTTTTTCCAAAATATCCGTCGATATATCTTCGATATATCCGTAAAATCGAAGTATCGATATATCCATGATTAACGATATTTTCATCATAGGTCCTATGAGAGTGCAATGCTTAGAAAGAAAGAAGTACATCCTAAAATTCAAAGTGTTATGCTTTCAAATGATGAATAAAAATGAATTTTAAGTAAGAAAAATAAGAAATAATAGAGGAAATGAGTTTGTAATTCTAACTTCTAGAGTTTTTGTGAGAAGGAAATTAAAGAAGAGCTTTCAACATCTAAAACTCCATAGAAAATGAAGTTATTGAAAGGAAAAATAAAGTGCTCCAAGAAATAGCACATATTATATTGGATTTCAAGAACCTACCTGATTATTGGTGTTAAGGTAAAGCCCTTGCAAGCAAGAGATGATGTAACACCGTTAGGCTTGAGTTTCCACTAATTTATCCATGTTCACATTGATATTGATTTGAGTATTCATGCATGCAATAGTGGTATTATACATAACTTAAGTACATTAGCAGTTATGTGAAAGATTCAAGTCATGGGTTCCTTGCAAGATTTATGATTTGTTCATAGTTGGTTGATGGATTTAGGCAATCCATTTGAGATTATAGTGCACTACCTTCTAATTAGCGAGTTGACTTATCTTAGTCATTCGGATGAGGTTTCTAAGGTGAGTGCATTAGTATATATTATTGCACATTAGACAAAATTTACAATTAATTATGACATTAGCTATTGAGGTAGTCATGACAAAATCTATGGTTGCAGTAATTCGTTTAGTAGAAGTTACCATATGTTCGTTGTGGGTTATAGTATGTCAATTTATCACTTAATGGGATGATCTATAACATAAGGATTGTAAAGTTAATCTTAAAAGATTGAAAGTGTTCACCTTGTTATATTATGGACGCCAATTCTTGAGGAGCTAGCTTTTAGTCGTTAGTAGGTCACAAACCCATGTATTTTATATTAATGTAATATCATAGGATATTAGAGTGCAATTGATTTTTTGTAGAAGGATGTTAAGTCAACTTTAGAATTAAATTATACAGGAGCCACTATTTTCCTACCACTCCTAATGGTCCCTACTTGAGTTCATACTTCTATGTGACACATTACTTAAGGGATGTATAGGTTATTTTTTCATACATGTGCATAAGGGTGTTTTGGTAAAAATGCAAAGTTGTTTTAGATCTTATGAATGATGTTTTTGGAAAAGGATAATTAATTAATTGGACCTTAATAGGGCTAATTATTTAACTAAGATCCAAGTGGGCTTTTTTTAGCGACTCCTAAGCCTAAGATAGGCTCAAGTCACTTAAGCCCATAGGGAATCCTATATAAACCCATTTAAGGGTTAGGACTTTTTTATTCTTCTTCCATTTCTTTAGAATCTAGAGAGAGGAACCTTAGCATCCACCCTTCTATGAGGATTTCACCATCTACAAGTGCCTAGATCCAGGAAAGAGAGCCATTGAGCAAAAGATCTCTTGGTTTTTGAGATTTGCACTAGCTTCTTCATAGACTGAAATCATTTTGGAAACATAAAGTTTGTAGGTGTATTTTTTTCATGTATATGCTTTTGTTGGGTAGATCTAGAGATCCTTAAGATAGTTTTTGCAAACACCCCAACGATCCTAGGTTTAGAATGGATTAATCCAAAGGCTCTAACAACTTGTCAGGTTAATCCATAAACACAACATCTTGTACTTCTAATTGAGTCCACCTATACGTTAGAACCAAAAGGACTTGCTATGATGTTTAGACAAGTAGGAAGCTTAATGTAAAATATAGTTTTTAGAAACAATGTCTTATCCAAACAATTCTAAAAAATTAGGGATGTTTGAATCAAAGCATGTTGAAAGAATTTTTGTTAGATACTCAACTTGGTTTAAAGCCTTTAAGATCTTCTTTAATAATTAAAGAGTTGTAATTGAATCGATCAATGTATTGATAGATGACTAAGGAAGTAAAGAAAATAATGTGTTTTTCTTAAGGATATTTCATCAAACATTCTAGATTTAGGTGAGAAAAAAGAGTTGAATGATTGAGAATGTGAATGAACTCAAGGAAAATCAAGCAAACATCCACATGGAGCAAAATTAGAGAAATTAGTGATCATCCTATCAACAATGTGATTGGAAATGTTAGCAATGGGGCCCTCTCTATAAGCTAAATTAAAATGGCTGAACTTAGCTAGGTCACGACAATAGAAAAGTTGTAGGAAAATTTTTACAAGAGATGGGAGTGGTAAGTTTGTAAATCTATCCACCTGTAGATCAATGGTTGGAAGCCTTCTTTATGTAATGACATTTAGGCTGGATAAACCTATAGAACTGGAGTTTATGCGTGATAAGAATCTTCCTAAGAAATCACACCTTGGAGTTGTTAATAGAATCATTATATTTGTGGTTGGTACTTATAAACTTGGATTGTGGTATTACACCAATATATTTGTAGACAACATTTTTCATACAAATGTTGAATAGGGATGGAAGGTCTAAAGATCGGAAGAACACTTATAGGGGATGTTTCTATATTTTAATTGCTCAGTTGCCTAGCTTAATAAGAAGCTAACAAACCAAGCAATTACTTTCGATAAAACGTATGTTAAAAGGATTATGGTGAGAGTGATAAATCATAATTATGCCTTGTGATAACATGAGAGCTATTAATGTATTAAAGATCTAGTTTTACATTATAAAACTAAGCCCATTAACATAAGACACTACTAGTTTTAGTTGAATAACATACCATTGAGAGATATTAATTGTACAGTGAATTTTGTTTGTAGTATCTTTGAACTCTTACAAGAGATAAAATCTACCTAACTCATGGATGAATGTGCGCGAGTATAGTAGTTTCTTTAGAAATCTAAAGATATATATTGATTTGACAAAATTAAGACTCGCAAGATATTTGTGTTAGGATAATTCAAGAACTACCTTGGGTATATTAATCAGCATATGAAAAATATTTTACTTGTTTTCTAATATTTGAATGATTGATTTTAGAGGAGTGTTTCAAACACATTAAATTTTTAAGTGTAACCTTATTGGCTCAATCTCATAAAAGATCAAGGATAAAAAGAACTTAGCACCAAAATGCTTTAATATACGTGAGTTATTCTATCTAATGTTAATCTTTTAATCCATACCTAAGTAGTCTAGAATCAAGTATCATTCTTTATTATGGTAAAAATTTATTAATATTAATCATTCCATTTTACTTGAATTTTGACCATTCTTCTCTATTGTTCAAATACTAAGTCTTTTTATGTAGTAACTTTGATTAAGAAAAATCAGAGAAAGAGTCACTACAACTTTATAGTACTCCGAGTATCATCCTCTAGGTCTGGCTATGGAATTTGTCAATACTAGGATAAATAAATCACTTTTATTTAAATCCTAAAGTGAAAAACAATATGTGAATGAACTTTTATTTAGTAAAACTAAGTAAAAGAAACTAAATTAATAACAACATGAATATTTATTTTTAATTCAATTGATTCAAGTCTGAGACTTTCATGAATCCAACTTACGGTATGGAAACACAAACTCACTAAAAACGCTCGGGTTCAAGTCTGGTTGACAAATTGTATCAAACTTTGTCATCCTTAGATGCCATTAAATTTACATAAGAAATTCACACAAATAAGGGAAGGGGAGCACAAGATTGATTTAGAGCCAGGAGCTAAGCCCCTTGCCATGGAGGTCCAATAGGATGGCACTACATAATTTAGAAGAACTAAGGAAACAACTTAAGGAGTTGCTTAACATGGGATACATCCAACAAACTAAAGCTTCGTATGCCACACCAATATTATTCTAAAAGAAACATAATGGATCCCTTTGAATGTGTATAGATTATCGAAGACTCAACAAGGTGAAAGTGAAAAATATTGTATTATGCTTTTTAACAACTTGTTTGATCAACTTAGTAAAGGAAGGGCTTGACAAAGTTAGATATGAGATTAGGCTACTACCAAGTCATGATTGTTGGTATGGGACAAACCTAAAACTAGGTTTCCAATATTGTTCCTATAAATTTCAATGCTTGTTCAAATTTCCTTTTTCCACAAACTTTTTTGCAATATGAAATTACCTTTTATTTGAATTATATATGCACCACTCTTTCTCTAATAAATTAAAAAAATAAACTATTGAATGAGTAGTACTTATATGTTAAATAGTTTATACTAATATTATACAAAATAGTCATTATTTAGAAAAAAAAAAATTTTTTTTTATTAAAGTACGAAAAACGTTTTATATTGCTAAAGGATGAAAAAATAACTATATGATATCTTATTTTAAAATGTGAGTTTAATAATTGTAATTTTGAAGATATAAATGAAATTTATAAAAATCTAATAACAATATATAAATTTTGAAGCATACATGGCATTTTAAAATTTTGTGATAAAAACTTTATTTATTAATTTAAAAATTGTAATGAATACATTAAATAAGAATAAAAAAACTTACGAAAAGAAAAAGAAAAAAATTGTTTCTCATTCTTGACATTGATAATTTTTTTTTACTTTTAATTTTTTTTTCTCATTTGCATAGCTGTTACAATTTTTTGAGGATTCATTTACTAAGAATTTTGATTTCCCTTATATTTTATTTCAAATAACTAGTACATTTTTTCTTAAAATTTTCTTCTTTATAATTCTTAAATCACTTCTTTTTTTTTTTAATTATAAATTTATTTCTTTAAAGAATGATGTAAATAAGTGTTGATAAATTTATAAAGTTTGTTTTGAAATCTTTAATTTTTTTTTTGTTAAGTTTTAATTTATTTTGATAAGAGTATAAAAAAATAATAGTTTAAGATGAGTATAACGATATAAATAATGTTAAATTCAATTAAAAGTTTATTATACCTCCTTAAACATCAATTAATTCATGGAAGAGATGACAAAAGTCTCTTCAAAATGTGGTGATGAAGTGAAGGATCATGAGTTTAAATAATGAGAATTATAGTTTAACATAACAATTATTAGGAAGTTAAAATGCCTTCACATACTTTTTTATTCATGGATGAAATGAATTAAAGTTTCCCTTAGCAAATTCTGCAATTTCAAGTGTGAATTTCCACTGGGATTTGAGGGAATGTTTTATATCATTAGACGCTCCACCTTGAAACTTGCATGGAAAAAAGCCAATAAGTTTGTGCTACATGTCTCTCGCCTTATAGGATTAAGAGAAACATGAGGAGAAATTTTTCTGTGAGTTTTTGAAACTTGAGCGAACTTTGTCTTTAAGATTCTGAGAGTTAAGTTGAATCTACAATTTTAAGATCTCTGAATCTGTATGGAGAAGAAGCTACTGCAAGTGAAGACGAGATCTGGTTATTCTACTCACTTTCAGTTTCAGTTTCCCCTCACTTCCAGTTTTCACACTTAATCTTGTCACTCACTTTCATGTTGATTGATAATCCGTCATCTAAAAGGGATATTAAGTAGATTCAGGAGCATAGATCAAAGAAAGTTAAAACTGGGAATCAATTTATCAAAAACTGACAACAAACTATCTCATAAAAACTCACATAATGCCACAGACCCACAGGATTTACATTGTCCTTTTGTACAGGATTTGAAATACAAGAGCAGTTCAAACGTAGTATTTCTCTCGGATTCTTACTTCATTGGCCATGGAATCTGTATTGTTGTTCCGGGAAGCTGTGGAATTCCCAACTGGATAAGGAATCAGAGAAAGGAAAATAGGATCACAATGGACCTTCCTCGGAATTGTTACGAAAATAATGACTTCTTGGGAATTGCTATATGCTGTGTTTATGCTCCACTTGATGAATGTGAGGACATACCAGAAAATGATTTTGCACATAAATCGGAGAATGAATCTGATGACGAACCCCTAAATGAATATGACGATTTTCTTGAAGCTGAATCTTCAATCTCCACTGAGTTAGAATGTCAATTGTCATTGCATGATAGATATGGATTTTCTACACTGTGTGTGCAACATCTGAGTTTTCGCACTACTTGTAAATGCTACCATGATGGAGGTGGATCAGAACAAATGTGGGTGATATTCTATCCCAAGGCTGCTATTCTGGAGAGCTGTCACACCAATCCATCCATTTTTCTTGGGGCTATATTTATGGGCTGTCGCAATCATTTTAAGGTGCTCAAGTGTGGGCTTGAACCTATATACGCCCAAGATCCAATAGTACAGACTGAGGATGTGGAAGCTAGCTGCGCTGAATGTCAGAGGAATGTGGAACACCGAAAGCTTTGTTTAAAGTGTCAGACAATCAGCCTACCACCCATTGAGCGTGCCTCTGAATTTGATACCTTATGTTTGCGAGAGTGCAAAAACCTTGAGAGTCTACCAACAATCATTTGGGAGCTCAAATCCCTAAAATCTCTCTTTTGCTCTGACTGTTCACAATTACAGTACTTCCCAGAAATCTTGGAGAATATGGAAAACTTAAGGCAGCTTCACTTGAATGGAACGGCTATAAAAGAGCTACCATCTTCAATCGAACGTTTGAATAGGCTTCAAGTTTTGAATCTGGGGAGGTGCAAAAACCTTGTGACTCTTCCAGAAAGCATTTGTAATTTACGCTTTCTTGAGGATCTCAATGTCAATTTCTGTTCAAAACTCCACAAATTGCCACAAAACCTGGGGAGGCTGCAAAGCTTGAAGCGTCTCCGTGCTAGGGGCTTAAATTCAAGATGTTGCCAATTGCTTTCTTTGTCAGGTTTATGCTCCTTAAAGGAGTTGGATCTTATTTACTCAAAGCTAATGCAAGGAGTAGTCCTGAGTGATATTTGCTGCTTGTACTCCGTGGAAGTGTTAGATCTATCTTTCTGCAGTATAGATGAAGGAGGAATCCCCACTGAAATTTGCCAGCTATCATCTCTGCAAAAATTACTTCTAATCGGGAATCTTTTTAGGAGCATACCTGCTGGGATCAATCAACTTTCTAGGCTGAGACTCCTTGTCTTGGGTAACTGTCAAGAGCTTCGACAAATTCCAGTGCTTCCATCCAGTTTGCGTGTCTTAGATGTACAATCGTGCAAACGGCTGGAAACTTCTTCAGGTCTACTCTGGTCTTCTCTATTCAACTGCTTCAAATCATTGATTCAGGTATGATATTCATAGACCAAAACTTTTTTTGTGGAGACATGGGGATTTACGTGTTAATTAAATTTTCTGCAGGATTTGGAATGCAAGATTTATCCTTTAGAAAAACCTTTTGCCCGAGTAAATCTTATTATTTCAGAAAGTTGTGGAATTCCAAATTGGATAAGCCATCACAAAAAGGGAGCTGAAGTAGTAGCAAAGCTTCCTCAAAATTGGTATAAAAATGACGACTTGTTGGGTTTTGTTTTGTACTCTGTCTATTATCCACTTGATAATGAATCTGAGGAGACACTGGAGAATGATGCAACTTACTTCGAGTATGGTTTGACTTTGCGTGGTCATGAAATTCAGTTTGTGGATAAACTCCAGTTTGATCCCTCATTTTACGGCAATGTTGCACCTTATATGTGGATGATTTATTATCCTAAGCATGAGATTGGGGAGAAGTACCACTCAAATAAATGGAGGCAGTTGACGGCTTCATTTTGTGGCTACTTGAGAGGTAAAGCAGTGAAAGTAGAAGAGTGTGGGATCCATCTTATATATGCCCATGATCATGAACAGAACCATGGTAAAGCAATGATATCCACCGTTTGCCGGGAATGTCAAGAGGATGTGCAATCCCTATGGAAGCTTTGTTTAAAGGGAAATGCCATCAATGAACTACCCACTATTGAGTGTCCCCATAAACTTAATAGCTTATGTTTGCGAGAATGCAAAAACCTTGAGCTTCTTCCCAGTAGCATATGTGAGTTGAAATCCCTTACAACTCTCTTCTGCTCAGGCTGTTCACGATTAAGGAGCTTTCCGGAAATCCTCGAGGATGTGGAAAATATAAGAGAGCTTCATTTAGATGGAACTGCTATAGAAGAACTACCAGCATCAATTCAATATCTAAGAGGGCTTCAATATTTGAATCTTGCAGATTGCAGCAACCTTGTGAGTCTTCCAGAGGCCATT
Organism: Vitis amurensis; assembly: GCA_037355405.1. Taxonomy (NCBI): domain Eukaryota; kingdom Viridiplantae; phylum Streptophyta; class Magnoliopsida; order Vitales; family Vitaceae; genus Vitis; species Vitis amurensis. The sequence continues at coordinate 39,038,172 of CM074693.1, forward strand.
TGTAAGTTGAAAACGCTCAAAATTCTAAATGTCAGTTTCTGTACAAAACTTGAGAGATTTCCCGAGAACCTGAGGAGTTTGCAATGTTTAGAGGGTTTGTACGCTTCAGGTCTAAATCTAAGCATGGACTGTTTTAGTAGCATACTTGCAGGCATCATTCAACTTTCTAAACTGAGAGTCCTTGAATTGAGTCACTGCCAGGGGCTTCTACAAGTTCCAGAGCTTCCACCAAGTTTACGAGTTCTAGATGTCCACAGTTGCACATGCTTGGAAGTTTTATCAAGTCCATCAAGTCTACTTGGTGTTTCTCTGTTCAAATGCTTTAAATCAACTATTGAGGTATGATTTTCATGACATTTAGCCATTTTCCCTTTTGAACACGGAGTAATTGAAATCTTTATTTTTTTGTTAAGTTTTTATTTGTTTTGATAAGAGTATAAAAAAAAAGAAAACAGAGTTTAAGATGAGTATTAGGATAGAAATAATGTTAAATTCAATTAAAAGTTTATTATACCTTCTTAAACATCAATTAATTCATGGAAGAGATGCCAAAAGTGTCTTCAAAATTTGGTGATGAAGTGAAGGATCATGAGTTTAAATAATGAGAATTATAGTTTAATATAATAAGTATTAGGATGTTAAAATGCTCTCACATACTTTTTTATTCATGGATTAAATGAATTAAACTTCTCCTTAGCAAATTCTGCAATTTCTAGTGTGAATTTCCACTGGGATTTGAGGGAATGTTTTAGTTCATTAGACGCTCCACCTTGAAACTTGCATGTAAAAAAGCCAATAAGTGTGTGCTACATGTCTCTCGCCTCATAGGATTAAGAGAAACATGAGGAGAAATTTTTGTGTGAGTTTTTGAAACTTGAGCGAACTTTGTCTTTAAGATTCTGAGAGTTAAGTTGAAGCTACAATTCTAAGATCTCTGTATCTGAATGGAGAAGAAGCTACTGCAAGTGAAGAAGAGATCTGGTTATTCTACTCACTTTCAGTTTCAGTTTCCCCCTCACTTCCAGTTTTCACACTTAATCTTGTCACTCACTTTCATGTTGATTGATAATCCGTCATCTAAAAGGGATATTAAGTAGATTCAGGAGCATAGATCAAAGAAAGTTAAAACTGGGAATCAATTTATCAAAAACTGATAACAAACTCTCTCATAAAAACTCACATAATGGCACAGACCCACAGGATTTACATTGTCCTTTTGTACAGGATTTGAAATACAAGAGCAGTTCAAATGAAGTATTTCTCCGTGATTCTGACTTCATTGGCCATGGAGTCTGTATTGTTGTTCCGGGAAGCTGTGGAATTCCCAAGTGGATAAGGAATCAGAGAGAGGGAAATCATATCACAATGGACCTTCCTCAGAATTGTTACGAAAATAATGACTTCTTGGGAATTGCTATATGCTGTGTTTATGCTCCACACGATGAATGTGAGGACATACCAGAAAATGATTTGGCACATACATCGGAGAATGAATCTGGTGACGAAGCCCTAAATGAATATGACGATTTACTTGAAGCTGAATCTTCAATCTCCACTGGGTTACAATGTAAATTGTCATTACATGATAGATATGGATTTTCTACCCTGTGTGCGCAACGTCTCAGTTTTCGCACTACTTGTAAATGCTACCATGATGGAGGTGGATCAGAACAAATGTGGGTGATATTCTATCCCAAGGCTGCTATTCTGGAGAGCTGTCACACCAATCCATCCATGTTTCTTGGGGCTATATTTATGGGCTGTCGCAATCATTTTAAGGTGCTCAAGTGTGGGCTTGAACCTATATACGCCCAAGATCCAATAGTACAGACTGATGATGTGGATGCTAGCTGCGCTGAATGTCAGAGGAATGTGGAACACCGAAAGCTTTGTTTAAAGGGTCAGACAATCAGCCTACCACCCATTGAGTGTCCCTCTGAATTTGATACCTTATGTTTGCGAGAGTGCAAAAACCTTGAGAGTCTACCAACAAGCATTTGGGAGTTCAAATCCCTAAAATCTCTCTTTTGCTCTGACTGTTCACAATTACAGTACTTCCCAGAAATCTTGGAGAATATGGAAAACTTAAGGAAGCTTCACTTGAACGGAACGGCCATAAAAGAGCTACCATCTTCAATCGAACATTTGAATAGGCTTCAAGTTTTGAATCTGGAGAGGTGCAAAAACCTTGTGACTCTTCCAGAAAGCATTTGTAATTTACACTTTCTTGAAGATCTCAATGTGAATTACTGTTCAAAACTCCACAAATTGCCACAAAACCTGGGGAGGCTGCAAAGCTTGAAGTGTCTCCGTGCTAGGGGCTTAAATTCAAGATGTTGCCAATTGCTTTCTTTGTCAGGTTTATGCTCCTTAAAGGAGTTAGATCTTATTTACTCAAAGCTAATGCAAGGAGTAGTCCTGAGTGATATTTGCTGCTTGTACTCCTTGGAAGTTGTAGATCTACGTGTGTGTGGTATAGATGAAGGAGGAATCCCCACTGAAATTTGCCAGCTATCATCTCTGCAAGAATTATTTCTATTCGGGAATCTTTTTAGGAGCATACCTGCTGGGATCAATCAACTTTCTAGGCTGAGACTCCTTGTCTTGGGTAACTGTCAAGAGCTTCGACAAATTCCAGCACTTCCATCCAGTTTGCGTGTCTTAGATATACATTTGTGCAAACGGCTGGAAACTTCTTCAGGTCTACTCTGGTCTTCTCTATTCAACTGCTTCAAATCATTGATTCAGGTATGATATTCATAGACCAAAACTTTTTTTGTGGAGACATGGGGATTTACGTGTTAATTAAATTTTCTGCAGGATTTGGAATGCAAGATTTATCCTTTAGAAAAACCTTTTGCCCGAGTAAATCTTATTATTTCAGAAAGTTGTGGAATTCCAGATTGGATAAGCCATCACAAAAAGGGAGCTGAAGTAGTAGCAAAGCTTCCTCAAAATTGGTATAAAAATGACGACTTGTTGGGTTTTGTTTTGTACTGTGTCTATTATCCACTGGATAATGAATCTGAGGAGACACTGGAGAATGGTGCAACTTACTTCGAGTATGGTTTGACTTTGCGTGGTCATGAAATTCAGTTTGTGGATAAACTCCAGTTTTATCCCTCATTTCACGTCTATGTTGTACCTTGTATGTGGATGATTTATTATCCTAAGCATGAGATTGAGGAGAAGTACCACTCAAATAAATGGAGGCAGTTGACGGCTTCATTTTGTGGCTACTTGAGAGGTAAAGCAGTGAAAGTAGAAGAGTGTGGGATCCATCTTATATATGCCCATGATCATGAACAGAACCATGGTAAAGCAATGATATCCACCGTTTGCCGGGAATGTCAAGAGGATGTGCAATCCCTATGGAAGCTTTGTTTAAAGTGAAATGCCATCAATGAACTACCCACTATTGAGTGTCCCCATAAACTTAATAGCTTATGTTTGCGAGAATGCAAAAACCTTGAGCTTCTTCCCAGTAGCATATGTGAGTTGAAATCCCTTACAACTCTCTTCTGCTCAGGCTGTTCACGATTAAGGAGCTTTCCGGAAATCCTCGAGGATGTGGAAAATATAAGAGAGCTTCATTTAGATGGAACTGCTATAGAAGAACTACCAGCATCAATTCAATATCTAAGAGGGCTTCAATATTTGAATCTTGCAGATTGCAGCAACCTTGTGAGTCTTCCAGAGGCCTTTTGTAATTTGAAAACTCTCAAAATTCTAAATGTCAGTTTCTGTACAAAACTTGAGAGATTTCCCGAGAACCTGAGGAGTTTGCAATGTTTAGAGGGTTTGTACGCTTCAGGTTTAAATCTAAGCAAGGACTGTTTTAGTAGCATACTTGCAGGCATCATTCAACTTTCTAAACTGAGAGTCCTTGAATTGAGTCACTGCCAGGGGCTTCTACAAGTTCCAGAGTTTCCACCAAGTTTACGAGTTCTAGATGTCCACAGTTGCACATGCTTGGAAACTTTATCAAGTCCATCAAGTGAACTTGGTTTTTCTCTGTTCAAATGCTTCAAATCAATGATTGAGGTATGATTTTCATAACATTCAGCCCTTTTTCCTTATGAACAGAGTATCAACACTGTACTTCTGTGCAGGAATTTGAATGCGGCTCCTATTGGAACAAGGCAATCAGAATTGTTATTTCGGGAAATAATGGAATTCCAGAGTGGATAAGCCAGCCGAAAAAAGGATCTCAAATAACAATAGAGCTTCCTATGGATTGGTACAGAAAAGATGACTTCTTAGGATTTGCTTTATACTTTGTTTTTATTCCTATGGCTTGTGATGGGTTGAATTGCGAACTCAATATCTGTGGTGATCAATCTGAATGCTGTGACGTGGATGATGTCCTGTTTTATAGCTGCCGAATTTGTGGTGAATCAAGTCAAATGTGTGTGACTTATTATCCCAAGGTTGCTATTAACAACCAGTATTGGTCAAACGAATGGAGACGTTTGAAGGCTTCATTTCGTAGCTTTGACGGTACACCAGTCGAAGTGAAAGAGTGGGGGTTCCATCTTATATATACAGGTGATGTTATCAACAGAAACATCCCAGAAGATACCAGTACTGATGCTCAGAGAAGCTGTGACAACACAGAAGCCACCAGGCGCGACCATCAGACAATGATAGAGTACAATGATGAGCAGAGAAGTTGTGATAGCAGATCAGCAGCAGAAGATACTAATTCTAATCCACAAACAAGCAATGACTGTACGGACTGCACTAAAAGGTTAAGATTAATTTAGAGAAATTATGGTGTAATATTATATGAGCTTTTGATTAAAACTTTATTCATTCCAACTCACACTATTTCATTTTTTGCTCTGCTTATCTTTTAATTCTTTTTATTTATTTAAGTTTGTTTTTTACATCAAAAGGAATTTGAATCTCAAAGTCGTAATGAGCAATCAAATTGAAGAAGACAAAAACATCTTAACTTCAAATGTTCTGAGAGGTACATTTCTAAGTGTGAAATTCTTTTTAAATCTATATGATATTCATACAATAAATGATGAGCTAAATTTCGATTCTTTACAGATAAAAATAATAATCATTTAAAATAATAACCAACCAATTAGAAATCTCAATTCTTAATTATTAAAAAAGAATGTCTATGGATGATATTTTATAGGTTCAACAAGAATACATAAAGAAGCATTCTTGTAAAAAAACCAAAACAAATAAAGAAAAATGTATGCTCGGATTAATTTATTTACATTTATTAAGCCGTGATTAATTTGTTTTCTTCTAATTATATTTTAATTATCCCTAATATCCCAATTATTAATTTTAAAAGGAGTTCATTTATTTATCACCTAATTAAAAAATATAATTAGGATATAACAAATTCATTTGATCATATCTGTGGCTAAGAAATAGAAAATGACGGAAAATGTGCATGACCCAATATGGTCTGTTTCCAATATGTGCAGCTAGTTTGTGATTTCGAACTACAAGTTAATCATGAGATTTCGGTGCAACACATCTTAACCACATGGTGCATGCACATCGAAGAATATATAAATAAAATGAGTGTCTTAGTAAACTAGTTTTACAGCCTTATGTTTACCTGCATGCAAAATCTTAAATTAACTTTTCCTCTTTAATATTATAAACCCTAACTTGGTCATATTTTTTTAAACTTATTTTGAAAAATTATTTTTTATTCTTTAATTTAAAAACAAGTTTCAAAAAACATAGTCAAATGAATTTATATATTTTTTGTTTTTTAAAAATTAGTAAAAACAGCTCCTACTTATTCTTTAAAAATTATTCTCTATTTTACTTTGTTTTAAAAAGTAAAATAGATTAGAACTTTCCTAACCATATGGTATTGCCTTATTCAATGTTTTTATATGTTTTCTATTTTTACCAAGGCATTATTTTTTGTTACCAAGACATTATTTTCAATATATGATCCAACGCGCTTTCCCTTTTTGACCAAGACATTGTTTAATATTCCAACACTTTTGAATTTTAGGGTTGTTACTCCTTTTGTTCTTTCGAAAGGTACCACACCTTTCTTACTCATTACCATCTTTTTGACCAAGACATTGTTTAATATTCCAACACTTTTGAATTTTAGGGTTGTTACTCCTTTTGTTCTTTCGAAAGGTACCACACCTTTCTTACTCATTACCATTGTGACCTGAAACAAACAACTCTTACTACATCTCAAAAGATGAACAATTCATGTTTTTTTCATGCAAATAAATAAATCATTTGAAACCACTTAAATGGACAACATTTTTTAATATGTATGTACACATATACACACATGTATATATATAATTAATTAAAATAATTATTAAAAAAATCCACAAAAAATAGCAAAACTATAAGAAATTAAAATTAAAATTAGAAAATAGTGAAACAACTTTTAGATTTTATTATTTTTTAAAATTATTTCCAATTTATATATAATTTTTCTCAATATAGGACATGTGAGACCGATTTCTTTCCATGTTTATCTTGATTAAATAAAACATTCATATAAGAAACTAATTGCTCTTTTATAAAAATTATATTGCAGTTAGGAATAATATATCTTAATAGGAAAATATACAAAAAAAAAATTATTTATTATAATAATAAGAAATTATAATAAGATAAAAATGTTTGACTTGATTTTTAAAAAATGAACTTTTATGTGTCAAATGACTTATTATATTTTTTATTTTTAAAAAATCAAGCTTATAATACGAAGTTGTTATATAGCTTTCCCTGACCTATCAACTTAATAAACCTTTATTTTCTACAGGAATATTTATTGCTCATTATAGAAAAGACAAAAATTAATTCAATAACTTTAATTTAATGTACGTGTGAGTTCACACGATCTCTTATGGCCTAATTAAAAGACCCCATGGACTTGATAATTTTATATGTTTTATTTTTCCTCCGATTTCTGTTCAACCATGGCCTCCCTTAGCATCCAGAGACCCTCTTCTTCTTCCACTTCTCACTTTCAGTGGAGCTACGATGTGTTTTTGAGTTTTAGAGGTGAAGATACTCGCAGAAGCTTTACTGATCACCTCTACTCGGCTTTGATTCGTAACAATATTAATACCTTCAGAGATGATGAAGAACACCCAAGGGGAGGAGAGATTGCACCAGAGCTCTTAAAAGCTATTGAAGAATCAAGGATTGCAATTATTGTTTTCTCAAAAACCTATGCTCATTCCAAATGGTGTCTGGAAGAGCTTGTCAAGATCATGCAATGCAAAGAGGAAAGGAAACAAACGGTTATCCCAATTTTCTATCATGTGGATCCGTCTGAAGTGCGGAACCAAACTGGGATTTGTGGAGAAGCATTTACCGGTCATGAGGAAAATGCAGATGAGGAGAGAAAGGAAAAGATAAGGAAATGGAGGACTGCCATGAGGGAAGCAGGCAATCTAGCTGGATATGATACGAAGAACAAGTAATTGTAACTTCTCTTCATTTTTCATTTGAAGTACTGTCCTTTTCTCTATCTGCTCATATAAAAATTATTTAATTTGTTTAGCATGAGATATTTGACTAGCCACTTAAAGCTAAGTGAGTTTTAAACTTTTATAATTTTTTTATTTATTTTTATTTTTTATAAAATAAAAATCTGTTCATTAAAATTTTACACTTGATAAAGTATATACTAAATTATTTTAGGTTAAAATTGATATTTTTTTAGAATAAAAGTTTTTTCTTAATTCCTTCGTACAATAGAATTAAAATTATAAATAAAAGGGATTCATTTTTGAATGTTGTTTATACCAACATCTACAACTTTGCAAGAAGTGGAGGAATTGGTGGAGGCTTGGTTTGGCAACTCATGGCCGAGGGGATGCAGTCATATGATGATGGGTATGAGATTGTTCTGTCTCAAAATCCTTCAACAAGCAGCGTCATTACTCAACAATCTAATAAAATGGCAGCCCTTGATCGGGTATAAATATATAGGACATGAGAAGTTATTATCAAGCGCAAGTTACTAACAAACGCGCATATAGAGTACTTGCATTGAAGCAGCAGGCTGAAAGCACTTGGAGAGAGTGTTAGCATTAGAATTTAGTGCTTATGAACTAGGACTTTATAAACACAACCTGATGTACTTAGCCATTGATTATTTCAAGATTAGTTTCAATCAAAATTGTTGTTTTTTTTATCCTCTCGTACATATTGGTTTCATAGTTGTTCACTACTGTATCCCTTTTGGTTCATTCGAAATATAAGAAATCGGGTTTTCATTTAGTTAACTAAGCCAATCTGGGCAATGGGTTACTATGATGAAAGGAATCAATTATAGACATATTATGATATTTTTGCTTATTCCCTGTCCATTTTCAGTAATGGGCAAGGTTTTAGCATAGTTATTGATACCAAATTAAGTAATAACCACTATGTTGAGGAATATCCCATTATAGTAGTATCGTCGTCAAGTAAGATTTGAAGTTCATTTTCTCTCATTTACTTGTCTATTATCAATGCATGCACGCTTAATTTTTGGTGATGACCTTTCATTTGTATTTCATGGACTGATCAAAGCTTTCACGTCTCCGTTAATTCATTCCTATGCCCACACACTCCACTAGACAGTCCATCAAAAGGGCCCTGAATCTTCAATTTCCAAACATCAAGGTATGATGATTTCAATAAAAAATAAAGACGGCCAAATTATAAGCTAGTTAAATCAATAATCATCCTAAGTGAGAAGATCATTTCAAGGGTAAAAGGGAAGAATTAAGGCCCTCTTTCCTCAACCTAAATAACTACTTGAAAGACATAAAAGCAAGATTAAATTTAGGAACAAAAGCAAAGTGTGGGAAAATGAACATCGATCGAAATTCCAACTGCCACAAGATCTCCTTTTCTAACAGCTCGCCAAAATTTCCTCCCCCTCCCCCGCAAAGAAAAAGAAGAAAAAGAATTACTGCAAAAAATAGGGCATGTTTGGTGAATGTTTTCAAAAAGGGTTTTTTGTTTTTGAGAACAAAAAACACACAAAATGTGTTTGATAAAAGAGTGTTTTTTATTTTCATGTGTTCTTCGTGTTTTCTAAAGCCCGGTCTTCAAAAAACAAAAAAAAAATGGTGTTTTTCGTGTTTTTGTCAATATTCTAAAAAGAAAAAAAAAATATATTATTTGTGTTTTCAATCAGTGTTCTCATCTCTTCACAGTGAAGGAAAATTATTTACTAGAGGGAAAATAAAAAAATGGGAAAATAAAAAAATCGGTCAAACAAAAATTCAACCAAAAGCTCAACATTATTCAACAATTTTTTTTTTTGGGTCATTTCTGTTTCAATATTTTTTGGATATTTCAAAGCCAAAACCTTCATAAATTCTAGGATTTCTCGTAAACCAAACAAAACATAAACAATAACACAAAAGACCAAGAATGCAAAAAATAAAAAGAACAAAAAAATTAATACAAAAACTAAAACCCTAATTAGGAATCTTTACAACAATCACAATCTAGATTTTGGCATCAATGAGTAATGTTTTTATCTTAGAAGAGAGAAGTAGTTCAACCGTCATGAATAAAAATTTGGATGTTGAAAGAGAAACGGAGACAAGGAGAAAGATAAACTGAGAATAAGAGCGGAAGAAAAACAAAGGAAAGAAGAAAGAGAGAAATGAGAATAGGTTTCGTCCCAATATATATATATGTAAAATAAGTAAAATAGTGAAAATTAATAATTTTTTATAAATAAATTAGTTTGATTTACTTTTAAATTTTTTTTTATCTTTTATATAATTATTAAATATAAAATGAAATTTAATTTTAAATAAAATTATAAAATTTTTTAAGCAAAAATTATCATAAATATATCATTATTAATTAATTTTTTATATTATTAATTACATTTAAAATAGAAAAAATACATCATCTATTTCTAAATATAATGCATTACTATTTGATATCATAAATTTTATCTTTATAAAATCCAATAATTGATATTTACCAATTTATAATATTTTGATTATATAATTTATCGATTATTGAAATCAAACATATTTATATATGTTTACAAATAATCCTTTATTTGAAAAAATTAAAATAATGCATAAATTTTTTAAAATAAAACATTTTTATTTTTTTATAAAATATGAATGTAAAAATTATTTATATATTTATGATATCAATTAGTTAACGAAAATACTCAACCTTAAAAAACAAAACCAATTATTATTATATTTTATTTATTTATTTTATTTATATATTTTTTATTAATCGAGAAGAGTTACGAGAAAAACATTCAATTAAAAAAATAGAATCAACTTTTAAAGATGTACGTCTTGGGCGGCCAAAGCTGGACTGTAACAGAGAGTGGAACAGCAGATTGCAGCTGCAAGGGGCTAAGGTTAGGAGCAGCTGTGCTGTTGCCCGGTTATGGGATACCGTGTTTTATTAGATTATTTTAATACAATGGGCTATGGAGGTAGATATGTAAATACATTTAAATGGAAATACAACTTTTATTATTTTGTTTTAAAACATAGGTTATGATAAACATAAAACTTTATTTTGATATATAATTGATGAAATGTTATTCAAATATGATTAGTTATTATTATTATTATTATTATTATCACTATTATCATTATTATTATTATTACTGAAAATAACTCATTTTATATTCGGTGGATTGAATAATTATAGTGATGTTTAATTTATAATTAATAAAATGTTGAAAAGTGATAACCACAACATTCAAACCACCGAGATTTCCTTGGCTTCTCACTTATCTTATCCACCAGATAAGTGTTTATCCAAACCACCAGATAAGTGTTTATCCACATCCATTTTAAGAGATAACTCTTGACTATTTTTAAATTTCTGTTATTGTGTATTTCAAATCTCCTTCTGTAATTGTATATAAATGAGAATAGCCACCCGGTTTTTGGCATTGAAGCCAATACCATTTTACAGATTTCTACAGAGTCTTACATGGTATCAGAGCAATTGGCATACGCCTAATTTCAATCGATCCTTTCCTTCTCAACTATGGCCTTCTCATCTTCCGCTTCCTCCAATGTTATCTTTGCTCCTCCAAACATTGGTCATCTGGTGTCGATCAAGCTGAGTGACACAAACTATCTTATATGGTCATCTCAGATTGTGCCAGTACTGAAAAGTCATGACTTGATGGGCTTCGTGGATGGTTCTGAGCTGTGTCCATCAAAATCTCTTGATGGTTCTCTTAATCCAGCATATATTCTCTGGAATAAGAAAGATCGGTGTGTGTTAAGTTGGATCAATGCCACTTTGTCCGACAAGGTGCTAGCTTCACGTTTATGGCATCACATCTGCTCGAGAGGTGTGGAGTTCTCTAGCAAACAAGTTTGCCTCTCAATCCAGAACCCGTGTACACCACCTAAAGCTAAAGTTGCAGACTCTTCATCAAGGGTTAATGAAGTGCACTGATTTTCTTGAAAAAGCGAAGTTGGTGTCTGATGAATTAGCTGCAGTTGGTAAGCCACTTGAGGATGATGACTTAATGTCTTATATTGTGAGTGGACTCAACCCATCCTTTAATCCCTTTATAACCTCTCTGTCCTTTGCCACTAGAGACAAGAATGTTTCTTTTGAAGACTTTCAAGCCGAGCTCTTGTCATATGAACTGTTATTGGAAAACCAGAATATTGCTATACCACCTGAGACAAATAATTTTGCTTTCTTCACTCCCAAATCTAACCAACATAAAGACAATCGCAAACCCAAAAACCCAAGTAAACCATATTCACGTCCTTCATTTTCACAAAATCCTCGTCCTCGATATTCACCACAACCCTCTCTGGTTTACCTTCCTCACCTCACCCAAATCGAAGAAAGCACTCATTTTCCACTCCTAAGTCACCTTGTCAAACTGCGTGGAAAGCTAAGTCATAAGGCATTAGATTGCTTTCATAGAATGGATTATGCATATCGTGGTCGTCATCCACCAACCCAGCTTAGTCAGCTATGGTGGCACATAGCAATCTTGAGCAAGAGGAAGAGACATGGTTTGCTTGACAGTGGAGCTAATCAAAGCACATTACCGCCAACCTGGAGCATCTTTCTCTCGCAACAACCATACACGGGACAAGAAAATGTAGCTGTTGGTAATGGCCAAGGTTTAAGTATTGCACATACTTGGTACTACTATTTTTCATACTCCTGAAGCTAAATTAAACCTCAAACGTGTCCTCCATTGTCCTCAAGCTTTCGCCAATTTGCTTTCCATAAATCAATTCTGTCTTGATAATAATTGCCTCTTTATTCTAACTGGTACTCATTATTTTGTCAAGGACATACAAACGGGGGCGACACTACTGGAAGGCAGGAGTGAAGGGGGTCTCTATCCAATCCAGTTGCGGTCAATGTCTATCAATAAATCACATGCTTTGTCACCGTTGTAGGAATTAAAGCACCGGGTTTCAGTTTGGCATTCTAGATTAGGACATGCATCTCTTCCCATTGTGTCTCAGTTATTAAATAAACACTCCTTACCTGTTGAAGGATCAGTGAATAAAATGCATTTTTGTGAACCATGCCAACTTGGCAAAGGTAAGCAACTTCTTTTCAAACCTTCTACTCGTGTTTCTTCCTTTCCTTTGCAATTAATTCATACTGATGTGTGGTCTTGTTCTGCCAAATCTCTCAGTGGATGTAAGTATTATGTTATATTCATTGATGATTTTTCACGATTCTCATGGCTTTATCCTCTCCAAAATAAATCTGATGTATATGCTTGCTTTGTTAAATTCAAAACACTAGTTGAAAACCAATTTTCTTGCAAAATTAAGCAATTACAATCGGACGGAGGTGGAGAATACATGTCCAACCAATTTCAATTGTTTCTTTCCTCTAATGGAATCCAACATCGCCGCACTTGTCCTCATACACCCCAACAAAATGGGGTTGCTGAGCGTAAACACCGTCATGTGGTGGAAATGGGTCTGTCTCTGTTAGCTCGATCACTTTTGCCCACTAAATTCTGGGTTGATGCCTTTTTAACATCCATTTTTCTCATCAATAGACTCGCCAACATCTACTCTTGATAACCAAACACCATATCTTAAATTATTTGGCAAACATCCTGATTATACCTCCTTGCACACCTTTGGTTGTGCCTGTTTTCCATTGTTGCGACCATATGCAACTCACAAATTAATGTTCAGATCCAAACGTTGCATATTTCTAGGTTATAGTTCCCATCAAAATGGATATAGATGCTTGGATCCTGTCACTCAAAAAGTTCTAATCTCACGACATGTTGTGTTTAATGAGAATACATTTCCTGCTAAGGATGGATTGCAGTCTTCTGAACTTCTTCCAGTGGTCTCCTCTCAAGGTACGCCTTTACCTTCTCCTTCATTTTCTTTATCTACTTCTAATTTACAGCATTCCTCTCCAATCATTTCAGATTCACCTGATTCTCCTCTAGAATCTTTACCTATCCCCACTTCTCCTCATATCTCCACTCTACCTTCTCCCATACCTGGTCCAGCTCCTACCCTTTCTATACCTGAATTTTCCTCTTCTTCCAATCACTCTCATCACCCCATGACAACTCGCTCCCAAACAGGCAACCTCAAACCTCGCACATTTTCAGATTTTAAACTCTATTCCACCCAATATCCTCTCCAAGCATTATCCAGTACTGTGACTCCCCTTGCACCAACCTCCTACCGACAAGCTGCTTTATTACCTGACTGGTGTGTTGCTATGAGAGAGGAATATGATGCTTTATTGGCTAATGAGACATGGAAGCTATGTCCTAGACCTGTTGATCATAATGTGGTGGGAAATAAGTGGGTGTATAAAGTTAAACAAACATCCACGAGGTAAGGTTGATGATTCAAAGCAAGATTAGTGGCTTTGGGATTTGCTCAAGAAGAAGGTATTGACTTTACTGAGACTTTTAGTCCAGTAATTAAGCCTTCTACTGTACGGGTGCTTCTTACACTTTCTGTTCAATTTGATTGGGAAATCAGACAGCTTGATATATCTAACGCTTTTCTTCATGGGATCTTGCTAAAGGATGTATATATGGAGCAACCTAAGGGGTTTGTTAATTCAGATTTTCCAGATTATGTTTGCAAACTGAACAAGTCACTTTATGGCCTCAAACAAGCACCTCGTGCTTGGTTTATGCGTCTATCTCAAACTCTACTTGAATTCGGTTTCCTATCCTCACCAGTGGATGCCTCCTTATTTGTCTATCATAAGGGCCCTATTCATCTATTTATCCTCATCTACGTAGATGATATCCTTGTTACAGGTACAAATCCTTCTCTCATTCAGTCTCTAATCCAAAAGCTACAGACCGAGTTCAAGATGAAAGACCTTGGTCCTTTAGGCTATTTTCTCGGCATCCAAGCAAGTCGTGACTCTTCTGGCCTACATCTTCGACAATCCAAGTACATTGGGGATCTTCTTCATCGTACCAAGATGGCTGGGGCCAAACCTGCTTCCTCTCCTTGTACCACAGGCCTCAAATTATCCACTCATGTTGGTGAGCCACTCACAGCTTCTCAAATTACAGAATATCGACAAACTGTGGGAGCTCTTCAATATTGCACCTTGACTAGACCTGATATAGCATTTTCTCACAACCAACTATGTCAACATATGCACTTGCCCTAATTCTCGTTTCATTGGGCAGCAGCAAAACGTGTCTTACGTTACTTAAAAGGCACCATTGATCTGGGATTATGGTACACTAAGGGCGAGCAAACTCTTCAAGCCTTTTGTGATTCAGATTGGGCTGGTAATCCCGATGATCGAAGATCAACTACTGGGTATGGCGTTTTCTTTGGCTCTTGCTTAATCTCATGGACTGCCAAGAAACAATCTGTGGTAGCTCGTTCTAGCACTGAAGCCGAATATAGGGCATTAGCTATTACTACTGCTGAACTGTATTGGATTCGTATGCTCCTCAAAGAACTTCATATTTCTTTGCCCACAGCTCCTACTATTTGGTGTGATAACAGTGGCGCTCTTGCTCTTGCTTCTAATCCTGTGTTTCATGCCCGCACCAAACATATTGAAGTTGATTTTCACTTCATCCGCGAGAAAGTTGCTAATCGAGATATTTCCCTTCAGTTCATTGGTTCTTATGATCAGCCTGCTGATATCTTTACAAAGGGACTAAGTTTAGCTCGGTTTTGTCTGCTTCGTGACAAGCTAATGGTGGTTTCTCTCCCCATTAGCTTGAGGGGGGATGATAACCACAACATTCAAACCACCGAGATTTCCTTGGCTTCTCACTTATCTTATCCACCAGATAAGTGTTTATCCAAACCACCAGATAAGTGTTTATCCACATCCACTTTAAGAGATAACTCTTGACTATTTTTAAATTTATGTTATTGTGTATTTCAAATCTCCTTCTGTAATTGTATATAAATGAGAATAGCCACCCGGTTTTTGGCATTGAAGCCAATACCATTTTACAGATTTCTACAGAGTCTTACAAAAAGATTATAATTTCATCATGATTTGTCAATTTTTTAAAAATTATATTATTAAATGTGATTAATATCTTTATTTTTATAATTTATAAAGTGATTTTTAATAAAATGATTGGATGACTTAAATTCTCATTTGGGAGGGATTAGGTGCATTCCAATCTTGATTTTCTATCATGAAATGCAAAGAGGAAAGGAAACAAATGGTAGTTATCCCAATTTTCTATCATGTAGATCCGTCTGAAGTGCGGAACCAAACTGGGACTTATGGAGAAGCATTTACGCATCATGAGGAGAATGCAGATGAGGAGAGAAAGGAAAAGATAAGGAAATGGAAGACTGCCCTGAGGCAAGCAAGCAATCTAGCCGGCTATGATGCGAAGGACAGGTAATTGTAACTTCTCTTCATTTGTCATTTGAAGTACTCTCATTTTCTCTGTCTGCTGATATAAAAAATATTTATATCATTTTTATAATTTTTAAAGCTAAGTGAGTTTTAAGCTTTTATAATTTTTTATTCATTTTTATTATTTATAAAATAAAGATCTGTTCATTAAAATTTTAAACTTGATACCATAATATTACAATTTCTTAAAAACGAAATTCTATTTTATCGATTCATAAAGAATATACTAAATTATTTTAGGTTAAAATTGATGTAAATTTGTTTTCTCAATTCATTCATGCAATAGAATTAAAATTATAAATAAAATATTTTTAATTAATTCATAAAAGTTATTTTTTGATTAAACGGTTTTCAAAAATTTTTGTTCATACAACTGGAGACAAAAATAAATGCAAAATACAACATATGGAACAGCAAGGGACATTTATCTAAATAAATGGTGAGAGAAAGTCATGCAAGTATAGAAAATAGTAATGTTGACAGTCTAATCAGTAGTAAAATTATTAGATTACAAAGCTTGGATGCAGACTAGCAGTTGATCCTATGATGGAATCCCTTATCAAAATAGGGTAGTAATGTTCTAGACAAGTCAACTTTATTTTGAACCTTCCAAAAGATTGAATAGTATAAGCTAACACAAAAATATTTTAGTTTTTTTTTTTCCACTTTTGATAATGCAATTCATATTTTGTATTTTCTTCCCTTCTTTCTATCATATAAATGAGCAATTGAATAGAATAATGAAATTGTACTGATACGTAGTTTGATAGATATGGTTTATTTTATTATAATTTAAATTCCTTTTAGCCCTACTAAGTTGTAGTTGGAAAACTAGGCATCATTAAATTTATTTCATATAATTTATTGTTTTTTGCAACTCACCCTAATGTGCCAGTACACATGTCCCATTATGCTTTGTAATTGGCAGGTATGAATCAGAGCTTATTGATGAAATTATTGAGAACATCCCTAGAAGCTTCCCTAAGACTTTAGATGTTAACGAGAACATTGTTGGAATGGATTCTCGTTTGGAAAGACTAATATCATTGTTAAAGATTGAGTTGAATGATGTTCGCATGGTCGGGGTTTATGGGTTTGGTGGTATCGGCAAGACCACTATCATCAATTCTCTTTATAACAAAATCTCATATCAATTTGAAAGTGTTAGCTTGCTCACAGATGTCAGAAAAGAATCCACAGAAAATTCCGGTCTTCTTAAGTTACAACAACAACTTCTTAATGATACTCTAAGGACAAGGAAGAAAATAGTTTTAAGGAATATTCATGAAGGTATCAAAGAAATAAGGGACAAGCTTTCCTTAAAAAAGGTTCTTGTTTTTTTGGATGATGTAGATGAGTTGACACAATTAGAACACTTGATTGGAAAGCATAATTGGTTTGGTCCAGGAAGTAGAATCATCATTACCACTAGGAAAAAAGATTTGCTAACTAGGCATGAAGTGAATGA
Source organism: Vitis amurensis (assembly GCA_037355405.1). Lineage (NCBI taxonomy): Eukaryota > Viridiplantae > Streptophyta > Magnoliopsida > Vitales > Vitaceae > Vitis > Vitis amurensis. The sequence goes on from CM074693.1 coordinate 39,055,501, forward strand.
TATGTATGAAGTTGAGAAATTCAATTTTCACGAATCTCTTCAACTTTTTTGTCGTTATGCCTTTAAACAACATCATCCGAAGGAAGGTTATGGAGATCTCTCTCATCAAGTAGTACAATTTGCTGATGGTCTTCCATTAGCACTTAAAGTTTTGGGTTCTCTATTATTTGGAAAGAGACTACCAAATTGGAAAAGCGAATTGCAGAAGTTGAAAAAGGTGCCTAACATGGAAATTGTAAAAGTGCTTAAAATAAGTTTTGATGGATTGGATTATACACAAAGGATGATATTTCTCGACATTGCATGTTTCTTTAAAGGATATGATGTGAAACTAGTTTCAAGAGTATTGGATGGTTCCGGATTAGAAGCGGAAAGTGGAATAAATGCTCTCGTTGATAGGTGTTTCATAACCATTTCGAAGGACAACAGAATAGATATGCATGATTTGTTAGCCCAAATGGGCAAGGGCATTGTTGATGAAGAATGTCCTAATGAGCCAGGAGAGAGGAGCAGATCATGGAGACATACAGATATTTATCGAGTATTAAAAAGAAATACGGTAAGATACATATACGTATATATAAATATAAATATAGACATTTTGTTCAAGAAGTTATTTATCTATATCGCCTTAGTAAGGATTTATATGTATTGTGCTTTTCTAATTTTATACTCTTATTATCTAGGGGATTGAAAAAATTGAAGGGATATCCCTTGATGTGGACAAATCAGAACAGATACAATTTACATCCGAAGCTTTCGAAAGGATGCATAGACTTAGATTGCTTTTTGTCTTCCACAATCGCATACAACTCTCTGAAGATTTTGTATTTCCGTCTGATGACTTGACATGCCTTAGATGGGATAGATATTCTTTAGAATCTCTACCATCAAACTTTCATGCAAACAATCTTGTTTCCCTCAGTTTGAGCAATAGTAACATAAAACTACTTTGGAAAGGAAACATGGTATGATTATTATTTATTTATGCTTTTATTTTATAATATTTTAAAGTTTTTTAAAATTGATTTATTAATAGAAATTCTATTTTGTTCCAGTGTCTTGGAAATTTAAGGTACATCGATCTCAAAGATTCACAACAGCTTATTGAACTACCAAATTTCTCAAATGTGCCAAATTTGGAGGAACTAATTCTTTTAGGTTGTATTATTTTACTTAAGGTTCACACACATATAAGAGTGTTATTAAACTAACTTTTTTTTTTCCCTTGAACTTTATAGGGTGTGTAAGCCTTGAGAGTCTTCCTGGGGACATTCATAAGTTGAAACACCTTTTAACTCTTCATTGCAGTGGCTGTTCAAAACTAACTAGTTTTCCAAAAATCAAGCGCAGTATTGGAAAACTAGAGAAGCTTAGTTTAGATGAAACAGCTATAAAAGACCTACCATCATCGATTGAACTTCTAGAAGGTCTTCGCAACTTGTATTTGGATAATTGTAAAAACCTTGAGGGTCTCCCGAACAGCATTTGTAATTTGAGATTTCTTGAAGTTCTAAGTCTTGAAGGTTGCTCAAAACTTGACAGATTCCCGCAGGACCTGGAGAGAATGCCATGTCTAGAGGTTCTTTCTTTAAATTCGCTCAGTTGTCAATTGCCTTCTTTGTCAGGTTTATCTCTCTTACGGAAACTACAGTTAGATCAATGCAATCTGACACCAGGAGTAATAAAGAGTGATAACTGCTTGAACGCATTGAAAGAATTAAGTCTAAGAAACTGCAATCTAAATGGAGGAGTCTTCCATTGTATTTTCCATCTATCCTCACTGGAAGTATTAAATCTAAGTCGGTGCAATCCAGAGGAAGGAGGAACCCTCAGTGACATACTTGTGGGTATCAGTCAACTCTCTAACCTTAGAGCCCTTGACTTGAGTCACTGCAAGAAGCTTTCACAAATTCCAGAGCTTCCTTCAAGTCTGCGACTGTTAGATATGCATAGCTCAATTGGGACCTCATTGCCACCTATGCATTCTCTGGTGAATTGCCTCAAATCAACAAGTCAGGTATGATTTTCTTCTGTTAGTGTACAATGTTTGTATAAATTGTATGTATTCTTGTATGTTGCCATATTTTGGGTAGAAATTGTCTTTTCCATGTAAATTAACTAGCATAGATATTGCATGATATATAATGCTAGTTGTTTTGTTAGCTTCTTATGAATTTGATGGAGCAAATGGGGTTGAAAATATGGTGAGTCGGGAGGAGCTACTGCCTGCCAGCTCACGAGTGTTTCCTTTATAGCCCTGGAGTGAATGGAGTTGATCATATAAGACCATTTGTTTTCAGTGGTGGAGGGAATTGAGCTTGAAAATGGGACTGAAAGGATAAGCTACTTGTTCCAGGTTGCTAGTTAATAGGATTTCACTAGTGCAGTTTGGAGGTCATATGTAATGTGAGTGAAACACCGGAGTGATTTGAGAATCATTTTTCATGAAAGAGTTGAAACAATGGGAATCATCTAGGACATTTTTCTAGACCATGGAAACAAATGGCCGGAAGCGAAAAAACATTTGTTGAGTTAGTTGGATGCTCCTCCACCTTGAAATTTGCATGACAATAGGCCAATAAGGGTGTGCCTAATGTCCCTTGGCACTAAGTTGGTTCTACTCTCATTTGAAAAATGAAGAGTAAGAGAAACTCTTGGTGGGAGATTTTGAAATGTGAGGGAGCTTTACCTTAATTGAGATTCTAAGAGTGAATTTGAAGTTACAATTTGAGTTCTCTAAATCTACATGAAGATGTTGCTACAAGTGAAAACATCTTCTTATTTTGGTTCTCTGAATCTATATGAAGAAGAAGTTGCTTTGCAAATAGAATTTTTATTTTCTAGTTTTTGGAGATCACTTCAATGAGATAATGAAGGTGATTCTGTTGTAATGTAATTAGTGGAGGAGAAGAGAGCTCGTTGTAATTGAAGAGAGTTGAAGGAGGCTATGGTGAGAGATTGGTGGTGAGCACATGATGAGCCATATTTAAGCATATCAAAAAGAGGTGTGGATTGAAGCAATAATCACGCTGAGGATTCCTTAAGGAGATCGGTGATTGATCTTAGAGGACTTGCAGGCAAAACTGAATTCATACTCATAGTGAATTTGCAACAACAAAGGCACCCATTGTATTTTTTTTCTTTTCCCGCTTGGAGATATTTTATGTTATATCTTGTGAAATATTTGCGTGCTTGTTTGCTGAGATTTCATTAGAGATATTTTAGTCTGTGACCTTGTGTTAATCACTCAATTACATTCATGTGCATATGTTATTTGATCATCTAAAAGAGATCTCAAGTTCACTGCATACTCTCTTAAAAACTCATAAATTGTATCAAAACATGTTTGCTCATGTTCTCAATATGGATAAACTCTATTCTCTTAAGATGGAAATTCTAAGAGAAGGAACCTCTATAGGTAGACCTCCATACTTCAAAGGAGATAATTATGCTCATACCAAGGTAAAACTAATATACTTCCTGAAAATGAAGTCTAAAAAATATTGGAGTTATGTTCAATTTGGTTGATATCCTGATATGGTGCTAAATAGAGATGGGATATATATCCACTAGGGTAGGAAAAACTATGTAGAGTTGGGATAGGTGAAGGAATGAATTTCAAATGATCACAACAAAAACATTTTCTAAAGAAAATCTGATCTAGCTCCATTCCTTTGTCCATAAAAGAAGTTGAATGTAAGCCAAAGTTATTCTTCAATACTTAGCCAAATTGAATGCTCAAGAAAAATGAAAAGTAAATTAAAGAAAATATTGCAAGATCATCGTAAAGCTTGCAAGACTAAGAAAATCCAACAATAAAACATCAAACTTAGTGCAAAGTGTTAGATCCTCAAAGGTTAAGGGTTTGTATAGGAATTTTTTTGAAAATAATTCTTAAAAAACCATTATTGAAAAAAGTTTTCAAAAATAGTTCGTCTAATTTTTTCTATAATAAAAGTCTATTTAGAAACTTAGAACGTTTTTAATATATTTTTTGTATTTCCATATATTTCTTAAAAATAAATTTTATTTTTAATTCTTTATTTTTCATCATTCTTTATATTTTTACCATTATTTTCTTAAAACAACCCTACAAAATAAATGAAAACAATTGAAAGCAATTAAAAAATGTCATTAGGAGAAACCTTATTTTCATAACAAGTTCTCAAAAAACAATAAAATGTCAAAAAGTTGCCAAACATGGTTGTAGTCTAGAAAATAGGTTTCTATTTTTAAGAACTGAAAAATTTATTTTAAAAGCAATTCTTAAATAGGCCTTAAATCGCCCATTGGAAAGAAAATCTAGGTTAAGAAGGAGAACTAAAAAGCCTTAGTTTACCATAGGGCCTAAGAGCTAGAGAAAAACACGTTTTGGATTTTGAGAGTGGCTACTCTAGTTGTATGATAGAGAACTTAGATCTTTTTGAAAGCAAAAGGTACCATAGAAGGTCCAAATTTACCTATACTCAAGAAGTTACTATATATTGAGGGGTTGAAAGCAAACTTAATTAACACAAGTTAAATTTGTGACTGTATGTGCTTTGTTCATTTTACTCAAAATCAGTGTCTATTCAAGGATGTGTGTTGGTAAGAAATAGAAATTTTGATATTTTTTGTTATGCCTTTGTACACCTCTCTACTTCTTCCTCATCATCTAGTGCACATAGTTGTAAAATGTGAAATTTACATCTAAAGACATGTAGCATTGTATGATAGTGCATTTAAACTCTAATGATTTGTCTAGGATTACAAATAAAGAACTAATTAAAGCAATTCCCATTTAGGAAAGCCTAAAAATCCTATTTGTCCTATCTAGGAAAATGATTTCACATGAGTGAGAGAAAAAAATGATTTTCTCTTCTTCTACGATCTTAGAGATGTTACATATGGATTTAACCGGTCCTATGAGAGTGCAATTCCTAGGAAGAAAGAAGTACATCCTAAGATTCAAAGTGTTATGCTTTCAAATGATGAATAAAAATGAATTTTCAACAAGAAAAATCAGAAATAATAGAGGAAAGGAGTTTATAATTCTGACTTCTAGAGTTTTTGTGAGGAGAAGGAAATTAAAGAAGAGCTTTCAACATCTAAAACTCCATGGAAAAATGAAGTTATTGAAAGGAAAAATAAAGTGCTCCAAGGGATAGCACATATTATATTGTATTTCAAGAACCTACTTGGTTATTTGTGTTAAAATAAAGTCCTTGCAAGCAAAACATGATGTAACAAAGTTAGGCTTGAGTTTCCACTAATTTATCCTTGTTCACATTGATATTGATTTGAGTATTCATGTGTACATTAGTGGTATTGTACATGACTTAAGTGCATTAGGAGTTACGTAGAAGATTTAAGTCATTGGTTCCTTGCAAGATTTATGATTTGTTCATAGTTTGTTGATGGATTTAGCCAATGCATTTAAGGTTATAGTGCACTACCTTCTAATTGGAGGGATAACTTGTCTTAGTCATGGGGATGAGGTTTCTAAGGTCAGTGCATTGATATATATGATTACACATTAGACAAAATTTACAATGAATCATGACATTAGCTATTGAGGTAGTCATGATTCACCAAACTACTATATCGGATGCACTCTCAACCTTGAGAAAATATTGAGCTAGTGTTAAAGTTTTTAGTAAATTTGATTTATGGGTGAGACCGTAGGATGGCCACATATTTCCTATGGATTGGGCCATTGTTAATTAAGGTAAGTGGCAATAGATATGCATAAGATACGCATCATAATATCTTATGGGATTAAGATAGTGTGTCCCCTTGGGTTATATTAAGGACGTATGATCATGAAATCTATGGTTGCAGTAATTCATTTAATGGAATTTAACATATGTTCGTTGTGAGTTAGAGTATGTCAATTTATTACTTAATGGGAAGATCTATAACTCAAGGATTGGAAAGGTAATCTTAAAAAATTAATAGCGTTCAAATCATTATATTATGAACATTAGTTCATGGGGAGCTTGCTTTTAGTCGTTAGTAGGTCACAGGCCCATGTATTTTATATTAATGTAATATCATAGGATATTAAAGTGAAGTTGATTCTTTGTAGTGGGATGTTAAATCAACTTTAGAATTAGATTATAAGGGAGCCACTATTTTCCTACGAATCCTAATGGTCCCTACTCGAGTTCATACTTTTATGTTACACATTACTTAAGGGATATATGGGTTATTTATTCATACGTGTGCATAAGGGTGTTTTGGTAAAATGCAAAATTGTTTTAGATCTTATGAATGATGTTTTTGGATTGGTATAATTAATTAATTGGACCCTAATAGAGCTAATTAATTAATTAAGATCCAAGTGGGCTTATTTTAGTGACCCCTAAGCCTAAGATAGGCTCAAGTCAGTTAAGCCTATAGGGAATCCTATATAAACCCATTTAGGGGTTAGGACTTTTTTATTCTTCTTCCATTTTTTTAGAATTTAGAGAGAGAACCCTGGCCTCCACCCTTCTATGAGGATTCCACCATCTACAAGTGCCTCGATCCAGGAAAGAGAGCCATCGAGCAAAAGATGTCTTGGTTTTTGAGATTTGCACTAGCTTCATCAACTAAAATCATTTTGGAAACATCAAGATTGCAGGTGTATTTTTTTAAGCACATGGATCGATAGTTTTTCATGTATATGCTTTTGTTGCGTAGATCTAGAGATTCCTAATATAGTTTTTGCATACACCCCAACGATCCTAGGCTTAGAATGGGTTAATCCAAAGGCTCTAACAACTTGTTAGTTGACTCCATAAACAAAACATCTTATGCTTCTAATCGAGTCCGCCCATACGTTAGAACCAAAAGGACTTGCTATGATTTTTAGACAAGTAGGAAGCTTAATGTAAAATATAGTTTTTAGAAACAATGTCTTATCTAAAGAATTCTAAAAAATTAGGGATGTTTGAATCAAAGCGTGTTGAAAGAATTTTTGTTAGATACTCAACTTGGATTAAAGCCTTTAAGATCTTCTTTAATAATTAAAGAGTTGTAATTGAATCGATCAATGTTGTGATAGATGACTTAGGAAGTAAAGAAAATAATGTGTTTTTCTTAAGTATATTTCATCAAACATTCTAGATTTAGGCGAGGAAAAAATGGTTCAATGATTGAGAATGTGAATGAACTCAATGTTGAAAATCAAGCAAACATCCACATGGAGCAAAATAAGAGAAACTAGTGATCATCTTATCAACAATGTGATTGGAAATGTTAACGATTGGGTCCTTTCTAGAAGCTAAATTAAAATGGATGAACTTAGCTTGGTCACATCAATAAAAAAGTTGTAGGAAAATTTTTACAAGAAATGGGAGTGGTAAGTTTGTAAATCTATCCACCTGTAGATCAATGGTTGGAAGCCTTCTTTATCTAATGACATTTAGGCTGGATAAACCTATAGCATAGGAGTTTATGCTTGATAACAATCTTCCTAAGAAATCACACCTTGGAGTTGTTAATAGAATCATTATATTTATGGTTGGTACTTATAAACTTGGATTGTGGTATTACACCAATATATTTGTAGACAACATTTTTCATACAAATGTTGACTAGGGATGGAAGGTCTAAAGATGGGAAGAACACTTATAGGGGATGTTTCTATATTTTAATTGCTCAGTTGCCTAGCTTAATAAGAAGCTAACAAACCAAGCAATTACTTTCGATAAAACGTATGTTAAAAGGATTATGGTGTGAGTGATAAATCATAATTATGCCTTATCATAACATGAGAGCTATTAATATGTTAAAGATCTAATTTTACATTATAAAACTACATCCATTAACATAAGACATTACTAGTTTTAGTTTAATAACATACCATTGAGAGATATTAATTGTACAGTGAATTCTGTTTGCACTATCTTTGAACTCTTTCAAAAGATAAAATCTACCAAACTCATGGATGAATGTACGTCATTATAGTAGTTTCTTTAGAAATCTAAAGATATACATTGATTTGATAAAATTAAGACTTGAAAGATGTTTGTGTTGGGATAATTCAAGAACTACCTTGGGTATATTAATCAACATATGAAAAATACTTTACTTGTTTTCTAATATTTGAATGATGGATCTTAGAGGAGTGTTTCAAACACATTAAATTTTTAAGTGTAACCTTATTGGCTCAATCTCATAAAAGATCAAGGATAAAAAGAACTTAGCACCAAAATGCTTTAATATACGTGAGTTATTCTATCTAATGTTAATATTTTAATCCATACCTAAGTAGTCTAGAATCAAGTATCATTCTTTATTATGGTAAAAATTATTAACATTGATCATTCCATTTTACTTGAATTATGACCGTTCTTCTCTATTGTTCAAATACTAAGTCTTTTTATGTAGTAATTGTGATAAAAAAAAAAACAAGAGAAAGAGTCACTGCAACTTTTATTGTACTCCGAGTATCATCCTTTGGGGCTGGCTATGGAATTTTTGAATACTAGGATGAATGAATCACTTTTATTTAAATCCTAAAGTGAAAATAATATGTGAATGAACTTTTATTTAGTAAAACTAAGTAAGAGAAACTAAATTAATAGCAAAATGAATATTGATTTTTAATCAATTGATTCAAGTCTGAGACTTTCCTCAATCCAACTTAAGGTATAGAAACAAAGATAACAGAGGTCTTTAAGTAACATGCTCTTGAGGTTCTAGGATCCTTAGCCGCTCGTGATCAACCCAAGCTCTGAAACTCAAAATTGCATTTGAAACCTAATTTTCCTTATTAAAACAAATTCCTAAAACCATCAAATAAATGAGATGAATTACTAATTTAAGACTTGTCTTTTTAACTCTTCGTACTCCTTATAACTTTGTTATAAGGTAGATAACGATAGGGAAGACCGGGATAACTACTGATCAAGAGTTGTCAAAAATCACTAGTATTGAGTAATAACTTATTATATTATTCCCTAAACAAACTCACAAGGATAGGGTAAAAATAAAACTGATAAATTGTGACTCAACTAATAATTAATCTCATTGTTATAATGATTTACTCATTATCCCTATAGGTTTTTTAGCCCTTAGGTTTTCATGATTCAAGCCCCAAGTTGGCTTTTAGCCTCATGGGGGTGATGCCATAGTCACACTTCATAAAAGAGTAAAATTCCATAAGTTGAATCAAAAGAAACTAAAAAACAATATATTCACTTACGAAGAAGAGAAACAAACCGAAGTAGTTGTCTTTTTCCACCACAAAATGTCTAACTCCTAGAAAAAGATCTCTAAACCCTGGAACTAAGAGAGTTCATATAGTATTATCAATGACCTAACATGTGGTATACTCTCATTGACCACTTATTACAAGGAAAAGTCATAAACAACCTTAAAAGCTTCAAATATTACAAGTTCTGAATGAGTATAATGCATTTCGAATTTGATGGAGGCATTTCAAACTCGTTTCAACATGTCTCAAGCCTCAAACTCGATAACTAGTGGTTGAGTTCGAAATTTGGGTGAGCTCCTAGTCAATTTCAATCTCATAAGTGGAAGGAGGAGATCCAATTCAAAATCAAGGGGTTGAGTTCGAAATGCACAGTGAATTTCAAAATCAGCATTCTTCTCTGACTAGTTTGCTTCAAAGGCGTATAATTTCCTCGTTGCAGCTCTGATTTATGCACCATTTGAAGCGTTGGATTCCTGACTTCCAGAGCTTCCGAAATATTTATAGCTTGCTAAAAATGGACTTCAAGAAATGATTTAAATTTGACCTCAAATTCAAAGTACATGATGCCACTAGATTTTAAGTTCCAAATTTCCGTCCAACTTGATGAATTTGCTTTATGCCTCATTGTCCATGTTTGTATGCCTTCTTTCGTAATTTATAATGATCAATCCTCATCTTCCAAACTCATCATAACCTCATCTTGCCTTTCCACATAGTCTAAGAGTCTTGACTCGCTCATGTCCCTCATTTAACCCTTTCTTGATCTTTCAAATTTTAATGTAATTCAACTTGCTATGTGTAGTCCTCACAAACAATAAAGGTACACCTGAGATTCTCTTGCTATCAACTATGCAAGTAAAGAAGGGATTGAAGAATAAGCAAATGACCTACTTGGCTACATTAAAGGAGGAAAAGAAAGATACAATAAGGGAACTCATTCGTAAGGTAATTGAGATGGTACTTGAAGAGTTGTGATGCCACTAGAAGTGACAATTCATGTTGGTGGATCATGTTCACAATGTGTCAAAGCAAAGACACTTGACTAAATAAATAAACTCAAACATGACACAAAAAATAATAATTAGGTTAAAAGAATGAACTCAAGCATAACCTAATTATTAAATAAGTAACATGTCAAATAGTCCATTTAATAATAATGTCCTATTTAATATTAAAGTCAAGTTAGATCTTGTTTAAGTTAATATGATTAACTTCCCAATCTGACATGTTTATAACTCAATTAACCTACTTATTCAAAATCAAGTTTTAAATGAGTCAAATGTGGGTTAAATAGGTTATGGTTGTAATCTAGTTAACTAACATAATTATTACACAACTCAATTTAGGTGAAATTTGTATTATGTAGTTTGACTAAAACACAACCTATTTATTAAACAAGTTATTTAGGTTTACACAAATTTGACCTAAACATGATTGTACTCAACCCAAACCCACTAAAAATGCCTTGCGTTAGAGTCTGGTTAACAAATTGTATCAAACTTTGCCATCCTTAGATGCCATTAAAGTTACATAAGAAACTCACACAAATAAGGGAAGAGGAGCACAAGATTGACTTAGAGCCAGGAGTTAAGCCTCTTGCCATGGAGGTCCCCATAGGATGGCAATACCTAATTTAGAAGAACTAAGGAAACAACTTAAGGAGTTGCTCAACATTGGATACATCCAACAAACTAAAGCTTCATATGCCACACCAATATTATTCTAAAAGAAACATAATGGATCCCTTTGAATGTGTATAGATTATCGAAGACTCAACAAGGTGAAAATGAAAAATATCTTATTCTACTTGTTAACAACTTGTTTGATCAACTTAGTAAAGGAAGGGTTTGACAAAGTTAGGTTTGAGATTAGGCTACTATGAAGTCATGATTGTTAGAAAGGGACAAACATAAAACTAGGTGTCCAATATGGTTCCTATAAATTTCAATCCTTGTTCAAATTTCCTTTTTCCACAAACTTTTTAGCAATATGAAAATTACATTTTATTTGAATTATATATGTACCACTCTTTCTCTAATAAATTTAAAAAATAAACTATTAAATAAGTAATATTTATATATTAAATAATTTATACAAATATTATACAAAATAGTCATTAATTAGAAAATTTTGTTTTTTATTAAAGTACAAAAAACGTTTGATATTGCTAAAGGATGAAAAAATAACTATTTGATATCTTATTTGAAAATGTGAGTTTAATAATTCTAATTTTGAAGATATAAATGAAATTTATAAAAATCTAATAACAATATATAAATTTTGAAGTATACATGCCATTTTAAAATTTTGTGATAAAAACTTTATTTATTAATTTAAAAATTATAATGAATACATAAAATAAGAATAAACAAATTTACAAAAAAAAAAATGTCTCATTCTTGACATAGATAATTTTTTTTTTTCTCATTTTTATAGCTATTAATTTTTCGATGATTCATTTACTAAGAATTTTGAGTTCCCTTATATTTTATTTCAAATAACTACTACATTTATCTAAAAATTTTATTCTTTATAATTTTTAAATCACATTTTTTTTAATTGTAAATTTCTTTTTTAAAGAATGATGTAAATAAGTGTTGATAACTTTATAAAGTTTGTTTTGAAATCCTTATTTTTTTTGTTAAGTTTTTTTTTATTTTTACAAGAGTATAAAAAAAATTGTTTAAGATGCGTATAAGCATAGAAGTAATATTAAATTCAATTAAAAGTTTATTATACCTCCTTAAACATCAATTAATTCATAGAAGAGATGACGAAAGTCTCTTCAGAATGTGGTGATGAAGTGAAGGATCATGAGTTTAAATAATGAGAATTATAGTTTAATATAAAAATTATTAGGAAGTTAAAATGCCCTCACATGCTTTTTTATTCATGGATAAAATGAATTATACTTTCCTTTAGCAAATTCTGAAATTTCTAGTGTGAATTTCCACTAGGATTTGAGGGAATGTTTTAGTTCATTAGATGCTCCACCTTGAAACTTGCATGGAAAAAAGCCAATAAGTGTGTGCTGTCTCTCGCCTCATGGGATTAAGAGAAACATGATGAGAAATTTTTCTGAGTTTTTGAAACTTGAGCGAACTTTTGTTTAAGATTCTGAGAGTTAAGTTGAAGCTACAATTCTAAGATCTCTGAATCTGTATGGAGAAGAAGCTACTGCAAGTGAAGAATAGATATGCTTATTCTACTCACTTCCAGTTTCCACACTTAATCTTGTCACTCACTTTCATGTTTATTGATTATCCGTCATCTAAAGGGATATTAAGTAGATTCAGGAGCATAGATCAAAGAAAGTTAAAGCTGGGAATCAATTTATTGAAAACTCATAACAAACTCTCTCATAAAAACTCCCATAATGGCAGACCCACTGGATTTACATTGTCTTTTTGTGCAGGATTTGAAACACGAGAGCAATTCAAATGGAGTATTTCTCGCTGATTCTCACTACATTGGCCATGGAATCTGTATTGTTGTTCCGGGAAGCAGTGGAATTCCCAAGTGGATAGGGAATCAGAATGAGGGATATCACATCACAATGGGGCTTCCTCCGAATTGTTATGAAAATAATGACTTTTTGGGAATTGCTATATGCTGTGTTTATGCTCCACTTGATGAATGTGAGGACGTACCAGAAAATGATTTTGCACATGCATCGGAGAATGAGTCCGACGAAGCCCTAAATGAATATGACGATTTTCTTGAAGCTGAATCTTCACTCTCCACTGAGTTAGAATGTCATTTGTCATTGAATGAAGGATATGTATTTTCTTCCCTCTGTGTGCGACATCTCAGTTTTCGCACTACTTGTAAATGCTACCATGATGGAGGTGTATCAGAACAAGTGTGGGTGATATTATATCCCAAGGCTGCTATTCTGCAGAGATGTCACACACATCCACAAAGGTTTCTTGAGGCTCTATTTATGGGCTCTCGCAATCATTTTAAGGTGCTCAAGTGTGGGCTCCAACCTATATACGCCCAAGATCCAATAGTACAGACTGAGGATGTGGATGCTAGCTGCTTGGAATGTCAGAGGAGCGTGGAACACCGAAAGCTTTGTTTAAATGGTCAGACAATCAGCCTACTACCCATTGAGTGTGCCTCTGAATTTGATACCTTATGTTTGCGAGAGTGCAAACACCTTGAGAGTCTGCCAACAAACATTTGGGAGTTCAAATCCCTAAAATCTCTCTTTTGCTCTGACTGTTCACAATTACAGTACTTTCCAGAAATCTTGGAGAATATGGAAAACTTAAGGGTGCTTCATTTGAACAAAACGGCTATAAAAGAGCTCCCATCATCAATCGAACATTTGAATAGGCTTGAATTTTTGAATCTGGAAGGCTGCAAAAACCTTGTGACTCTTCCAGAAAGCATTTGTAATTTATGCTTTCTTGAAGTTCTCGATGTCAGTTACTGTTCAAAACTCCACAAATTGCCACAAAACCTTGGGAGGCTGCAAAGATTGAGGCATTTCTTTGCTTGTGGCTTAAATTCAACATGTTGCCAATTGCTTTCTTTATCAGGTTTATTCTCCTTAGAGACGTTAATTCTATATGGGTCAAAGCTAATGCAAGGAGAAATCCTGAGTGATATTTGCCGCTTGTACTCGTTGGAAGTGTTAGATCTATCTTTCTGCAGTATAGATGAAGGAGGAATCCCCACTGAAATTTGCCACCTATCATCTCTGCAACAATTACTTCTAACCGGGAATCTTTTTTAGGAGCATACCTGCTGGGGTCAATCTACTTTCTATGCTGAGACTCCTTGACTTGGGTCACTGTCGAGAGCTTCGACAAATTCCAGCACTTCCATCCAGTTTGCGTGTCTTAGATGTACATGGGTGCACACGGCTGGAAACTTCTTCGGGTCTACTCTGGTCTTCTCTACTCAACTGCTTCAAATCAGTGATTAAGGTATGATATTCATAGAACAAAACTTTTTTTTGTGGAGACATGGGGATTTACGTGTTAATTAAATTTTGTGCAGGATCTTGAATGCGAGATTTATCCTAGAGAAAAACGTTTTGCCCGAGTAAATCTTATAATTTCAGGAAGTAGTGGAATTCCAAAATGGATAAGCCATCACAAAAAGGGAGCTGAAGTAGTAGCAAAGCTTCCTCAAAATTGGTATAAAAATAACGACTTGTTGGGTTTTGTTTTGTACTGTGTCTATGATCCACTTGATAATGAATCTGAGGAGACACTGGAGAATGATGTAACTTACTTCCAGTATGGCTTGACTTTGCGTGGTCATGAAATTCAGTTTGTGGATGAACTCCAGTTTTATCCCTCGTGTCACTGCTATGATGTTGTACCAAAAATGTGGATGACTTATTATCCGAAGGTGGAGATTGTGAAGAAGTACCCCTCAAATAAATGGAGGCAGTTGACAGCTTCATTTTGTGGCTTCTCACATGGTAAAGCAATGAAAGTGGAAGAGTGTGGGATCCATCTCATATATGCCCATGATCATGAAAAGAACAATGGTAAAGCAATGGTACCCACCATTTGCCGGGAATGTCAAGAGGATGTGCAATCCCGACGGAAGCTTTGTTTAAAGGGAGATGCAATCAATGAACTACCCACTATTGAGTGTCCCTTAGAACTTGATAGCTTATGTTTGCGAGAATGCAAAAACCTTGAGCGTCTTCCCAGTAGCATTTGTGAGTTGAAATCCCTTACAACTCTCTTCTGCTCAGGCTGTTTACGATTAAGGAGCTTTCCGGAAATCATTGAGGATGTGGAAAATTTAAGAGAGCTTCATTTAGATGGAACTGCTATAGAAGAACTACCAACATTAATTCAATATTTAAGAGGGCTTCAATATTTGAATCTTGCAGAATGCACCAACCTTGTGAGTCTTCCAGAAAGCATTTGTAATTTGAGTTCTCTCAAAATTCTAAATGTCAGTTTCTGTACAAAACTTGAGAAATTTCCCGAGAACCTGAGGAGTTTGCAATGTTTAGAGGGTTTGCACGCTTCAGGTCTAAATCTAAGCATGGACTGTTTTAGTAGCATACTTGCAGGCATCATTCAACTTTCCAAACTGAGAGTCCTTGACTTGAGTCACTGCCAGAGGCTTCTACAAGTTCCAGAGCTTCTGCCAAGTTTACGAGTTCTAGAAGTCCACAGTTGCACATGCTTAGAAACTTTATCAAGTCCATCAAGTCTACTTGGTTTTTCTCTGTTCAAATGCTTTAAATCAACAATTGAGGTATGATTTTCATAACATTCAGCCATTTTTCCTTATGAACACGGAGTAATTGAAATCTTTATTTTTTGTTAAGTTTTTTTTTTTTTGATAAGAGTATAAAAAAATAAGAGTTTAAGATGATAATAAGAATAGAAATAATGTTAAATTCAATTAAAAGTTTATTATACCTCCTTAAACATCAATTAATTCATGGAAGGGATGACGAAAGTCTTTTCAAAATGTGATGATAAAGTTAAGGATCATGAGTTTAAATAATGAGAATTATAGTTTACTATAATAATTATTAGGAAGTTAAAATGCCCTCACATGCTTTTTTATTCATGGAGAAAATGAATTAAACTTTTCTTTAGCAAATTCAGAAATTTCTAGTGTGAATTTCCACTAGGATTTGAGGGAATGTTTTAGTTCATTTGATGCTCCACCTTGAAACTTGCATGGAAAAAAGCCAATAAGTGTGTGCTTCATGTCTCTCGCCTCATGGGATTAAGAGAAATAGGAGGAGAAATTTTTCTGTGAGTTTTTGAAACTTGAGCAAACTTTGTCTTTAAGATTCTGAGAGTTAAGTTGAAGCTACAATTCTAAGATCTCTGAATCTGAATGGAGAAGAAGTTACTGCAAGTGAAGAAGAGATCTTCTTATTCTACTCACTTTCAGTTTCAGTTTCCCCTCACTTCCAGTTTCCACACTTAATCTTGTCACTCACTTTCATGTTGATTGATTATCCTGTTAAAATCTGGAGAAAAATAAGGAACTAAAACTTGCAGAAAATATTAGAGTATTGAGTTGGAGAAAGGCACACAATATTTCACCAATGAGAATGCCTATTTATAGGCTTACAACCAAACTGAAAATGCTAAAAACTCTTAACTGCTATGACTACTTCTACTAACAGAAAAACTGAAAATTATGGAGCAAAACAGAGATTGAGTCTAACTAAGACATTTTCAAAGGCAAACTCTCATGAATTCTAACACTCCTCCTTGAGATTTGCCTTGGACATACCAAGCTTCAACCTTAGGAACTCCAACCTTGATTTAGGAAGTCCTTTAGTCATTATGTCAGCAAGTTGCTCATCAGTTGAGCAATAATGCAACTTAACAAGTGAATTCTTTTCGACTTCCCTTATGGAGTGGAATTTTACATTTATGTGCTTGGTTCTACCATGTTGGACAGGATTTTGAGTAATAGAAATGGTTGACTTATTGTCACAAAGAAAGCCTGGGTTGGTGAGCTTTGTTCCCGGCCTAAATCGGCAAGCAATTTTCTCAACCATATTGCTTGATTTGTGCAAGTTTGCTAAGGAGATATACTCAGCTTTTGTAGTTGATTGTGCCACTACTTCTTGCTTTCTTGAATTCCAGCATATGACACCTGAACCGATTGTAAATACATAACCTGAAGTGCTCTTCATATCATCCACACTTCCTGCCCAATCATTATCAGCATAACCATCTAGCTTAACTCCTCCTGTCTTTAAATACCAAATGCCAAGATTTGTTGTACCTTTAACATACTTTAGCACCCTCTTTGCAACTCCCATGTGAACATTTCTAGGTGAACTCAAGAACCTTGAAAGCAAATTAGCTGGAAACATCAAGTCAGGTTTGGTTACTGTCAAGTATAGTAGGCTGCCCACCAAGCTTCTATATGCAGAGGGTTCCTCAAGTTTCTCACCATCATTCTTTGAAATTTTCTCATTTTGTGCCAGCGGAGTTGCTACTTCTTTGCATGATTCTAGCTTGAATTTCTTGAGAATATCCATAGCATATTTTCTTTGTGAAATGAAGATACCCCAGCTGCAATGGTATATTTCCATTCCAAGGAAATAGTTCATAATGCCAAGGTTAGACATCTCAAATACATCCTGCATTTCCATTTTGAAATCAGCTAGCAATTTTACATTGCTTCCAGTCACTAGCATGTCATCAACATAAAGTGATACTACCAGTTGCAAACCATCATCATTTTGTTTCAAATACAAAGTAGCTTCATTTTCACTCCTCCTAAATCCAAGTTGGATCAAATGAGAATCAATTCTGCTATACTAGGCCCTTGGTGCTTGCTTCAAACCATAGAGAGCCTTATGTAGCTTGTACACTTTATGTTCATGGCCAATAACCTCAAAGCCTTCTGGTTGTTGAACATAAATTTCTTCAAGAAGTATACCATTTAGAAAAGCTGACTTGACATCTAAATGGTACACTTTCCATCCCATTTGACCAGCAAGTGCAAGTAGTAGCCTTATAGAAATCTTGCAGCTTCCGTGTAACATGTAGGCTCAGCATGTACAAGATTGCACCTCTCATACACATCAGATAATGGCCTCATCTTAAGCACGGGTGTGTCTGAAGTTGCTTCAACATCAAGTGGACCTTCAATGATTGTACTTTCTATTGCTGTTTCAAGAATAGATGGAGTGGTTTGATCACATTTATGAACTTTCTTCAAGTCCCAATTCCAGTAGGAGTTTTCATCAAAGTGCACATCTCTACTTATCACGATTTTCATTCTACTCAAGCTATAAATTCTGTAACCTTTTGATTCAGCTGCATACCTAACAAAAACACCTTTCTTAGCTCTTTCATCAAGCTTCCCTCTCTTGACAGATGGCACATGAAGATAACAAAATGAGCCAAAAACTTTCAGGTGCTTGACAGAAGGTTTTACACCAGACCATGCCTCTATTGGTGTTTTGCTCTGAACAGACTTAGTTGGTAGTCTGTTAAGCAAATATACTGAGGTGTTGATTGCTTCAGCTCATAGAAGCTTTGGTAGCTTCTTCTCGAATAGCATGTACCTTGCCATCTCCATCACGGTTATGTTCTTCCTCTCAGAGACTCCATTCTGCTGTGGTGAGTATGGAGCTGTTAGCTGGTGTACAATTCCAGCTTCTTGACAAAAGACATTGAACTCTTTTGAGATACTCACCTCCATTATCAGTTTTGAGCACCTTAACATTCTGGCCACTTCGAGTTTCAACCATTTTCTTGAAGCTTTTGAACACAGAGAGCACTTGTGACTTGGTTTTTAAAAAAATAAACCCAAGTCATTCTATTGAGATCATCAATAAATAATGCAAAATACACATTGTTGCTCAATGAGGTTGTGCTCATTGGTCCACAAATATCTGAATGAATTAATTCCAGCTTGTGAGTAGCTCTCTTGGACATATTTTGAGGGAATGGTTGTCGTTGTTGCTTCCCTAGCTCACAACTTTCACAAGTTTGAGCATTAACTGAGATTTCAGGCATGTCTTCAACCATACCAGCTTCTTGCATGAACCTCAGTGACTTCAAGTTGAAATGACCATATATTTTGTGCTAAACAACACTCTCATCAATCTTGGCACTAAAGACATGACCTTCAACTAAATCAAGCTTCAAATAAAAGCTATTTCCATTCATTTTAATTTTTGCTATCTCTTTTCCGTGTACATTAGTGATAAAACAAAAATTTTCTTTGAAAGAGACTGCATATCCATTTCTTAGCATTTGTGCAACACTAAGAAGATTTTGATCTAAATTTGGAATGTAAAGAACATTAGTGACAATTTTTGTACCTCTCTTGGTGCTAATAGCAATTGTCCCTTTTCCTTTGGCCTGCACAACTTCACCATTTCCCAACTTGACCTTTGGTTGAACTGATCTATCAATGGAGGTAAATATTGATAGATATTTGGTCATGTGACTCGTGCAGCCACTGTCAATGAGCCAAGTATTCAGTTCATGAGAACTGAGTGCTTGTGATGCCATAAATAAATGCTCATCATCATTTTTGTCTTCTTCAGTCACACTTGCATTTTGTTCTGGTTGTTGTTGAGATTGTTTTTTCTTGGCTCTGCAATACTTCTCACTGTGGACAAGTTTATTGCAGAAATTACAATTAAAGAGAGGTTTACCTTTGTGCCAACAATCTTTCTTAGCATGGTTGGTTCTTCTACAATGAGAGCAAGACGGAAAATTTTCCTTTTCTTGAAGACCCTTCAGCTTTCCCTTTGTTGTTCTTAAAGAACTTCTTTCCTTGCAAGTTTCCAGAATTCTTTCCCTTGTGATTTGCTTGAAAAGCACCTTCAGTAGCTTCATCACCTCTCATTAAGACCCTTTGCTCCTATGCATGAAGCTTGCTGGTTAACTCTACAATTGTGAGAGTTTGCAAGTCACAAGACTCTTCAATTGCAGAAATCCTGGCTTCAAACTTTTGAGGCACTGAAACCATGATCTTTTCTACCACCTTTTGATCTGTAAATGCCTCACCAAGAAGCCGCATTTGGTTTACAACATCCATTAACCTGCCAGAATAATCTTTGACAGATTCGTCGTCTTTCATCTTCATCAACTCAAACTTTCTCTTCAATGTGAAGAGTCTAACAGTTTTGACTCTTTCACTGCCCTCAAATTCACCTTGGAGCTTGTCCCATACCAGTTTAGGTGTTTCCAAGTTCATGATTTTGGTGAAGATGTGGTTTGCAAGTCCTGAATGTAGGCAGGTGATGGCTTTGTCTTTCTTGAGTTTTTCTTCGTTATATGCTTTCATCTGAGCAACTATAGGATTTGCTCCCAATGGTGGTGGATCAGCTTCAGACATCACAACATTCCACAAACCTTGAGACCTTAAATAAAACCTCATCTTGACAGCCCAAATGTGATAGTGTTCACCATTAAACACTGGAATTACAGAGGAAGTATTGCTAGAAGGAGACATGTTTGCACCACAATTGCTTAAAAAAAAAATAGATCACTCAACCTCACTAGTGTTTGCACTCAACCTCACTGTGTTTAATACTAAAAAAAACTTTGCCTCACAGCCCGTAGGAATAATGCTTTGATACCACTGTTAAAATCTGGAGAAAAATAAGGAACTAAAACTGAAAATGCTAAAAACTCTCAGCTGCTATGACTACTTCTACTAACAGAAAAACTGAAAATTATGGAGCAAAACAGAGACTGAGTCTAACTAAGACATTTTCAAAGGCAAACTCTCATGAATTCTAACATATCCGTCATCTAAAAGGGATATTAAGTAGATTCAGGAGCATAGATCAAAGAAAGTTAAAACTGGGAATCAATTTATCGAAAATTGATAACAAACTCTCTCATAAAAACTCACATAATGACACAGACCCACTAGATTTACATTGTCCATTTGTGCAGGATTTGAAACACAAGAAGAGTTCAAATGGAGTATTTCTCGCTAATTCCAACTACATTGGCGATGGAGTCTGTATTGTTGTTCCGGGAAGCAATGGAATTCCCAAATGGATAAGGAATCAGAGAGAGGGATATCACATCACGATAGAGCTTCCTCAGAATTGTTATGAAAATGATGACTTCTTGGGAATTGCTATATGCTTCGTTTATGCTCCACTCGATGAATGTGAAAATGATTTTGCACATGCATCGGAGAATGAATCTGGCGACGAAGCCCTGAATGAATCTGATGATTTACTTCAAGCTGAATCTTCAATCTCCACTGAGTTAAAATGTCAATTGTCATTGTATGAAGTACATGGATTTTCTTTCCTACGTCTGCGACATCTCAGTTTTCGCACTACTTGTAAATGCTACCATGATGGAGGTGTATCAGAACAAATGTGGGTGATATTCTATCCCAAGGCTGCTATTCTGGAGAGCTGTCACACCAATCGATTCATGCATCTTAATGCTGTATTTATAGACTCTCACAATCATTTTAAGGTGCTCAAGTGTGGGCTCCAACCTATATACTCCCAAGACCCAATAGTACAGACTGAGGATGTGGATGCTAGCTGCTTGGAATGTCAGAGGAACGTGGAACACCGAAAGCTTTGTTTAAAGGGTCAGACAATAAGCCTACTACCCATTGAGCGTGCCTCTGAATTTGATACCTTATGTTTGCGAGAGTGCAAAAACCTTGAGAGTCTGCCAACAAGCATTTGGGAGTTCAAATCCCTAAAATCTCTCTTTTGCTCTCACTGTTCACAATTACAGTACTTTCCAGAAATCTTGGAGAATATGGAAAACTTAAGGGAGCTTCACTTGAATGGAACGGCTATAAAAGAGCTACCATCATCAATCGAACATTTGAATAGGCTTGAAGTTTTGAATCTGAACGGCTGCAAAAACCTTGTGACTCTTCCAGAAAGCATTTGTGATTTATGCTTTCTTGAAGTTCTCGATGTCAGTTACTGTTCAAAACTCCACAAATTGCCACAAAACCTGGGGAGGCTGCAAAGCTTGAAGCATCTCCGTGCTTGTGGCTTAAATTCAACATGTTGCCAATTGCTTTCTTTGTCGGGTTTATGCTCCTTAGAGAAGTTAATTCTATATGGGTCAAAGCTAATGCAAGGAGTAGTCCTGAGTGATATTTGCAGCTTGTACTCGTTGGAAGTGTTAGATCTATCTTTCTGCAATATAGATGAAGGAGGAGTCCCCACTGAAATTTGCCACCTATCATCTCTGCGACAGTTACTGCTAACCCGGAATCTTTTTAGGAGCATACCTGCTGGGGTCAATCAACTTTCTATGCTGAGACTCCTTGACTTGGGTCACTGTCAAGAGCTTCGACAAATTCCAGCGCTTCCATCCAGTTTGCGTGTCTTAGATGTACATGAGTGCACACGGCTGGATACTTCTTCAGGTCTACTCTCGTCTTCTCTATTCAACTGCTTCAAATCAGTGATTCAGGTATGATATTCATAGAACAAAACTTTTTTTGTGGAGACATAGGGATTTACGTGTTAATTAAATTTTTTGCAGGATTTTGAATGCAAGAGAAAAACGTTTTACCCGAGTAAATCTTATTATTTCAGTAAGTTGTGGAATGTCAAAATGGATAAGCCATCACAAAAAGGGAGCTAAAGTAGTAGCAAAGCTTCCTCAAAATTGGTATAAAAATAACGACTTGTTGGGTTTTGTTTTGTACTGTGTCTATGATCCACTTGATAATGAATCTGAGGAGACACTGGAGAATGATGCAACTTACTTCCAGTATGGTTTGACTTTGCGTGGTCATGAAATTCAGTTTGTGGATGAACTCCAGTTTTATCCCTCGTGTCACTGCTATGATGTTGTACCAAAAATGTGGATGACTTATTATCCGAAGGTGGAGATTGTGAAGAACTCCCCGTCAAATAAATGGGGGCAGTTGACAGCTTCATTTTGTGGCTTCTCACATGGTAAAGCAATGAAAGTGGAAGAGTGTGGGATCCATCTCATATATGCCCATGATCATGAAAAGAACAATGGTAAAGCAATGATACCCACCATTTGCCGGGAATGTCAAGAGGATGTGCAATCCCGACGGAAGCTTTGTTTAAAGGGAAATGCCATCAATGAACTACCCACTATTGAGTGTCCCCCTAAACTTAATAGCTTATGTTTGCGAGAATGCAAAAACCTTGAGCGTCTTCCCAGTAGCATATGTGAGTTTAAATCCCTTACAACTCTCTTCTGCTCAGGATGTTCAGGATTAAGGAGCTTTCCGGAAATCCTTGAGGATGTGGAAAATTTAAGAGAGCTTCATTTAGATGGAACTGCTATAGAAGAACTACCAGCATCAATTCAATATTTAAGAGGGCTTCAATATTTGGATCTTTCAGATTGCACCAACCTTGTGAGTCTTCCAGAAAGCATTTGTAATTTGAGTTCTCTCGAAATTCTAAATGTCAGTTTCTGTACAAAACTTGAGAAATTTCCTGAGAACCTGAGGAGTTTGCAATGTTTAGAGGGTTTGTCCGCTTCAGGTCTAAATCTAAGCATGGACTGTTTTAGTAGCATACTTGCAGGCATCATTCAACTTTCTAAACTGAGAGTCCTTGACTTGAGTCACTGCCAGGGGCTTCTACAAGTTCCCGAGCTTCCGCCAAGTTTACGATATCTAGATGTCCACAGTTTGACATGCTTGGAAACTTTATCAAGTCCATCAAGTCTACTTGGTGTTTTTCTGTTCAAATGCTTTAAATCAACAATTGAGGTATGATTTTCATAACAGTCAGCCATTTTTCCTTATGAACAGAGTGTTAACACCTGTACTTCTGTGCAGGAATTTGAATGCGGCTCCTATTGGGACAAAGCAATCGGAGTTGTTATTTCGGGAAATAATGGAATTCCAGAGTGGATAAGCCAGCAAAAAAAAGGATCTCAAATAACAATAGAGCTTCCTATGGATTGGTACAGAAAAGATGACTTCTTAGGATTTGCTTTATACTCTGTTTTTATTCCTATGGCTTGTGATGGGTTGAATTGCGAACTCAATATCTGTGGTGATCAATCTGAATGCTGTCACGTGGATGATGTCTGGTTTTATTGCTGCGAAATTTGTGGTGAATCAAGTCAAATGTGTGTGACTTATTATCCCAAGGTTGCTATTGACAACCAGTATTGGTCAAACGAATGGAGACGTTTGAAGGCTTCATTTCATAGCTTGGATGCACCAGTCGAAGTGAAAGAGTGTGGGTACTATCTTATATATACACGTGATGTTATCAACAGAAACATCCCAGAAGATACCAGTACTGATGCTCAGAGAAGCTGTGACAACACAGAAGCCACCAAGTGCGACCATCAGACAATGATAGAGTACAATGATGAGCAGAGAAGTTGTGATACCAGATCAGCAGCAGAGAGATACTAATTCTAAATCACAAACAAGCTAGGACTGTACACAGTGCACTGAGCATAGCGATTGTCCAATGGATACAACGACACAGAATATTAACAGTAATGTAATATTCTGTTTTGAAAGTCCATAGGCCACCATAGGCCAAAATCCAATTCTGTTTTACTCAAAAACCATTTTTATGAAATTGCTCAGTGCAGAAAATTACATCGTTGATTTTAGAGTATATGTAGTTCGAGCTTGACTGAAGTATTAAACATTTTTTTAAATAAGTTAATGCATGAAATTACACCTTAGCCATTGACTTGATTAAGCTTTGGAAGGGCATGATACATTGCAGAGTGGATAACGTTAAGGGCCCAACCTTTATCAGGTAAGCCATGGAAGTCCTTATTAATCAAGGCAAGTCAAACATTTCATGCCAATTAATAAATGATAAAGTAAATTTCGATTCTTTATAAATAAAAATAACAATCATTTAAATCTCGTAACAATCATTTAAATCTCGGATTCTTAATCATTCAAAAAGAATGTTTATAGATGATATTTTATAGATTGAACAAGAATACATAAAGAAACATTCTCGTAAAGAAACCAAAATAAATAAAGAAAAATGTAGGGTCAGATTAATTTATTTACATTTATTAAGCCGTGATTAATCTGGAAGATAGTGGTTGTTTTCTTCTAATAATATTTTAATCATCCCTAATATCTCAATTATTATTTTTAAAAGGAGTCCATTCATTTATCGCCTAATTTAAAAAATATAATTAGTTTATAACAATTTCATTTGGTCATATACGTTGCTAGGAAATAGAAAATGACAGAGAATGTGCATGACCCAATGGTATGTTTATAATAAATACAGCTAGTTTGTGATTTTGAACTACAAGTTAATCATGAGATTTTGGTGCAACACATCCTAAACAAAATTTAGAGAGGTTAAAATATAATTTAATAAATTTTTTATGCTCAATTTGCATAAGCAAATTGCAAATAAATTATCTCATTATCGTGTTTGAACCTTTTCTTTTAGTTATTTTAATTATTTAAGATTTTTCAAAACCATATATATATATATATATATATATATATATATATATATATATATATATAGTTTTAAGAAATAATAAATATAATATTTTATATCAAATGATTTTTTATTGATTAATATATTATTTATATAATTTTTGGAAAAAATATTTTGAAAAATGTGATATTATGAATATAATATCATAAGCATTAGATTAGATTTTTAAGGTAAATCATTTTTAAACTTTTTCATTATCAAGCCGTTAAATTAAATTCAGTACTTAAATATGATATGATGCCAATGGTCTTCCCTATTGTTTGTTTAGTACTTATAATGCGGGTCCAAAGTTTTTTAATTTTGAGTTTTATAAAATTTCATCTTAATATCTATTTCATTAAATGTTTTTTCCAATCAACTTACATGTAATAAATAAAAAACTATTTGTAGCATCTATTTAAGTAGAAATCTAGAATTTTTGAAAATTAATGTGCTAAAATATAATCTCATAATATCCATTACTCAATTAATCTAATAACTGCAACCCTAAGCTATAATCAATAAAAACAATCAAAAGATCTAATATAAAAAATATAAAAGGCCATCATATAAATTATACGACATTGTTAAGTCAAATATCAAATTAAAACTAAGAGTTAAAATAATATTATATACATACAAACATATATATATCCCCCAACCCAAATATAATTTGGATTCAATTTTTTTTTGCCCAAGACCAACCCAAATTATAAAACATGATTAAATTGGGTTCGATTCACATAAGTTACAAGCTTATTATTTTTCTATAAAAACTTGAGTATATATATATATATATATATAAAGGAAAGATACAAAATAGGAGAAAAATTGTGGAGAGAGAAAAAGAAGAAAGATTCCTAAAATCAAGAATTCTAAAATCAAAACTTCTACGATAAAGTTCCTAAAATCCTAAAACCAAGGATTCTAAAATCAAAGTTTCTAAAGTCAAGGTTTTCCTATTACTTCCCCTTAAGATGGAGTGTAAACGATACAAACACCTAACTTGTGAATGAGGAAAGAAAAATTAGTAACTTTTAAAGCCATGGTAAAGACATCAGCCAATTGGTTCTTTATATGAATATATGTAATTCGAACTAAACCAGCTTGAATTCTTTCGCGAATCATATGATAATCAATTTTGATGTGCTTGGTGCGTTCATGAAATATTGGATTTGTGGCAATATGGAGAACAACTTTGTTGTTGCAAAAACATAGTGGCAGGTTACGAATGGGTAACTTGTAGATCGTGGAGCAAAGAAAGGAGTTATTTAATTACATAAGAAGTTGTAGCCATGGTACAATATTTAGCTTCAAGGGAAGAATGAGAAACCATGGGTTGTTTTTTGGATTTCCTGGATAGAGGAGAAGAACCTAACAATATACAGTATCCGATAATGAAACAATGGTTTATGGGCAAGTTGCCCAATCAGAGTCATAAAAAGCATGAAGCTGAAGTGTACTAGATGAAGAAAGAAGAATGCCTTGACTAGGGGATTGTTTAATATACCAAAGTAAGCAATGAGTAGCATCTAGATGTGGTTGTCTAGGATTAGCCATGAATTGACTAAAAGTTTGAACTGAAAAAATAATGTCTAGCCTAGTGATAGTTAGGTAAATGAGACGCCTAACAAGACAGACAATGTAAGAAGCATCATGCAAAAGATCTTCATCATTGAAAGTAAGTTGGAGGTTAGGCTCCATAGGTGTCTAGGTAGGCTGAGAACCAAGAAATCTAGTATCTTCCAAAATATCGAGAGCATATTTCTACTAGGAAATATATATACCATGCTTAAAGCACGCCACTTCAAGTTTAAGGAAATATTTAAGTGGACCAAGATCTTTTCTACTAGGAAAGATATATACCATGCTTAAAGCATGCCACTTCAAGTTTAAGGAAATATTTAAGTGGACCAAGATCTTTCAAGGCAAAGCAATAGGAGATAATTCTTTAGAGATGAAAGAGTAGAAAGATCATTGCTACAAATTAAGATATCATCTATATAAATAGCAAGAGCAATGGAGGAATTGTCAAAATTTTTTATGAAAATGGAGTAATCAACCTTGGACTAAAGATGGGGCTCTATTAATCAAATATACAACAATAAGGATACAATCACCCCAAAATTGGATAGGAAGATGTGCTTGAAAACGTAAAGTGTGAGCAGCATTAAGAAGATGACAATGTTTACATTCAACAACCCCATTTTGTTGAGGAGTATCCACATAGCTAGTTTGATGAAAAATGTCATTCGCTTGAAAACAATTAGTCATAGAAAATTCTTCCCCGTTATTAGATTGAACTTTCTTAACCTTTTGATCAAATTGATTAGAGACAAGCTTGATGAACGATCATAAAAAATGATGAGTTTCAGATTTATGGGACATGAGATAGACCCAAGTCGCACGAGTATAATCATCAATAATTGTTAGAAAATATCTTGCACCTGAAATAGACTCTATATGATAGGGGCCCTAAATGTTGCAATGAGTAATCTCAAATCTTGCATGGGTATTGATAGAACTACGAGGAAAGGGCAAGCGTGTTTGCTTAGCAAGTGGGCAAATATCGTAGTGATTAATATGTGAAATGTTCATTCTAGGAACCAAATATGATTAACAAGTTTAGGGTTTTTGAAGATAAATGTCCTAAATTTCTATGACAAACATCAGCTAAAGAAATTGATAGTGCAAAATTACATATTGAAGCATTGTTTAAAACAAAACAATATAATCCATTGCATTTTTTTTACCCTTGCCGATCATCTTCCTCAAGGTAAGGTCCTAAGAGGTGAGTGGTGTAAAAGCCACTACCTACTTGATTTGCCATGACTTGAGGCTTGAGAAGAGTAAGGAGCTATTGGATTGGTTCTATAGTGAAAGGAGAGGTAATAGAAGTGTTGCTTGCAGATCCATCATAGGAGGGCGGTTGTCAACCTATTTGATTTGCAATGGGTTGAGAAGTCTCCTTGTTAATACGATGTTCAGAAGGATATCCATGAAGCTTGTAACACTTATCAATTGTATGTCCAACCTAACCACAATGGGAGTAAGTAGGTCACTCCTTTTATAACCTATGGATCTTATTATTTTGTTTCTTTGCTATTTGATTTAGTTGTTGTGTTGCTAATGCAGTGGTTTCAATGTTTGGTTGTCCTGTTGCAACCACGTTCCTTTGCCTTTCTCCCTGTAGAATGAGAGAATATGATTGATTCATATCAGGAAGAGGGTCCATAAGTAGAATTTATCCACATTCAATAGAACACATTTAGATCCATTAAGAATTAAATGAGATGGTATTGTTGTTGATAATCTACTAGGGCTTTTTCTTGTTGAGCACTTACATGTGGGATTAGGTATAATAGGTAACAACAGAAAGTTTTTCTTGTTTTAGAGAGATAATATCTCTCTTAATTTGGAAGAGACGAGGGCCATTGAGTTGAGAAAAACACTCTTTGAGATTAGACCCAATTTCACTCCTATATCTACATAAATGACATTGCTCACTAAATCTTGAGATAAAGAATTGAGGATCAAAGATTTTACCATGTTGTTATAGCGATTCCACAAGCCATAGGTTGAATTCGTTGAAGAGCGTTTCATGATCAATAATCGATGAAGCCCACTTCTAATTTGCACTCAAGGCCATAAGCATAGCCCTGCTCCAAGTTGAGTGGTTTTCACTAGTTAAAGGTTGAAACACAAGCATGGATCCTGGGTTCTTAGAATAATGGAGATGAAATGGTGCAAAGCAAACAAAGAATAAGAAGAAAAATGGAAGAGCGATAAAGATGGTCAACAAGATTGCATAAAATATGCACAACCGAGTGTGCTCTAATACCATGAAAACTTTATATTTGCAATGACAAAAATTTTTGTATTTTTATTCTAATGTTCTACATGCATATAAATACAAGAAGAAGTTACCATACAGAAAAAAAAAAAAGAAAATATACGAAATAGAAGAAAAACTGCAAAAAGAAAAAAGGAAGAAAGATTCCTAAAATCAAGGATTCTAAAATCAAGGTTCCTAAAATCTTAAAATCAAGGATTCTAAAATCAAAGTTTCTAAAATATAAGGTTTTTCTAATAGATTCTATGATGGAATCCCTTATCAAAATAGGGTAGTAATATTCTAGACAAGTCAACTTTATTTTGAACCTTCCAAAAGATTGAGTAGCATAAGCCAACACAAAAATGTTTTAGTTTTTTCTTTTCCACTTTTGATAATGCAAATCATATTTTGCATTTTCTTCCCTCAATTCTATCATGTGAGAAATTATATAGAATGATGAAAATGTACCAATATGTAGTTTGATAAATGTGGTTGATTTTATTTTAATTTAAATTCTTTTTAGCCCTAATAAGTTATAGTTGGAAACTAGGCATCATTAAATTTATTTCATACAATTTATTATCTTTTGCAACTCATTCTAATGCACTAGTACATGTCCTATTATGCTTTGCAATTGGCAGGTATGAATAAGAGCTTATTAATGAAATTGTTGAGAATATCCATAGAAGCTTACCTAAGATTCTGGATGTTAACGAGAACATTGTTGGAATGGATTTTTGTTTGGAAAAATTAATATCATTGTTAAAGATTCAATTGAATGATGTCCGCATGGTTGGGGTTTATGGGTTTGGTGGAATCGGTAAGACTACCATCATCAATGCTCTTTATAACAAAATCTCATATCAATTCAACAGTATAAGCTTGCTCACAAATGTCAAAAAAGAATCCACGGAAAATTCTGATCTTCTTAAGTTACAACAACAACTTCTTGATGATACTCTATTGACAAGGGGGCAAATAATTTTAAGGAATGTTCATGAAGGTATCAAAGTAATAAAGGATAAGATTTCCTCAAAAAAGGTTCTTGCTTTTCTTGATGATATGGATGAGCTGACACAACTAGAACACTTAATTGGAAAGCATGATTGGTTTAGTCTAGGAAGTAGAATCATCATTACTATTAGGAAAAAAGATTTACTAACTAGGCATGGTGTGGATGATATGTATGAAGTTGACAAATTAAATTTTCAAGAAGCTCTTCATCTTTTTTGTTGTTATGCCTTTAAACAACATCTTCCTAAGAAAGATTATAAAGATCTCTCTTACCATGTAATACGATATGCTGATGGTCTTTCATTAGCACTTAAAGTTTTGGGTTCTCTATTATTTGGAAAGGGACTACCAGATTGGAAATGTGAATTGCAGAAGTTGGAAAAGGTGCCTAACATGGAAATTGTGAATGTGCTTAAAATAAGTTTTGAAGGATTGGATTATACTCAGAGGATGATATTTCTTGACATTGCATGTTTTATCAAAGGAAATAATGTGCAGAGAGTTTCAAACATACTGGATGGTTCCGGATTTAATGCAAAAAGTGGAATAAATGCTCTCCTGGATAGGTGTTTTATAACCATTTCAAAGAACAACACAATAGATATGCATGATTTGTTAACCCAAATGGGTAAGGACATTGTTGATCAAGAATGTCCTAATGAGCCGGGTGGGAGGAGCAGATTATGGAGACATATGGATATTTATCGAGTATTAAAAAGAAATACGGTAAGATACATACATATATATATATATATATATGTTTTGTTTAAGAAGTAATTTATCTATATCATTTTAGTAAGATTTTATGTGTATTATGCTTGCTTATTTTATACTCTTATTATCTAGGGTACCGAAAAAATTGAAGGGATATTCCCTGATATGCACACATCAAAATAGATACAGTTTACATCGGAAGCTTTCAAAAGGATGAATGGACTTAGATTGCTTGTCATCCACCACAATCATGTGCACCTTTTTGAAGATTTTGTATTTCCTTCTTATGAGTTGACACATCTTCATTGGGATGGATATTCTTTGGAGTCTCTACCATCAAACTTTCATGCAAATAATCTTGTTGACCTCAATTTGAAGAATAGTAACATAAAGCAACTTTGGAAAGGAAATATGGTATAATTATTATTTATTTATACTTTTGTTTTTAGAATGTTTTAAAGTTTTTTAAAAATGATTTATTAAAACAAATTCTATGTTGTTCCAGCGTTTTAGCAAGTTAAGGTGCATCGATCTCCAGGGTTCAGAACAGCTTATTGAATTACCGGAATTCTCAAATGTGCCAAATTTGGAGTGTCTAATACTTTCAGGTTGTATAATTTTACTTAAGGTTCACACACACATAAGAGTGTTATTAAACTAACTTTTTTTTTTCCTTGAATTTTATAGGGTGTGTGAGCCTTGAGAGTCTTCCTGGGGACATTCACAAGTTGAGACACCTTTTAACTCTTGTTTGCAATGGCTGTTCAACAACTACTTAGTTAGACAAATACATGTTATAATAAAAACTAAAATGCATTTTAAAATAAAGTATAAATTTGAAAACATCATTATAACAAGGCTACACTTCAGTTACATATACTATTTGTTCTCAACCCAAATCCCCTCACAATCGCCTCGCATATATATCGCATCAGAGTCATCCATAGCATCAAATGATTCAACTTGTGGCAAAGAAGATATGACTGGATGGTGTTCAATAGAGTTATCCATGAGATCATCACCCTCGTCCCTTTCCAAGAAGTCTTGTTGAGGAGTTGATAAAACAATTGACCATCTTGGATCAAGTTCATCTTGTACATAGAAAACTTGCTTAGCCTGGGAAGCTAAAATGAAAGGATCTGATTTATGAGCCATTTTGCTGAAGTCAACTAAGGTAAACCCAAGATCATCAACTTTGATTCCATTCTTATTATCAACCCAATCACACTTGAAGATTGGAATCCTAAACATGGTATAATCAAGATCTCAAATCTCAGTACTAACCCCAAAGAAACAAAGCTCACCAAATACTGGATTTTTATCCTTGCCACTAGCAATTTGCATTGTTGTAGCTACAATTTTGACTCCACTATTTTGGGTAGCTCGTAAATCATCACGCTCCTTGGTATGGTAGTGACACCCATTAATGACATAGCTATGATACTTAAAAACATAGTGGCTAGGACCATGAGCTATCCATTTAAGGGTTTCAGATACAGGTTCTTCATTACCAATGGCAACTTCAACCTATATAAATAAGTTATAGTTATTACTAACATAATTAACCATGAGAGTAAAGAATACAGTAAGTTTTACTACCACTCTATTACCTTTTGTCTCAACCAATAAGTAAAAGTACGCATATGCTCATCTTGTAGCCACTTTTGTCTTTTAGCTTGACGTGGATATTTCATTTTCAACCATTTCATGTGATCTCTATGAAGTCATGTATAATAATTTTATAGTTAGTATCCTATATTTATTATAAGCATGATAAATAAAGAAACAAAAGTGTGTCCCACTTACTCGACATAAGGTTGGATGATTGTTGTATTCTCCAACACATAATGATGTGCTTGTAACCATAAATTGGAATCAACTGTCATGGTATGACCTCCAAATATAGATGCCCTAACTTTTTGGTCAATGTTTGAAGTACTAGGAATTCCAATTACCTCAACATTTGATAAGTACTCTGTACAAAACTCAATGCCTTCTTCTGCAATATAGCATTCAGCGATGCAACCTTTGGGTCGATTACGATTTCGTACATAGCCTTTTAACACTTTCATGAACCTTTCAAATGGGTACATCCACCTAAGGTAAACTGGTCCACAAAGTCTCACCTCTCTTACAAGATGCATAGTAAGATGCACCATGATATCAAAGAATGAAGGTGGGAAATACTTTTCAAACAAGCACAATGTCACCACAACCTCATTTTGTAACTCATCTAATGTAGAAACATCAACCACTTTACTACAGAGAGTATTGAAAAAAGAACTCAATCTACAAATGGCATTCCTCACATGCTTTGGCAAAATAGATCATAATGAAACTGACAATAATTGCTGCATTAATGTATGGTAGTCATGGGATTTCAAGCCATAAAGCTTCAAGTCTTCCATTGACACAAGGTTTCGAAGGTTAGAGTAGTATCCATAAGGAACCTTCAATTGTGAAAGAGTTTGGAAAAATACCTTCTTTTCCATTTTTGAAAGTGAATAACATGCAGGAGGGAGATAGGTTCTCTTTGATTCAAACTTTGGTGCCAATTCGCTCCTTAAGCCCATGTCTACAAGATCTAAATGACAATTTAGTCCATCCTTTGTCTTACCTGGAATGTTGAGTAGGTACCAACGATGCTTTCACAAACATTTTTCTCAATATGCATTACATCCAAATTATGACGAACATGAAGATATTTCCAGTACTCAAGATCAAAGAATATGGACTTCTTCTTCCAACAATTTGGATTGCTAACTTTGGATTTACCACGATTAAACTTTTTTTTCCCCCATGAATTACAATTGACTTTGATTTTTTTGAGAATTTCCTCTCCAGTTAATATTTGTGGAGGTGGCCTAAACTCTTGTTCACTATCAAATGCTTTCTTTTGTTTCCTAAATGGATGGTTGCAAGGAAGAAATCGTCCATGTCCTGTATATGAGTTCTTTTTTCCATGTTTCAATCTACGAGAATATGTTTCTTCCCCGCATATTGGACAACCAAAATATCCTTTAACTATGCACCCAGACAAGTTTCCATACGCAGGGAAGTCACTGATTGTCCATAATAGAACAACTCTTAATGTAAAGAACTCTCGTTGATGTGCATCATAAGCTTGGACTCCGACCTCCCACAATGTTTTAAGATCTTCTATTAACGGTGCTAAATAGATGTCAATGTCATTACTAGGTTGTCGTGGACTTGAAATTAACAAAGATAACATCATAAATCTTCTCTTCATGCACAACCATGGAGGAAGGTTATAAATTATCATGAGAACAGGCCAACAACTATGTTTGCTACTTAATGAACTATGAGGATTTATGCCATCTGCTGAAATGGCAAGTCTCAAGTTTCTAGGTTCTGAGGAAAACTCGGGTCATCTATGGTCAACTAGCTTCCATGATGGTGAGTCTGATGGATGACGCATTTTACCATCGAAATCTCTTTCTTCGGCATGCCATATGAGCTCTTTTGCGATTTTTAATGATTGAAACATTCTTCTAAATCTTGGAACTGGAGGGAAATACCACATTACTTTCGTTGGAACCCCCTTCCTCTTTTTAGTTCCTGTTTTATCTATCTTCCACCTTGAAGTTCCACATGTAGGACATGACGATGCATCTTTCAACTCATTCCTATAAAGGATACAATCATTGGGACATGCATGTATTTTCTCATATTCCATTCCCAATGTATTCAATGTCTTTTTTGCTTCATACATAGACAAAGGCAACTCATTATTCGCAGGCAACATATTTCCAAGCATTTCTAAAAGCTCTGAAAAGCTTTTATCAGACCACCCAAAGCGTGCTTTTAGGTTGTACAATTTAATCAATGCAGACAATTTTGTAAAGTTTCTACAACCAGGATATAAACGTTTTTCTGCATCTTTCAGTAATCTTTGAAATGATTCTGGGTCATTTTTCCAATCCTCCTGTGTAGCTTGAACCATTTCTATTGTACTATGCACATCATCAAATTGAACTTTATCATAATGTTCTACTCTTGTAGTCGGTGGTCCACTTGGAGCTACCTCTCCATGCCAATACCATGTATGGTAACTTTGATCAATTCCATGGAAAAACATATGTTCTCTAATCTTTTGAGGAGTATGGAATATCATATTACCACACTGTAAACATGGACATTTAATGGAGTTTTTATTTACAGAATTTTGTATTGCAAATGTGATAAAATGTTCTACCCCATCCTCATACTCCTTCAATCTTCTATCCTCATACGCTTATTGGCTTTTTTCAATCTTCTATCCTCATGGGATTAAGAGAAACATGAGGCAAAATTTTTCTGTGAGTTTTTGAAACTTGAGCGAACTTTGTCTTTAAGATTCTGAGAGTTAAGTTGAAGCTACAATTCTAAGATCTCTGAATCTGAATGGAGAAGGAGCTACTGCAAGTGAAGAAGAGATCTGCTTATTCTACTCACTTTCAGTTTCAGTTTCCCCTCACTTCCAGTTTTCACACTTAATCTTGTCACTCACTTTCATGTTCATTGATTATCCGTCATCTAAAAGGGATATTAAGTAGATTCAGGAGCATAGATCAAAGAAAGTTAAAACTGGGAATCAATTTATCGAAAACTGATAACAAACTCTCTCATAAAAACTCACATAATGACACAGACCCACTAGATTTACATTGTCCATTTGTGCAGGATTTGAAACACGAGAAGAGTTCAAATGGAGTATTTCTCCCTAATTCCGACTACATTGGCGATGGAATCTGTATTGTTGTTCCGGGAAGCAGTGGAATTCCCAAGTGGATAAGGAATCAGAGAGAGGGATATTATATCGCAACGGCCCTTCCTCAGAATTGTTATGAAAATGATGACTTCTTGGGAATTGCTATATGCTCTGTTTATGCTCCAATCTATGAATGTGAGGACACACCTGAAACTGATTTTGCACATACATTGGAGAATCAATCTGGTGACGAAGTCCTAAATGAAGATGATGATTTACTTGAAGCTGAATCTTCAATCTCCACTGAGTTACAATGTCAACTGTCATTGAGTGAAGGATATGGATCTTCTTCCCTGTGTGTGCGACATCTCAGTTTTCGCTCTACTTGTAAATGCTACCATAATGGAGGTGTATCAGAACAAATGTGGGTGATATTCTATCCCAAGGCTGCTATTCTGGAGAGCGGTCCCACCAATCCATTCATGTATCTTGCGGCTACATTTAAGGACCCTCAGAGTCATTTTAAGGTGCTCAAGTGTGGGCTCCAACCTATATACTCCCAAGATCCAATAGTAGTACAGACTGAGGATGTGGATGCTAGCTGCTTGGAATGTCAGAGGAACGTGGAACACCGAAAGCTTTGTTTAAACGGTCAGACAATCAGCCTACTACCCATTGAGCATGCCTCTGAATTTGATACCTTATGTTTGCGAGAGTGCAAAAACCTTGAGAGTCTGCCAACAAGCATTTGGGAGTTCAAATCCCTAAAATCTCTCTTTTGCTCTCACTGTTCACAATTACAGCGCTTTCCAGAAATCTTGGAGAATATGGAAAACTTAAGGCAGCTTCACTTGAACGGAACGGCTATAAAAGAGCTACCATCATCAATCGAACATTTGAATAGGCTTGAAGTTTTGAATCTGAACGGCTGCAAAAACCTTGTGACTCTTCCAGAAAGCATTTGTAACTTATGCTTTCTTCAAGTTCTCAATGTCAGTTACTGTTCAAAACTCCACAAATTGCCACAAAACCTAGGGAGGCTGCAAAGCTTGAAGCATCTCATTGCTCGTGGCTTAAATTCAACATGTTGCCAATTGCTTTCTTTGTCAGGTTTATGCTCCTTAAAGAAGTTAATTCTAACTCGGTCAAAGCCAATGCAAGGAGAAATCCTGAGTGATATTTGCTGCTTGTACTCGTTGGAAGTGTTGGATCTATCTTTCTGCGGTATAGATGAAGGAGGAATCCCCACTGAAATTTGCCACCTATCATCTCTGCAAAAATTACTTCTAACCAGGAATCCTTTTAGGAGCATACCTGCTGGGGTCGATCAAGTTTCTATGCTGAGACACCTGGACTTGGGTCACTGTCAAGAGCTTCGACAAATTCCAGCGCTTCCATCCAGTTTGCGTGTCTTAGATGTACGTGGGTGCAAACGGCTGGAAACTTCTTCAGGTCTACTCTGGTCTTCTCTATTCAACTGCTTCAAATCATTGATTCAGGTATGATATTCATAGAACAAAACCTTTTTTGTGGAGACATGGGGATTTACGTGCTAATTAAATTTTCTGCAGGATTTTGAATGGAGGATTTATCCTACAGAAAAACTTTTTTCCCGGGTAAATCTTATTATTTCAGGAAGTTGTGGAATTCCAAAATGGATAAGCCATCACAAAAATGGAGCTACAGTAGTAGCAGAGCTTCCTCAAAATTGGTGTAAAAATAACGACTTGTTGGGTTTTGTTTTGTACTGCGTCTATGATCCACTTGATAATGAATCTGAGGAGACACTGGAGAATGATGCAACTTACTTCCAGTATGGTTTGACTTTTCGTGGTCATCAAATTCAGTTTGTGGATGAACTCCGGTTTTATCCCACGTTTCACTGCTATGATGTTGTACCAAAACTGTGGATGATTTATTATCCGAAGGTGGAGATTGTGAAGAACTACCCCTCAAATAAATGGAGGCAGTTGACAGCTTCATTTTGTGGCTTCTCACGTGGTAAAGCAATGAAAGTGGAAGAGTGTGGGATCCATCTTATATATGCCCATGATCATGAAAAGAACAATGGTAAAGCAATGATACCCACCATTTGCCGGGAATGTCACGAGGATGTGCAATCCCGACGGAAGCTTTGTTTAAAGGGAAGTGCCATCAATGAACTACCCACTATTGAGTGTCCCTTAGAACTTGATAGCTTATGTTTGCGAG
The DNA here is from genome assembly GCA_037355405.1 of Vitis amurensis. Taxonomy (NCBI): domain Eukaryota; kingdom Viridiplantae; phylum Streptophyta; class Magnoliopsida; order Vitales; family Vitaceae; genus Vitis; species Vitis amurensis. The sequence continues at coordinate 39,093,074 of CM074693.1, forward strand.
AATGCAAAAACCTTGAGCGTCTTCCCAGTAGCATTTGTGAGTTGAAATCCCTTACAACTCTCGACTGCTCAGGCTGTTCACGATTAAGGAGCTTTCCAGAAATCCTTGAGGATGTGGAAAATTTAAGAAAGCTTCATTTAGATGGAACTGCTATAGAAGAACTACCAGCATCAATTCAATATTTAAGAGGGCTTCAATGTTTGAATCTTGCAGATTGCACCAACCTTGTGAGTCTTCCAGAGACCATTTGTAATTTGAGTTCTCTCAAAATTCTAGATGTCAGTTTCTGTACAAAACTTGAGGAATTCCCCAAGAACCTGAGGAGTTTGCAATGTTTAGAGTGTTTGCACGCTTCAGGTCTAAATCTAAGCATGGACTGTTTTAGTAGCATACTTGCAGGCATCATTCAACTTTCTAAACTGAGAGTCGTTGAATTGAGTCACTGCCAGGGGCCTCTACAAGTTCCAGAGCTTACGCCAAGTTTACGAGTTCTAGATGTCCACAGTTGCACATGCTTGGAAACTTTATCAAGTCCATCAAGTCTACTTGGTGTTTCTCTGTTCAAATGCTTTAAATCAACAATTGAGGTATGATTTTCATAACATTCAGCCATTTTTCCTCGTGAACACGGAGTAATTGAAATCTTTTTTTTTTCTGTTAAGTTTTTATTTTTTTTTTGATAAGAGTAAAAAAAAAAAAATTAGAGTTTAAGATGAGTATAAGGATAGAAATAATGTTAAATTCAATTAAAAGTTTATTATACCTCCTTAAACATCAATTAATTCATGGAAGAGATGACGAAAGTCTCTTCAAAATGTGATGATAAAGTTACAGATCATGAGTTTAAATAATGAGAATTATAGTTTAATATAATAATTATTAGGAAGTTAAAATGCCCTCACATGCTTTTTTATTCATGGATAAAATGAATTAAACCTTTCTTTAGCAAATTCTGAAATTTCTAGTGTGAATTTCCACTAGGATTTGAAGGAATGTTTTAGTTCATTAGATGCTCCACCTTGAAACTTGCATGGAAAAAAGCCAATAAGCATGTGCTGCATGTCTCTCGCCTCATGGGATTAAGAGAAACATGAGGCGAAATTTTTCTGTGAGTTTTTGAAACTTGAGCGAACTTTGTCTTTAAGATTCTGAGAGTTAAGTTGAAGCTACAATTCTAAGATCTCTGAATCTGAATGGAGAAGGAGCTACTGCAAGTGAAGAAGAGATCTGCTTATTCTACTCACTTTCAGTTTCAGTTTCCCCTCACTTCCAGTTTTCACACTTAATCTTGTCACTCACTTTCATGTTCATTGATTATACGTCATCTAAAAGGGATATTAAGTAGATTCAGGAGCATAGATCAAAGAAAGTTAAAACTGGGAATCAATTTATCGAAAACTGATAACAAACTCTCTCATAAAAACTCACATAATGACACAGACCCACTAGATTTACATTGTCCATTTGTGCAGGATTTGAAACACGAGAAGAGTTCAAATGGAGTATTTCTCCCTAATTCTGACTACATTGGCGGTGGAATCTGTATTGTTGTTCCGGGAAGCAGTGGAATTCCCAAGTGGATAAGGAATCAGAGAGAGGGATATCGAATCATAATGGAGCTTCCTCAGAATTGTTATGAAAATGATGACTTCTTGGGGATTGCTATATGCTGTGTTTATGCTCCACTCGATGAATGTGAGGATATACCAGAAAATGATTTTGCACATACATTGGAGAATGAATCTGATGATTTACTTGAAGCTGAATCTTCAATCTCCACTGAGTTACAATGTCAACTGTCATTGAGTGAAGGATATGGATCTTCTTCCCTGTGTGTGCGACATCTCAGTTTTCGCTCTACTTGTAAATGCTACCATAATGGAGGTGTATCAGAACAAATGTGGGTGATATTCTATCCCAAGGCTGCTATTCTGAAGAGCGGTCCCACCAATCCATTCATGTATCTTGCGGCTACATTTAAGGACCCTCAGAGTCATTTTAAGGTGCTCAAGTGTGGGCTCCAACCTATATACTCCCAAGATCCAATAGTAGTACAGACTGAGGATGTGGATGCTAGCTGCTTGGATTGTCAGAGGAACGTGGAACACCGAAAGCTTTGTTTAAAGGGTCAGACAATCAGCCTACTACCCATTGAGCATGCCTCTGAATTTGATACCTTATGTTTGCGAGAGTGCAAAAACCTTGAGAGTCTGCCAACAAGCATTTGGGAGTTCAAATCCCTAAAATCTCTCTTTTGCTCACTGTTCACAATTACAGTACTTTCCAGAAATCTTGGAGAATATGGAAAACTTAAGGGAGCTTCACTTGAACGAAACGGCTATAAAAGAGCTACCATCATCAATCGAACATTTGAATAGGCTTGAAGTTTTGAATCTGGACTGCTGCGAAAACCTTGTGACTCTTCCAGAAAGCATTTGTAATTTATTCTTTCTTAAAGTTCTCAATGTCAGTTACTGTTCAAAACTCCACAAATTGCCACAAAACCTAGGGAGGCTGCAAAGCTTGAAGCATCTCCGTGCTTGTGGCTTAAATTCAACATGTTGCCAATTGCTTTCTTTGTCGGGTTTATGCTCCTTAGAGAAGTTAATTCTATATGGGTCAAAGCTAATGCAAGGAGTAGTCCTGAGTGATATTTGCAGCTTGTACTCGTTGGAAGTGTTAGATCTATCTTTCTGCAGTATAGATGAAGGAGGAATCCCCACTGAAATTTGCCACCTATCATCTCTGCGACAATTACTTCTAATCGGGAATCTTTTTAGGAGCATACCTTCTAGGGTCAATCAACTTTCTATGCTGAGACTCCTTGACTTGGGTCACTGTCAAGAGCTTCGACAAATTCCAGCGCTTCCATCCAGTTTGCGTGTCTTAGATGTACATGAGTGCACACGGCTGGAAACTTCTTCCGGTCTACTCTGGTCTTCTCTATTCAACTGCTTCAAATCATTGATTCAGGTATGATATTCATAGAACAAAACTTTTTCTATGGAGACATGGGGATTTACGTGTTAATTAAATTTTGTGCAGGATTTTGAATGCAGGATTTATCCTAGAGAAAACCTTTTTGCCCGAGTACATCTTATTATTTCAGGAAGTTGTGGAATTCCAAAATGGATAAGCCATCACAAAAAGGGAGCTAAAGTGGTAGCAGAGCTTCCTGAAAATTGGTATAAAAATAACGACTTGTTGGGTTTTGTTTTGTACTCTCTCTATGATCCACTTGATAATGAATCTGAGGAGACACTGGAGAATTATGCAACTTACCTCAAGTGTGGTTTGACTTTGCGTGCTCATGAATCTCAGTTTGTGGATGAACTCCGGTTTTATCCCACGTTTCACTGCTATGATGTTGTACCAAATATGTGGACGATTTATTATCCCAAGGTGGAGATTGAGAAGTATCACTCAAATAAACGGAGGTGGAGGCAGTTGACCGCTTCATTTTGTGGCTTCTTACGTGGTAATGCAATGAAAGTGGAAGAGTGTGGGATCCATCTTATATATGCCCATGATCATGAAAAGAACAATGGTAAAGCAATGATACCCACCATTTGCCAGGAATGTTAAGAGGATGTGCAATCCAGACGGAAGCTTTGTTTAAAGGGAAATGCCATCAATGAACAACCCGCTATTGAGTGTCCCTTAGAACTTGATAGCTTGTGCTTGCGAGAATGCAAAAACCTTGAGCATCTTCCCAGTAGCATATGTGAGTTGAAATCCCTTACAACTCTCGACTGCTCAGGCTGTTCACGATTAAGGAGCTTTCCAGAAATCCTTGAGGATGTGGAAAATTTAAGAAAGCTTCATTTAGATGGAACTGCTATAGAAGAACTACCAGCGTCAATTCAATATTTAAGAGGGCTTCAATGTTTGAATCTTGCAGATTGCACCAACCTTGTGAGTCTTCCAGAGACCATTTGTAATTTGAGTTCTCTCAAAATTCTAGATGTCAGTTTCTGTACAAAACTTGAGGAATTTCCCGAGAACGTGAGGAGTTTGCAATGTTTAGAGTGTTTGCACGCTTCAGGTCTAAATCTAAGCATGGACTGTTTTAGTAGCATACTTGCAGGCATCATTCAACTTTCCAAACTGAGAGTCCTTGACTTGAGTCACTGCCAGAGGCTTCTACAAGTTCCAGAGCTTCTGCCAAGTTTACGAGTTCTAGAAGTCCACAGTTGCACATGCTTAGAAACTTTATCAAGTCCATCAAGTCTACTTGGTTTTTCTCTGTTCAAATGCTTTAAATCAACAATTGAGGTATGATTTTCATAACATTCAGCCCTTTTTCCTTATGAACACAGAGTATTAACACTGTACTTCTGTGCAGGAATTTGAATGCGGCTTCTATTGGATTAAGGCAATCAGAGTTGTAATTTCGGGAAATAATGGAATTCCAGAGTGGATAAGCCAGCAAAAAAAAGGATCTCAAATAACAATAGAGCTTCCTATGGATTGGTACAGAAATAATGACTTCTTAGGATTTGCTTTCTACTCTTTTTATTCCTATTGCTTGTGATGGGTTGAATTGCGAACTCAATATCTGTGGTGATCAATCTGAATGCTGTGACGTGGATGATGTCCTGTTTTATAGCTGCCGAATTTGTGGTGAATCAAGTCAAATGTGTGTGACTTATTATCCCAAGGTTGCTATTAACAACCAGTATTGGTCAAACGAATGGAGACGTTTGAAGGCTTCATTTCGTAGCTTTGACGGTACACCAGTCGAAGTGAAAGAGTGGGGGTTCCATCTTATATATACAGGTGATGTTATCAACAGAAACATCCCAGAAGATACCAGTACTGATGCTCAGAGAAGCTGTGACAACCCAGAAGCGACCAAGCGCGACCATCAGACAATGATAGAGTACAATGATGAGCAGAGAAGTTGTGATACCAGATCAGCAGCAGAAGATGCTAATTCTAATGCACAAACAAGCTATGACTGTACACAGTGCACTGAGCATAGCGATTCTCCAATGGACACAGAATATTGACAGTAATGTTGTTGATGCCCAAGATGATGAAGAGGACCATATGCACAACCGGTTGGAGCTTTTTTGCAAATTTGTTGAATGGATATGCTGGAGAAGATACTAAACATTTATCTCAAGTTTTTTGTGAGCTACGATCCTTTCTCTTCTTCTTAGTTTCTATTATATGGCTAAGTGATTTAAAGGGACTGAAAATTCTTTCTAATGATCTCGTTTTTCTTCTCTTTTTTTTCCTAGCTAAACCAATTACAGCTTAGCCTTAGACTTGATCAAGCTTTGGTAGGGTATGATACATTGCTGAATGGATGACATTAAGAGCCCAACCTCTATCAGGTCAGCCATGAAAGTCCTTATTAATCAAGGCAAGTCAAACATTTCATTTCAATTAATTATTCTGATTAAAGCGGTGCCTCACACTTTATTTTATTTTGTACTATACATATTTGTTGGTGTAAAAAAGAGATAGATTCTCAAAGCAAGAATAAGAAATCAAATTATGTGGGAAACTACATTATAAATTCAATTTTTTTTCCTTTGGAATATTGTTTTGAGAAGTATTTCAAATGAGTTAAAAATAGAATTACGACATTATTTTGCTAACTAAAGTTATTGGGATTGATTCTTTACTTCGTAAGTTATCACTTTTGAAGCATTAAACATTTTGTGAACTAGTTCATTATATAAAAATTACACAATTTAATGTCTTATCCTTAGGTTTGATGGATATCTATATGGAATATCTCAAACAATTAAAAGTGAAACCATCATATGATTAGTGAAAGATTCAAAGCTCTGATTGGTCAATCTTTGCATCCTTTGTGATCAAGGCAAGTTAGATATTTCGCCTTAATTTCCAATTTTGATTAAAATTTTATTAATTCAAACTCACACTATTTAACATTTTGCCCTACTTCTTTTAATTCTTTTTTTTTTTTTCTTTTTTTTACATCAAAAGGAATGAGAATCTCAAAAGTCACAAAGAGCAATCAAATTGAAGACAAAAACATCTTTAACTTCAAATGTTCTAAGAGGCACATGTCTCAACAAAAAGTTGTGACTGTACATGTTGATTATGGCCTGACCGATTTCATAGATGCCAAATTTATATATTTACATATTTTTGAGGCTCAAGTTACCCTTTCTCAGAATCTTGCTCTTTGCTTGTCTTCACAGACTCTCTGATTTTGCCCAAGTTATATTAAGATATTATTCTAGGCAAGATAATGCATGCACTAGTTATGTGATAATCTATTGAATTTGTGAACTAACCGAAGTAGTATCACTGGGTTGTCTCAAATCTAGCCTCAAACTTACTCAAACTATGGGATCTAAGGTTGGAATGTCATATAGACTGTGAAAGCAAAAAGTGATTTGTTTTTTTTTTTTTTTAAATGCAATATTTTTAATCATTAGTGAATTTGTAGGAGTAAAAATTTTAAAATTGAATTATTCATTTTTTTTATTTAATTTGTTATTTTAAGTTGTATTTATTTTATTGACAAAATTTGTTATCATACGGCTAAGTGTGAAATTCTATTTAAACCTATATGATTGTTTTCTTCTAATAATATTTTAATTATCTTTATCACGTAGTTAAAAAAATATAACTAGGGTATAATAATTTCATTTGGTCATATATGTTGCTAAGAAATAGAAAATGACGAAGAATGTGCATGACCCAATATGGTCTGTTTCTAATACATACAGCTAGTTTGTGATTTTGAACTGCAAGTTAATCATGAGATTTTGGTGCAACACATCCTAAACACGTGGTCAATGCATGGGTGCAACACAATTACACAATTTAATCTCTTATCCTTGGGTTTGATAAATATATAAATAAAATGGGTGTCTTAGTAAGCCAGTTTTACAGCCTGATGTCTACCTGCATGCAAACTCTTAAATTAACTTTTTTTTTCTCTTTAATATTGTAAACCTCTACCATTTACGGTTTGTTTAATCATATTTTCTAAAACTTATTTTGAAAAATTATTTTTTATTCTTTAATTTAAAAACAATTTTTAAAAACAAATTTCAAAAAACATAGTCAAATGAGTTTTTATATTTTTTTTATTTTCGAAAAATTGATGAAAACAACTCCTATTTGTTCTTTAAAAATTATTCTTTATTTTACTTTATTTTTAAAAATTGTTTACAAAGAACAACAGTAAAATAGTGTTAGAAATTTTTAAGAATAATTTTTTGTATTTAAAAATGAAAAACTATTTTTAAACCACACAGTTAAATAAGCTCTTAATAACTTAAATTAACATATCTTGCTATTGTGCTTTGTATTATGCTTAAGATTTATCAAGTTGTATTTTATATATGGTAATATATTTGATAACTATAACATAATTTAGTAACCAATTTTAAGGTATAGCATATATATTTTTTGTAAAATAATTAATCAAATAATGCCATTTAAAAATCAAATTCTTTAGGGGAAAATGTTAAAAGAAATAAATTTTTTTAGTGTCAATTGTTCTTGTCTTTATTGATGTTGGATTGTGAAGCTTAAATCAGTATTGTTGTGCTTTGCTTAGGATGTCAAGGTCGAGCTGCCAATTGTTCTTTGTCTTTATTGGTGTTGGATTGTGAAACTTGAATCAGTATTGTTGCGCTTTGCTTAGAATGTCAAGGTCGAGCTGCTTGGTTAGCTCATGAGGGTTGAGGGGGTCAGCTCCCTCTGGAAAAATTATTTTTTATATGATGATTTACGAGTTTACTTATATTATATATTTAACCCTTTTATGTTTAATTTTTTTTTTTTAAGGTAATGTAACTACAATTGAAAGGTTCTTTTTCAAGAGTTTCACCATTATAACTTTTCTCATTCATTTTAGAAAAATTATGCAACATCTAGTGATTTTAGAAAATTTTCAATAAGTTTTTTTTTTAATTATTAAGCATTAGGTTAATTTTTAATTTTACCCGGTTGCCATATTTTGGAATAGGCTTGAGATGATATTATTGATTAAATATTATTAGTCCTATTTTTAACTTTGAACCCTAAACAAGTCCCAATGGCCTGAAAGCAACCTATGCACTTCAGGTCATCAACCTATGTTCATGTGCTACAATCTATGGTTCTATGATTTTTTAGTTGCTTTTTTACCATCTAACAATATGAAATGCCATTAGGTATATTTTAATAAAGAAAATGGTGATATTTTAATATGTAATGCATTTTTTAGATTGCTCTTATTTGAGTTGTAAGCTTTTTCATTTTTATTCAATCACTTTCAATATTTTATATTGTTTGATTTTTAATTTTTTTTTCTTTTTTATCTTATTTGTTTTTCTTATTTAAAATTAAAAAATATCAATTTATTTTATAACCCTTACCATAAATAAATAAAATCAAAACATGTTATATTTTTATTATTTTCAATTAGATTTTTTAATTGAGACCAAAAATTGATCCACTCATAAACACCCTTTGAAATTTGTAACTTATACCTTTCGACTTATATTTGATATTATATTTATAAAAATAATGAATATAAATTAAATTTCAAAATAAGGTTCAAAGTTAACGGACTATAATATCTTTAAAGCTTATGCAATGTATAGAAAATAATAAACTCCAGTCGATATATATTTTTTCAGTTGATAATGCCCACCACCTGGTTGATGAAATGCCGCACGGTAGTTTTGTGTCTTGGATTGCTCTGGTTTCATCTGGGTAAGCCCTCCTCTCACCTTGTACCCCCATATTCTTGAAGAGGAAGCAACAACATCAACAGCAGCACCAATAAAATTAAGCAGCCACAGCAGCGCATTCCCTGCAGCAACTAGCAACACATCATCAGCTGTAGCGATAGCAGTTGCGCCCCCCATCAAACAGGCTGATTCATTGTAAGGAATTCAATATGTACACTATCTATAGAGAGGATGGACTCGAGGTCTCCCTTAACCTTCTCCATCAACATAATCATGGGCCCCAGCACTTGAACGCTCTAAAAAGGCACCCTCCTACATATTTCATGGGCCCATTTATAATACAGTGGAAATGCAGCAAACTAAGAAAGCCCAAACAAGAACCAACCCATGAATAATGAGCCTGTTTTTTATATCACTTTAAAAAATAGAATCCACGACAGTGGTAAATGTCACTTCTTGGTATTTACTATTGTTATTTTTTTCCATTTAATGTCTCAATTGGGTTCTTGCTTGAAGGAAAAACTATAGGCCATGAGGGATTAGTTTTAAAATATGGCCACCTTTATATATATCATGCACAAAATTTTCAATTTTATTTTTTTATTATATCTCATCACCAAGTGGTGGAATGGTGGTGCATGACTATCTTAGATAAATTTTATAAAAAAATTTGTTTGTTTTATCTTTCATTTTATTTAAATACAATATATATCATAAAAGTTTCTAATAAATCGAAACTTTTTGTAGTTTGTATAGTATATTTTTACAAATTTTATTTTGTGATAGGTTTTATTTTATTTGATTTTGAGATTTTAAAAATGTTTTAATTTTTTGGCTCATAAATTTTTTTTTTTTTTAAAAAAAAAAAAGCTTAAACCCAAGCTCAAAATTGAAATTCAATTATAGTTAAATAGCCCAAAGTTTTTATTTTCTTAATTAATTATGTTACAAATTAACTTAAGCTTGGGTTTGGGATGTTGCATATGTAATTTTGAGGTTCATGTTGGTAATGAGTGTTCCCTTCAAATGAAATTTTGTAGTATTTGAGACATTGAAGTACCAAAAATAAAGGAACTAGCTAGCAACAAAAATAGTTGAATTAAAATTGTAATTGACAAGATCTTATTTATTTTATTTTGATTTTAAATAAAGAATTTTTATATTTGATGCCTAAGAAGCTCAATAAGAGTATGATGACCAAAAATAAATATAGGATGAGCTAAATTTTTTGCTCCAATCAATTGTGATTTTAAGTCTTTTGAATACTTACTAGGTTTTTATTTATTGACTATAAACATTCTTTTCATATTTCTGTATAAACGTGTTGTCCAACTATATTAAACTTTTACATTTATAAAAGTTAAGGTCTTTTCCCATTAAATTATCAATATACCAAATGTAATTTATTAGAAGTTTTTGTTCTTATCTTCCGACCAACAAGAATCAATCTTGCCTTTTTTAAGGTGTAAGGATAAGCTCACAAGAAAAAGTTTCTAGTATTTTAATGCAAGCATTAGGTGAGCATAATAAGAATCAATCATATTTTTTTAAAGAAGGTTTGAGGATAAGCTCGGAAGAAAAAAGATCTCAAGACAATGATTTTTTTTTATATTTTAATGCCAACTTTAGGTGACCAAAGGGAATCAAATGTTGGTTGAAATATTCAACTCAATTTTTATTAAAAATTTAAATATATTATCATCTTTATTTGAATGTTAGTGTATATCAATGGTTGAAATTTATTCAATGCAAACTTAAATCCATGCCTATGTTCAAAATAAATAAAAAATTAGAGAAAAAAGAAAAAAGAAAAATCTGATGTGGAAATATGTTGAGAGAAATTTTATTTAGTGGGCTTTATTTGATGCACAAGTCACATGACAAGTGGAAAATGAATTTATAGTAACTTCCAATACATGCATTTCCATTTTTAGTGGAGAAAAATGATTGGGTATCAAGTTTTAAGATTATTAGTTTTTGTGATTCCATGTGCATTTTTTTTATACGTGAAAGTTTATGTAAATTTGTTTGGATAAGAATTCATTTTCAAGTTTTAAAGAAGCATTATTATGTGTAATCCATCATCATGTAGAAAGAAGAGTATCCCATCTTTAAATAATTCATTTGTGTGTATGTGGAACCAATTTTTAAGAGAAATGTTTTCTCTTATCACTTTTTTTTAGCCTAAAATTAATTCCTAGGAGTGGATATAGTTAATTTTTTATTCTAAAATATTAGGTGTTTGCCATCATTTTTTATACAAGCACACATATTTTAATAAATAAATCAAGTGATCAAATTGATTAACTATCACCCACCTCAATACGATTTTAAGAAAATAAATAATAACTATTTTATGATAAAAGGTATGATTCCATGAAAAAGTATTTAAAAAAAAATTTACATCGTTTACAAAACATAAATTTTATAATTATCTAGGGTCTATAATATGAGTAATTCATATTCTTATTTGATTGTTAAACAATAAAGTTTTATTCATTTTTTTACGAATATTTTGTATTTGCTTCAATTCTTTTACAATTTGCTTTAGAGTTTCATAAGCAAAATTACTTTTAACTTCTATTTAAAAGTCATTATGACAAAATTACTTTTAACTAGCAGTCCTTTATTGATTGTATTTATGTTATAATTACATTATTTAGTATTTATATTTGAATAAAAAAAGTAATTTTGATATTATATATCGTAACATATTTAATAACAAAATTCAAAAGAAACATAAATCAAATGATTGTTTAAGAGATTTTCTATATTTTTAAAAGCGACTTCTAGAGCTTTTAGAGTCACTAGCTCCCAATTTGGCTTTTAGTCTTGTACACTTTAAATTGTGCAGCCCTTTCTTACAAGATAATTAATTTTTTATTTCCTTTCAAAATTAAATTCCATCAATATCCAAAAATCTGCAAGAAAAGTTAGATGATGTTGGGATATTTATGTTTAATTTTAATAGTATTTTCAAAGTATCCATTTTTCAAGAAAAAAAAAAGGATGAGATTTGATTTGTGATATATTTATAAATGGTGTAATGAGAGACAAAAGATTTTTTCATAAAACTAAATGGGAGTAATATTTTATTTCTTTGTCATGTAGTGTACATCTTACCATCATCCACATTATCACCATATTTTAAAATTTATTTTTTATATAAGAGGGGTCCAACTTGCCTAATCATATGTCCTTTTGCGTTATTCAATGTTTGTAGGTGTTTTCCTTTTTGACTAGAGACATTTTGTGATAGAAAAATTGGATACAATGAGAAACGAAACACTCTCAAACACTCACCTTGATACAATAAAACTCTCAAAGTTACAAAATAAGAACAAGAAGAAGAAAAACACAAGAAAGGCTCAAACAAGTTCTTGGAACTTTGTCCAAAGACTCTATTTCCTCCCACCTCTAGAAATCTTTAGGGAACTTAATGGAAATAGTCTTGGGATTGATCAAGCCTTTTCACTTTTCTGTATAAGATTTCAAAAAGAAGCAAAGTCATATATAGCACTCTTAGGGTTGAAAAAAGGTTACAAGGATGAGAAAAACTCATTGTCTTCCTCAATCTCTTCATCTTTGTAACATTAAAAAATTAAATCATATATTTAATTCACACATTAAATATGATTTAATCTCAAATGTGTAACTCTCTTACACTTAACCTCTTAAGTTTATAAAGTTACAAAGATGAGAAGACTCATTGTATTCCTCAACCTTTCAAGTTTTGTAACATTTCAAAACTTAATCATGTGTTTAATTCACACATTAAAAGTGTAACCCTTCTTACACTTTATTTTTCGAAAGTTATTTTCGAAAGTGTAACTCTTCTTACACTTTATTTTTAACCAACAATATATATATATTTATATAAATATAACAATCCCCCACTTGGTTAAATCTAAACATCAACCCTTATAACTTTAATAGTGAAAATGCATAAAATAAAATATCTTTCGATTTGAATTTTACCTTAGTGTAATTGTCACAAAGCTCCGTTGAAATCCCAAGTTGCTTGTAGCATTGAACCAGTTATTCCTTGTAACGAAACCGGTAACAACACACACACTTCCACTAACCACACGAGTGCCCATTATTTTCTTGCTTAGCATTTTTATGGCCATGTGCTCAATCCATTCATGAACTTTCTTGAAAGAAACTCCAACTCTCATGAGAGGCGGCACCACCCCTAAGTTCACATAGGTGAAATTCTTCCAGCATCCTTGTTACCTTTAAGATGCTTGTCACACATAGACTGAATTTCATTAAAAGCTTTAAGCTTAACCCTCCAACGGTAACAACCAGCATTAATCATCACAGATGGAACTCACATGTTCTAATGCTACCACAACTCACTTATCAATGACTTGTTTTTACCTATTGAACTTAAGACTAGTCATTTCTTAGTATTAAGTTAGGTTACCATCATTGGTGAGTTTTATTTAAGGAGTTTTAGTCTCATCCCTCTAGATGTTATCCTTACTAAATCTCTTGTAAGAGGTTTAGTAAAAGGATCCGCCAAGTTTCCACTTGACCTCACAAATGAGATTGAGATGATTCCATTTTGAATCAATTGTCTCACATACTCATGTCTAATGCTTATATGTCTAGACTTCCCATTGTACACTCCACGTACACACGAGCTAGAGTGGCTTGACTGTCACAATGTATCGACACTGTTGACACATTATTTGCAGTAAAAGGGATGTCCATCATGAGATCCCTAAGCCACTCAGCTTCTTTTCCAGTTGCAGCTAGAGCTATAAACTCTGCCTCCATGGTTGAGTGTGATATACAAGTCTGTTTCTTGGATCCCCAAGAGACAGCCCCACCACCAAGTGTAAACACCCAACTTGTGGTAGATAAATTATCTCCCACACTCGATATCCAACTTGCATCTGAATACCCTTCAAGTATAGCAGGAAACTTTGAATATTGGAGGCTTAGTTCTTTGGTATTCTTTAGGTAACCAAGAACTCTACTAATAGCTTTTCAATGTTCCACGCTTGGATTGCTAATAAACCTACTTAGTTTACTAACTGCAAATGAAATATCAGCCTTAGTACACTGAGCAGCATACATAAGACTTCCAATTGCACTTGCATACTCAAGTTGAGCCACCAATCTACCATCATTCTTTTCAAGTTTTATACTTGAATCAAATGGAGTATTAGCATCTTTAATCTTGAGATGACTAAATTTGCTAACTACTTTCTCAATATAGTGGGTTTGGTTCAAAGCATAACCCCCACTATTTCTTTTCACTTTGATACCCAATATAGTATCAACTTCTCCAAGATCTTTCATCTTGAAGGTTGAGGATAGAAACCTTTTCGTTTCTATTATTCCTTTCATGTCATCACTCAAGATTAACATGTCATCCACATATAGACACACTATGACCATATAGTCATCACAAGTCTTAGAATATAAGCACTTGTCCACATTGTTGTGTTTAAATTCATCCGAAAGAATAGCATGATCAAATTTCGTGCCATTGTTTGGGAGCTTGTTTTAAACCATATAATGATTTGACAAGCTTACACACTTTGTTTTCATTCCCCAATAGAACAAAACCTTCCGGTTGTTCCATGTAGACCTCCTCATTGAGATCCCCATTCAAGAATGCCGTTTTGACATCCATTTGATGAACAAATAGATTATGAATTGATGCCAAAGCAAACAATATCCTAATCGATGTTGTTCTAGTCACCGGGCGCATAGGTATCAAAATAATCAATACCTTCTCTTTGTTTAAAACCCTTAGCTACTAATCTAGCCTTAAAGGTTTGAATCATGTCATCGGTGTAATATTTCCTTCGAAATACCCACTTGCGCCCTATTGGTTTAGATCCTGGTGGAAGGTCTACCAATTCCCATGTTTGGTTGGACATAATTGAATCTATTTCATCATTGATAGCCTCTTTCCAAAAAGCAACATCTCTAGAAGCCATAGCTTCTTTGTATGTTTTGGGATCCTCCTCTATTTGAAGTACTATAGGAATTTTTCTTATAATATCTTCTCTATTCCTTCTACTAAGTAAAAGGAAATTCTTTGAGAGTCAATCTCATCCGATCCCAACACTTTCTCTTTTCTAGCTCTTTGGCTTTTTCGAGGCACATGGGGTTGCTCAACAACCTTTGAAGGTGTCTCCTCTAGAGACTCTCCAACACTAGTAGGTACTTGAGAATTGCTATCACTCAACAAATTCTCAAAGAACTCTACCTCTCTTGATTCAATCATCACATTAGACTCCAAGTCTAATAGCCTATAAGCTTTGCTATTTGAGGCATAGCCTACAAATGCACACTTAATGGCTCTTGGACCCAATTTTGTTTTATTTGGATCCGTTTTCTTGCAATAAGCAAGACACCCCCACACTTTGAAGTAACCTATATTAGGCTTCCTTCATTTCCATAACTCATATGGAGATATCTCATTTTTCTTCATAGGAATTCTATTCAAAATATGGCAAGCAGTCAACAAAGCTTCACCCCACAAATTGAAATTCAATTTAGCATGCAATAACATAGCATTCACCATTTCCAAGAATGTTCTATTCTTTCTCTCCGCTATGCCATTGTGTTGAGGTGTATAGGGTGCGGTGCACTCATGTATTATGACATATTCTTCACAAAAAGAATTGAATTCACTAGAGAAATATTCACCACCTCTATCACTTCTAAGCACCTTAATATTTTTTCCTAGTTGATTTTCAACTTCGACTTTGTAAACTTTAAAGGCATTGAAAGTTTCACTTTTGTTTTTCAACAAAAACACATAGGTAAATCTAGAACAATCATATATAAATGTAAGAAAATACCTATTTCCACCTCTTGTTAACATTCCATTAAGTTCACAAAGATCACTATGTATTAAATCAAGCAAGTTAGATGATATCTCAACACTATGAAAAGGTTTTTTAATCATCTTTGATTTAACACATATTTCACACTTTACAAATTTCTTGGTATCACAAGCAATCAAACCACATTTCACAATCCTTTTAATAGTGCTTAAACCAACATGTGCAAGCCTATTATGCCACAAAAATAAAGAATTTGAATCACACATATAAGCGGAAGTAGATGCCATTTTATTGATATTGTCATTGGTACTAAGTTTGATCATCCCATCACAAGAATACCCCTTCCCACAAAGTTCCCCGATTTGGTTAAAATTAGCTTATTGGATTCAAACACCGCTTTGATACCCGGTTTGCCAAGCAAATCCCCACTAACCAAATTTTTATTCATATCGGGGACATACAATACATTTATAAGGGTAACCTTTTTGCCGGAGGTAAAAACAACTTCAATAGTGCCCTTGCCAAGCACCTTGGATCTTCCTTCATTGCCCATTTGAACCTCTTGATCTCCCTTTGCATCTTCAAAGGTCTTGAAAAGAGATTTGTCATGGGTAACATGAACTGTGGCACAAGTATCATACCACCATCCTTGCACCTTTCCTTGGACAACGCACACATCGCTTAGTGTTGCAATGATCTCCTCATCAATTGCATTCACCACAGCCCCTTTTTGGTCATTTCGGTACCTACACTCCCTAGCATAATGCCCGGGTCTTCCACACACAAAACAAGGACCTTTCTTGCCCTTAAATTGCTCTTGATTTTCCTTGGGGCTCATATAATTTCCGGAATTCCTTTTGTTATTTTTACCTCTAGGATGATTGGCCTTTGAAACCGCATTGGCTTTGTTAGTCCCACCATTGGACTCTTCCACCATTTTGTTTCTTGATCTCGATTATTCCTCAATGCGAAGATGTTTTTGAATCTCTTCCAAGGAGTAATCTTCACTCTTGTGCAGAATCCTCTTCCGGTAACCTTTCCAACTTGATGGTAATTTAGCCACAATAGCACCAACTTGGAAGGCCTCCGGAAGTTCAATTTTGAGAACTTTCAACTTATTCACAATTACTTGCAACTCATGAATTTGTGGTAAGAGAGGCTTTTCATCAAAAAAATTTGAAATCTATGTATTGAGAAATAAGAAACTTTTTGGTACCTTCTTCCTCGGCTTTGTACTTGTTTTCAGGAGCCTCCCAAATCTCCCTCACGGAATAGGTGTTGGTGTAGAGATCATATAGCCTATCGGAAAAGGCGTTCAAAATATGACCCCTACATATGAGCTCATCCTCCTCCCTCTTCTTCCTTGCCGCCACCACTTGAGGTGTGTCATTTTCCTTTGGTTCCGGTAACGGTGCCAAGGTAGGATCAAGGATGTAGGAAATCTTAAGTGCTGTGAGAAGGAATCTCACCTTGTCTTGCCACTTAGTGAAGTTGGAACCATCAAAACGATCCAAGCTCACAAGGTCTTGGTTCATAATCTTGATAGTCTCTCCTTCCATTGAAGAATAGAGTCTTTGATTGTTGAGAAAATTGGATACAATGGAGAAACGAAACACTCTCAAACACTCACCTTGATACAATAAAACTCTCAAAGTTACAAAATAAGAACAAGAAGAAGAAGAACACAAGAAATCCTCAAACAAGTTCTTGGAACTTTGTCCAAAGACTCTATTTCCTCCCACCTATAGAAATCTTTAGGGAACTTAATGGAAATAGTCTTGGGATTGATCAAGTCTTTTCACTTTTCTGCATAAGATTTCAAAAAAAAGAAAAGTCATATATATCACTCTTAGGGTTGAAAAAAGGTTACAAGGATGAGAAAAATCCATTGTCTTCCTCAATCTCTTCATCTTTGTAACATTCAAAAATTAAATCATATATTTAATTCACACATTAAACATGATTTAATCTCAAATGTGTAACTCTCTTACACTTAACCTCTTAAGTTTATAAAGTTACAAAGATGAGAAGACTCATTGTCTTCCTTAACTTTTCAAGTTTTGTAACATTTCAAAACTTAATTATGTATTTAATTCACACATTAAAAGTGTAACCCTTCTTATACTTTATTTTTTGAAAGTTATTTTCAAAAGTGTAACTCTTCTTACACTTTATTTTTAACCAACAATATATATATATATATATATATATATATAAATATAACATTTTGTTCAATATATTTTTTAGAAGATGACATCCAACTTTATTATCCTCCCACACCTATGATATTTTGTAATATTTTTTTAGTAAAAGAATGATGTGCTACAACCTTAAGCCATCTTGGAAAAATAATAATAATAAAATAAATAGCTTTTTTAGAAAGTGATGAAAACACGCAATATTATGCAAGATTATAGGTGTTCATCACATTATAGTAATAGGGTTTTTCTTGAGTGATCCATTCCCTCTTCAATGATTAATTCTACTAAAATAATTAATTATTTAAGGTAATAGATTTTATTTTTTTATTGAAAGGAAATGGATGAATGAAGAAACTAGTGTGGAAATATGTTGAAAGAAGGTTTTTATAAGCTCCCATGGGCTCCTCTTGAAAATGAAATTTTTATATCATATATAATGCATATATCATTTATATGCACGAGTAAGAAATGGATATTTAGCAACTTGTCAACATTAGTTAATTTGTATAAGAATTTTCAATGAATGTAAGATCGACTAATAATGTAGGAAAATGATTAGGAATCTAGTTTTAAAATAATTGGTTTTTGAGACCTCCTTATGTCTCTTTTATAAAGCGATTTTTTATATATAATATTTTGGATATAAAAGTCCATTTTCTAGAACTCCACTTGATTTTTAAAAATTGAATTTTTATGTGTCATACTCAAATTAAGGTAATATGGTCATCACCTTGAAGGAAGAAGAGCTCACATTCTATCTATTTTATTTATTTATTTTCACTACATATAGATAAATAGTATTAAATTTAGCATCCCATTTATTCTAATTTTGTTAATGAAAGGATTTGATTAGTATTTTTCATTATTTAATATGTACATGTTGGTTGTTTGAATCAAACAAAACTCCATTTCTTAGATTAATTGAGTAATTAAATTGATAAAGTCTTAACCATCTCAATATATAATTAAATAAATGAATAAATAATGCATCACAAATTATCAATCAAACCCAAAGTATGCTTTGGAGCTACTCTTGAAAAATTCAAAAAAAAAAAATAGTAAACAAATTGTTACACCACATCTACTTAGGGTATTCATTTTTTTTTTTTTTTACAATATCATTAATTAAAGTTAATAGGTTGTGAAAACTTCCAAAAATTATAAGGAAATCAAATTATTAAATAAAATTGATTCCTAAGGCTACAAAAATAAGCATGCATAAGTTTTTTTCACAACAATTTGAGACTCAATGCATGAATACTTGTTATTCATACTTGGTTCTTACATGACAAATTAAAGCATTGTTAATTCTTTAAAAATAAAAATAAAAAAACAATTATGTTTACTTCAAAATTGAAGTTTCTCTTTATGATTCAATTCAAGGATTCATAAAAAATGAACTTTCTTTTTATTATTAAAATAAATTAGTCTTTTGCTCATTCCTTCCAACATTAAAGTTATAATTAACTTTAACTATGACATAATTTATATCTTAATACCATCCATATAAACACTATATTTTGTGAGTCATTTGGATTATTTTTCAATGAAAGAGGTTCAACAAGCATATGAGCCAAAAAGGATAAAAGATTAGAGAATAGTTTTACCTAACCATATATGGTATTATCTTATTGAGCATGTTTCCCATTTCTACAAAGGCATTATTCTCTTTGAACAAGATATCATTCTCAATAGATGTTTCTACACATTTTCTGTTTTTTTACCAAGGGATTGTTTAATGTTCCAACGCGTTAAGTTGTTCCTTTCAAAATCTTTTAAAGGCAGACACCCACCTTCCCGCTCATTACCATTATGACCTATTGCAAATGACTTTCATTATATCTCATAAAAGATGAACAACTCATTTTAAATAAATTTGTTCATGCAAATAAATAATTAATTTAGAGGCACTTAAATGATCAATATTTTTTAATATGTATGCATATATACATGCATGCATACATACATAAACATACACTAAAAAGTAAAAAAAAATAAAAATAAATAAGAAATTGAAATTAATTTTAGAAAATAGTGGAACAACTTTTAGATTTTATTAATTTTAAAATTATTTCCAATTTATATATAATTTTTCTCCATATAGGACAAGTGAGAACAATTTCTTTCCATGTTTATCTCGATTAAATAAAATATTCATATAAGAAATTAATTACTCTTTTATAATAATAGGAATGTTATGAAGAGTATATCTTAATTGAAAAATATGAAAAAATTATTTTATTATAATAATATAATAATATATATATATATATATATATATATATATATATATATATATATATATATATATATATATATAAAGATATATATATATATAATATAAAAATTTATTTGAAAATATTGATTAAGAATAGTTTATTATATAAAAAGTACAGAAAACTTGTTATTTCTCATTAGGAAATCAATATTAATATCAACTATAATGATTTATTCATTTTTATATAAATATTGTCTACAATAAGATCAAAATATTCATGGATATGCATCTATTTTATGTAGTGATGGAAACTTCACTTTTTAACTAATATGATCTCATAATTATTAAGACTATGTTTGGTTTCCAAAAAAATTGAGGGAAAATGTAAAGAAAAGAAAACAGAGAGGAAAAGTAAAAGAAAAAAAAAAGTAAAGGAAAATAAAAATAACATTAAAGTGATAAATTATTTTTATTTACTACTTCAAACTCATTTTATTAATTTTAACTCATCAACATAAAGATTAAATAATTTGAAAATGCATAAATTCTAAACTAATTTTAATTATTTTTTATTTTCTTTGGAATTTGTCATAAGACAATTAAACATAAAAAATTATTTTCTTTAATATCTTTTTTCTTTCCTTAATACTTTATGGGAACCAAAGTTAAATAAAAATAATTGAAGGTGTGACTCATATATATCACAATGCAATATAATTTTAATGGGATTTAATTCTAAAAAAAATATTACTAAGTACAATATTCATGGATATGCATCTATTAATAGTAATGTCCACTGCAAATGCAAAAAGACTTTAAAACTTAAACTAAGAATGGTTAATGGTAGTTGACCATATAATTAATTAGAATTATGTGTAATTTAATTTTCTCATAAAAAATAATCATATTTAATAATTATCATGATATGATTCTAGATATATATATATATATATATATATATTTGTATGACCATTAACAATGAAACCAAATATTGAATCTATACATGTTTAGTTTACAAGATTGATTTCAAACCCTACATTTTCTCTTTGTGCAAAAGACTTTTCTAAATAAGAGTGAATATTTATACCTAGGTTTCTAATGAGAAAAGACCATTCTACTCCCTTTATTATCTCATTTCTATTTTTTTTTTCAATCCAATTAAATCTTAATACTAAAGACTTTTGTTCAAATATAAATGCCCAATTCATTTATTTGGCTCATAATTTTTTTGTACTTAAGCCCAAACTCAAAATTAAAATCCAATTATATTTAAATAGCCCAAAGTTTTTATTTTCTTAATTAATTAAGTTACAAACTTACTTAAGCTTGGGGTTGGGTTGTTGCATATGTAATTTTGAATTTCATGTTGTTAATGAGTGTTCACTTGAAATGAAATTTTGTGGTATTTGAGAAATCAAAGTACCAAAAATCAAGGAACTAGAAATAGAAATGATTGAATTAAAACTATAGTTGGCAAGATCTTATTTATTTTATTTTGATTTTAAATGGAGAATTTTCATATTTGGTGCCTAAGAAGCTCAATAAGAGTATGATGATAAAAAATAAATATAGGATGAGCTAATTTTTTTGCTCCAATCAAGTGTGATTTTAGTCTTTTGAATATTTACTCAGTTTTCATTTATTGACTATAAACGTTCTAGTATTTTAATGGAAACATAAGTCTCTAGTAATTTACTGCAAGCATTACGTGAGTACAACAATAATCAATCTTGGTTTTTTAAGAAAGTATGAGAATAAGCTCAAAGAAAAAAAATCCTAAGACAATGACTTTTTTGTATTTTAATGCCAATATTAGGTGAGTGGAAGGAAATCAAACGTTGGTTGAAAAATTCAACTCAGTTTTTATTAAAAAATTAAATACATTATCATCTTTATTTAAATATTGTTCGGGCATATCTATGATTGAAATTCAATCAATGCAAACTTACATCCATAAACATGTTTAAAATAAAGAAATTTGATGTGGAAATGCATTGAGAGAAATTTTATCTAGTGGGCTCTATTTGATGCAGAAGTCACATGACAAGTGGGAAATTTAGTACCATCCTATTTCAGCATTTATAAGACAAAGAATAGATACTCGTCTATACTATGTGAGCAAAACAATGGTAGACGCTGAGACTCGGTACTCCAGAATGGAATAGACTGCTCTAACCCTAAAGAATGCTGCTCAGAATTTCTGCCCATTCTTCCAAGCTCATTAAGTGACCGTACTCACAAACCAACCACTCCAAGTTATCCTGCACAAACCGGATCTATTTGGACAAATGTTGAAATGGGTCATCGAGTTGAGTAAGAAATCAAGTATTAGCCAAGGTTATCATTGAAGGGACAAGTTATGGTCGACTTGATAGTTGAACTCCCTAAAAAACAAGCACATTCAGCTAATCACTATGGAGAGCAATGGTGGACACTTCATGTAAACGGAACTCTAGAGTGTCCGGATCTGGAGTAGGTCTGGTCCTACAATCACCAACTGGGGAACTGATGGAGCAAGCTATTTGTCTCAGCTTTTCTACCTCCAATAACGAAGTAGAATATGAAGTTGTCCTAATCGAGCTAAATCTTGCCCTAGTATTAGCAACAACCAAGTTGGAAATCAGAAGTGACTCTCAGCTAATTGTCGGACAGATTCAATGAGAGTATGAAGCAAAGGATGAATGTGTGGCTTGCTACCTCGCCATAGTGGAAAATTGCCTTAAAAAGCTGCACGAGTGGGTCCTTAAACGAGTACCGTGTGAGGAGAACAGGAAGATAGACGCACTAGTTGGAAAGCTGCAGTCTAATTGGGAAGGGCCATATGTTGTAACTAAGGCAAAAGACTCGAGGGCATACCACCTCCAGACTCTAGATGAAGTACCCCTCTTTTGCCCATGGAATGTGACCAACCTAAAACTTTATTATCAGTAAAATTGCTTATATAATATAGTAGAGATAAACGACTAAAGCAAGCATGCTTAAAATAATGGGTGCATTCATCTTGAAAAAAAATGAGCATTCATTGTATTTACAAGTATGAAATATTAGGCTTCAGCCGACCAAATTAAAGAAATACAAAGAATCAAACCTTGTCCGGGGATCTTGCAATTCCTGTCTCAACCGGATAGCTTCTTCTTCGGCTTTCTCTTTCTCGGTAGCCATAGCGGCCTTTTTCTCAGCCAGTCGACGAGCTTCAGTCTAAGACACCTCTTTCTCCTCCTCAACCTTCCTCAATAAACCAACACTTTCTTCAACCAGCTCTTGGGCAGTAGGAGCCTCACTCTTAGTCGTCTCCAAGTTGGCAAAGAGATTCTCATTCCTATCCATGATTTGGGCCATATGCCCTCATGGTTTCGACTTATATGGAGAATGCAGGTAATAGTAGTATCCGGAGTACCGTATGAAAACTGTGTCGAAGTGGCACATGCCCCTTAGCACCCAAAAACTTGAAAATGGATAATACCCGACAACTACCCTACCAGATATAGGTAGATGGATTAGGGGGCATTGTGGGGAGCTACATTTCACATGTCCTTCTCAAACTCTAAACCCTTTGGCCGACTAGGGCAAACATATAACCCATCTAGGATCACTCTGTCTGGACTTAGACAAGCTCTGTCTGATACCAGAGTGAGAAGTTTTCTTTCTTCCACAATGCTGGACGGAATAAATAGACCAAGCCAATTGGACCTTTCAAACAAGAAAATCAATCCAATCAAGTCCTCAAGATTTCTTGACTATCCTATCAAGGCTCAATTTCCACCCTAGTGGCCATCGCCATACAAGAAAGGCAAGAGTGCATAATCAACGCTATAACGACGATGCCATCAACTTTATGTAAACTCCTCAAGAAGCATGAAAAAGGTACACGTGCATTCTCTCCCATAAAAAAATAGTTAGAGTTATCCTCATTGATTTATGACTTAAGCTTCAAAGGGGCATGCCCGAACCACCTGTCTAGACATCTTTCTATGCAGGGAAGAAGTCCACCTGACTCCAATGAAGCTGGACGGACCTGAATCCAATTGGCTCGACACCAACAATGCCCACCACCTGGTTGATGAAATGTTGCACAGTAGTTTTGTTTCTTGGATTGCTCTGGTTTCATTTGGGCAAGCCCTCATCTCACCCTGTGCCCATATTCTTAAAGAGGAAGCAGCAACATCAACAGCAACACCAATAGAATTAAGCAGCCACAATAGCACATGCCTTGCAACAACTAACAACACATCACCAGCTGTAGCGATAGCAATTACGCCCCTCAAAAAGGCTGATTCATATGTAAGGAATTTACTATGTATACTATATATAGAGATGATGGACCTAAGGTCTTCCTTAATCATCTCCATCAACATAATCATGAACCCCAACATAATTTTTATGCAAAGTTTTTTATTTTCTTAATTAATAAAATTACAAATTTACTTAAGCTTGGGGTTGGGTAGTTGCATATGTAATTTTGAATTTCATGTTGTTAATGAGTGTTCCCTTCAAATAAATTTTGTGTTATTTGAGAAATCGAAGTACCAAAATCAAGGAACTAGCTAACAACAAAAATAGTTGAATTAAAATTGCAATTGACAATATCTTTTTTATTTTATTTTGATTTTAAATAGAGAGTTTTTATATTTGATGCCTAAGAAGCTCAAGAAGAGTATGATGATAAAAAATAAATATAGGATGAGCTAAATATTTTGCTCCAATCAATTGTGATTTTAGTTTTTTGAATATTTACTCGGTTCTCATTTATTGACTATAAACGTTCTTTTCATATATTTGCATAAATGTGTCATTTAAAATGTAAGGTCTTTTCCTATTAAATTATCAATATATCAAATATAATTTAGTAGAAGTTTATGTTCTTATCTTCCAACCAGTAAGACTCAATCTTGGTTTTTTTCTAAGAAGGTGCAAGGATAAGCTCACAAGAACAAGTTTCTAGTATTTTAATGCAAACATTAGGTGAGCTTTTTTGTATTTTAATGCCAACATTAGGTAAGTAGAAGGAAATCAAATGTTGGTTGAAAAATTCAACTTAGTTTTTTGTTAAAAATTTCAATACATTATCATCTTTATTTAAATATTGTTAGTGCATCTCTATGGTTGAAATTTATTCAATGCAAACTTACATCCATAAACATGTTTAAAATAAAGAAATTTGATGTGGAGATACGTCAACAGAAACTTTATCTAGTGGGCTCTATTTGATGCATTAGTCACATGACAGGTGGGAAATTAATTTATAGTAATTTCCAATACATGGAAGAAAAATAATCATAAGTTGCTTATTTTTTTAATTCTTTAACAAAAATAGAAAAATAATTATGTTTACTTCAAAATTGAAATTTATCTCTTTGATTTAGTTTGAGGATTCATATGAATGAACTTTCTTTCTATTATGAAGATAATTAATCTTGTTGACTTTCTAGGTGTTGCCCTTTCTCACAAAAAGTTGTTCATTCCTTCCAACATTAAAGTTATAATTAACTTTCATTGTAGCCTAATTTACATCTTAATACCATCCATATAAACACTATATTTTATGAGTCATTTGGATTATTTTTCTATGAAACAGGTTCAACAAGCAAATGAGCCAACAAGGATAAAAGATTAGAGAATAGCCTTACCTAACCATATGTGGTATTGTCATATTCAATGTTCTTACGTGTTTCCCATTCCTACCAAGACATTATTCTTTTTTAATAAGATATTATTCTCTATATATATTTCTATATGTTTTCTGTTTTTTGACCAAGGGATTGTTTAATGTTCCAATGCGTTAAGATGTTCCTTTCAAAATCTTTTATTATATATATATATATATATATATATATATATATATCATCTAATGTGACAACCTATCAAGGATGTAAACTACTTTGTTGACATTTCAACATTACTATTTTCTCAAGGAAGTTTCATCTGTATGTGTACATCAATGAAAGGTACTTTATACTTTTGAATTTTTTTTTAATTTTAGGGTGGTTGTTCCTTTCTATTCCTTTTAAAGGCTGGCACCCATCTTCCCACTCATTACCATTATGACATAGTGCAAATGAACTTTATTATATCTCATCAAAGATGAACAACTCATTTTAAATAATATTTTTCATGCAAATAATTAATTAATTTAGAGCCCCTTAAATGACCAATATTTTTTAATATGTATGCATATATATATATATACATGCATGCATACATACATACATAAACATACACTAATTAAAATAATTATTAAAAAATAAAAAATAAAAAAATAAGAAATTGAAATTAATTTTAGAAAATAGTGAAACAACTTTTAGATTTTATTAATTTTAAAAATATTTCCAATTTATATATAATTTTTCTCAATATAGGACATGTGAGAACAATTTCTTTCCATGTTGATCTTGATTAAATAAAATATTAATATAAGAAATTAATTACTCTTTTATAATAATAGGAATGTCCTTATGAAGAATATATTTTAATAGAAAAATGTAAAAAGTTATTTGACAATATTGATTAAGAATATTTTTTACATATAAAAAGTGCAAAACACTTGTTATTTCTCAATAGGAAGTTAATTTTAATATCATTTATAATGAGTTGTTCATTTTTATATAAATATTGTCTACAATAAGATCAAAATATTCATGGATATGCATCTATTATATGTAGTGATAGAAACTTCACTTTTTAACTAATATGATCTCATAATCATTAAGGCTATGTTTGGTTTCCAAAAAAGTTGAGGGAAAATATAAGGGAAGAAAATAGAGAGTAAAAATAAAAGAAAATAAAAAGTGAAGGAAAAAAAGTCGATAAATTATTTTCATTTGCTACTTCAAATTCATTTTATTTATTTTAACTCATCAACATAAAGAATAAGTAATTTGAAAATGCATAAGTTCTTAATTAATTTTAATTATATTTTATTTTCTTTGGAATTTTTCGCAAAACAATCAAACATGAAAAATTATTTTCTTTAATATCTTTTTTCTTTCCTTAGTACTTTATAGGAACCAAAGTTAAATAAAAATAATTGAAGGATGGACTCATATATATCACAATGCAATATAATTTTAATGGGATTTAGTTCTAAAAGAAATATTACTAAGTACGATATTCATGGATATGCATCTATTAATAGTAATGTCCATTGCACATGCAAAGAGAATTTAAAACTTTACCTAAGAATGGTTAATGGTAGTTGGCTATATAATTAATTAGAATTATGTGTTATTTAATTTTCTCATAAAATTTAATCATCTTTAATAATTATCATGATATGATTCTAGATCATTATTTTTTTTTATTACCATTTAAAACGAAACTAAATATTGAATCTATACATATTTACTTTAAAAGATTGATTTCAAACCCTACATCTTCTCTCTATGCAAAAGACTTTTGCAAAGAAGAGTGAAAATTTATACCTAGGTTTCTATAGGCAAAGACCATCCTACTCCCTTTAAGATGTTCTATTTTTCTTTTTCCAATTCAATTAAATCTTAATACTAAAGACTAATTGTTTAAATATAAATGCCCAATTAATTTATTTGGGTCATAATTTTTTTTAACTTAAACCCAAACTCAAAATTAAAATCCAATTATATTTAAAAAGGCGAAAGTTTTTATTTTCTTAATTAATTAAGTTATAAACTTACTTAAGTTTGGGGTTGGGCTATTGCACATGTAATTTGAATTTCATGTTGTTAATGAGTGTTCCCTTCAAATGAAATTTTGTGGGCAAGATCTTAATTGTTTTATTTTGATTTTAAATAGAGAATTTTTATATTTGATGCCTAAGAAGCTTAATAAGAGTATGATGACCAAAAATAAATATAGCATGAGTTAAATTTTTTGGTCCAATCAATTGTGATTTTAAGTCTTTTGAATATTTACTCACTTTTCATTTATTGAATATCAACGTTCTTTTCATATATTTGTGTAAATGTGTCATCCAACTATATTATCCTTTTACATTTATAAAATTTAAGGTCTTTTCCCATTAAATTATCAATATACCAAATATAATTTATTATAAGTTTTGGTTCTTTATCTTCCAACCAACAAGAATCAATCTCGTTTTTTCTAAGAAGGTGCAAGAATAAGCTCATAAGAAAAAGTTTTTAGTATTTTAATGCAAGCATTAGGCGAGCACAACAAGAATCGGTCTAATTTCTTTAAGAAGGTTAGAGATAAGCTCACAAGAAAAAAATTTGAAGACAATGACTTTTTTGTAATTTAATGCATCTTAATGCCAACATTAGGTGAGCAGAAAGAAATCAAATGTTGGTTGAAAAATTCAACTTAGTTTTTATTAAAAAATTAAATACATTATCATCTTTGGAGTTTTTAAAATTTTTTGGGAAATCATATGGTTTGGATGTTGTTTAAATAGGTTCGTTTCAGTTAGAAGGTGGTCAAATGATATCTGAAAAAATCTAAATCCAAAAATACTAAGAATTTCAAAAGGGTACAAAGAATGTGAGGAATTCTCACATTCTTCGTACCCTCCCAATTCTCCACTTGTTTGAAGTTTTTAAATTTTTTTGGGACTTCATATGGTTTGGATATTGTTTAAATAGGTTAATTACACTCAGGAGGTGGTGAAATGATTTCCGGAAAAATCCAAATCCAAAAATACTCAAAAATTCACAAGGGTACGAAGAATGTGAGGAATCCTCATATTCTTCGTACCCTCCCAATTCTCCACTTCTTTAGAGTTTTTAAAATTTTTTGGGACATCATATAGCTTGGAAGTTGTTTAAATAGGTTTGTTACACTTGGGAGGTGGTCAAATGATATCCGGAGAAATCCAAATCCAAAAATACTAAAAAATTCACAAGGGTACGAAGAATGTGAGGATCCTCACATTCTTCGTACCCTCCCAATTCTCCACTTCTTTGGACTTTTTAAAATTTTTTGGGACATCATATGACTTGGATGTTGTTTAAATAGGTTTGTTACACTTGGGAGGTGGTCAAATGATGTCCGGAGAAATCCAAATCCAAAAATACTAAAAAATTCACAAGGGTACGAAGAATGTGAGAATTCCTCACATTCTTCGTACCCTCCCAATTCTCCACTTCTTTGGACTTTTTAAAATTTTTTGGGACATCATATGGCTTATATGTTGTTTAAATAGGTTCGTTACATTTAGGAGGTGGTGAAATGATTTCCGGAAAAATCTAAATCCAAAAATACTAAAAAATTCACAAGGGTACAAAAAATGTGAGGAATCCTCACATTCTTCGTACCCTCCCAATTTTCCACTTCTTTGGAGTTTTTAAAATTTTGTGGCACTTCATATGGCTTATATATTGTTTAAATTGGTTCATTACATTTAGGAGGTGGTGAAATAATTTCCGGAAAAATCCAAATCCAAAAAGACTAAAAAATTCACAAGAGTACGAAGAATGTAAGGATTCCTCACATTCTTCGTACCCTCCCAATTCTCCACTTCTTTGGAGTTTTTAAAATATTTTGGGACATCATATGGTTTGGATGTTGTTTAAATAGGTTTGTTACACTTAGAAGGTGGTGAAATGATATCCGGAAAAATCTAAATCCAAAAATACTAAAAATTTCAAAAGGGTACGAAGAATGTGAGGAATTCTCACATTCTTCGTACCCTCCCAATTCTCCACTTGTTTGAAGTTTTTAAAATTTTTTGGGACTTCATATGACTTGGATATTATTTAAATAAGGTCATTACACTCAGGAGGTGGTGAAATGATTTCCGGAAAAATCCAAATCCAAAAATATTAAAAAATTCACGAGGGTACGAAGAATGTGCTTACATTCTTCGTACCCTCCCAATTCTCCACTTCTTTGGAGTTTTTAAAATTTTTTGGGACATCATATGGCTTGGATGTTGTTTAAATAGGTTTGTTACACTTAGGAGGTGGTGAAATGATTTCCGGAAAAATCCAAATCCAAAAATACTAAAAAATTCACAAGGGTACGAAAAATGTGAGGAATTCTCACATTCTTCGTACCCTCCCAATTCTCTACTTGTTTGAAGTTTTTAAAATTTTTTGGGACTTCATATGGCTTAGATATTGTTTAAATAGGTTCATTACACTTAGGAGGTGGTGAAATGATTTCCGGAAAAATCCAAATCCAAAAATACTTAAAAATTCACAAGGGTATGAAGAATGTGAGAAATCCTCTCATTCTTTGTACCTTCCCAATTCTCCACTTCTTTGGACTTTTTAAAATTTTTTTTGGACATCATATGACTTGGATGTTGTTTAAATTAGTTTGTTACACTTGAGAGGTGATCAAATGATTTCCAGAAAAATCCAAATCCAAAAATACTAAAAAATTCACAAGGGTACGAAGAATGTGAGGATTTCTCACATGCTTCGTACCCTCTCAATTCTCCACTTATTTGAAGTTTTTAAATTTTTTTGAGACTAAATATGACTTGAATATTTTTTAAATAAGTTCATTACACTTAGGAGGTGGTCAAATGATTCCGGAAAAATCCAAATCCAAAAATACTAAAAAAATTCAGTACATTTTGAGGGTGTGAAATGGATCGAAAAATTCAAAATGAAAAAATCTGTGAGGGGTGTGGATTTCCATATTGTTAGTAATTATACTTTTTTCGTATTTTCAATATTTTAACCAATTTTTTTGAAAAGCTAAGAAATAATTTAATCATATATTCTCAATTAATAATTAGTACACAACTAATTTAATTTTAATTTAATGTATATTTTATAAAATTTAGTTATAGTTTTCCCATTTTTTTTTTTACTTCATAAACCAATTATATTGCTTTTCACACTTCAAATATTCGTCAAATTTTGTCAACAAATTATTTGATGTTAAAATAAATTAAATTTACTTTTCCTTAATTTATAAATTATATCACCAAATTCTTTATAATTTTTTTAATTTATTTTAAATTTAATTTTTATGTGGGGTTTAATCACTTTATAGTACAAAAATAAATAAACTTTAATTTATTTTTTCAAAATTTTCTTTATTTTTCTGTTTCATAAAAAAAATTTCCTAAACAAAATAATTATATTAAACAAATTTATAATTGGTTAATGTAATAAATGTAACAATGTGTGTTGCATGGGATTATTTCCCATGGCAATCTGTTGGGTGACCTGAAGAAGTGGTTTTGTTTTTTTTTTTTTTAATTTAGCATGCCATGTGTCTCTACCCTATTAGCCCAAAAAAGTGGGTATGGTACCGAAAAGTGCTTTTCGGTACCCTAGCATAACCCTTAAAAAAACTAAAATCAACTTTTAAAGATGTACGTCTTGGGCGGCCAAAGCTGGGCTGTAACAGAGTGGAACAGCTGATTGCAGCTGCAAGGGGCTAAGGCTAGGAACAGCTGTGCTGTTGCCCGGTTATGGGATACTGTGTTTTATTAGATTATTTTTAATACAATGGGCTATGGAGGTAGATATGTAAATACATTTAAATGGAAATATAACTTTTATTATTTTGTTTTATTATTCACGTTATTATTATTACTGAAAATAACTCATTTTATATTCCGTGGATTGGATAATTATAGTGATGTTTTAATTTATAATTAATAAAATATTGAAAAGATTATAATTTCATCATAATTTATCAATTTAAAAAAAACATATTAACAAATGTGATTAATATCTTTATTTTTATAATTTATAAAGTGATTTTTAATAAAATGATTGGATGACATAAATTCTCATTTGGATAAAGATTTGTTTGAATTTGTTACCGAGCCTTTTATCATATTCTACATTTTAAAGAAGAATAAAATCAATTATTAATTAATTCAAAACTTGAATCTATTTTATAAAATTAAAGTTTTAGAATTTTAAACTAACCTAAATACATTATAAATCAATAAAAAATAAAGTCCTAAACTAAGATTTAAAAATCACTAAAATCAAATATGTAACTTAAAAGATGTAAGAAGACAGTTTTAAATGGAATGTGTTAAAAAGACAAAATAGATGATCTTCACTATTCCAATAATTTGAATAGCAAAAGTAAGAGATCTTAGTATAATGTTAATAGTTGAAAGGTTGTTCGGTGGGAGTGAAGTTGTGGGTTGAGTAGGTGTTTGGATCGGATGGTTGAGACTATTCATCTAAGTCTCAAAATATGGTTATTTGACTTTGTTCCTACAAGAAAGACATGGTAAAAGAGTTGGAACCTATTTCATTTAAAATTTGACTTTGATCTCCACAAGAATATGTTTTCTTCAAATTTGCAACCTATTTCATTAAAACATAAAACTAATATTATTATTTAAAAAAAAAAAAGTTGGAACTTAGGAATGACAAGAGGAAGACAAGGAGGAAGGACTAAGATTTTCTACAAAGTAGATACGATTAAATTGTGAACTCTTTATTTCTTTCTATTAATGATCTTAAATTCAAGTATTTTCTAAAATGGCAAAAATGCCAACTTAACACACACAAAAGATATCCACCATTATTTAGGGTTGGGGATACAATTGCCAAGAAACATAGGTTCTTTTGAAATCTAGGGTCGTTTATTCCTTCAAAAGATATCCACCATTATTACCATTATAACCTCAATGACTTTTATTATAAAAATAGTTGGTACCCACCTTCTCACTCATTACTATGATGGACCTATATATACCATTATGACCTATAAATTAGTGGGATTTAATTTTAGAAAAAATATGAGTAAGTACAATATTCATTTATGTGCATATATTAATAATAAAGCCAATTGCAAAAACTAGTATCATCTTTAACCATCCTCACGATAATAATAATAAAAAGATATAAAGTAAAAAAAGATAAGGCTGTTGGGGATACAATTGCCAAGAAACAGACGTTCTTTTGAAATTTAGGATTGTTTATTCTTTCCAAAGATATCCACCATTATTACCATTAGGACCTCAATGACTTTTATGATAAAGCCATAAAGGTACTTTAGGGTGATTGGTTTGACCTATTCTTTTTAGAGGTACCCACCTCCCCACTCAATTACTGTGATGACCGATATATACCATTATGACCTATAAATTAGTGGGATTTAATTACAATATTTATTTATGTGCTTCTATTAATAATAAAATCAGCTGCAAAATGTGAAGAGTCCTTGAGAATTTAAATTTGGAGTTTTGAGCATGGTCTTTCTTCCCTAAACTTTGATGAAGGTTTTGTGCTTCTTTCTACTCTTCAAGATCAAAATTTTCTTTACTTTTTGTCATATGACTCATTATATTTTTCCATCTACAAAAATCAAGCTTATAATACCAAAGTTGTTAGCTTTACTTTACATATCAACTTAATCAACCTTTATTTTCTACCATAATATTGCTAATTATGGAGAAGACAAAACTTAATTGAATAACTTTAATTTAATGTGTGTTCACACGATCTTATGTCCTAAGTAAAGACCACATGGATTTGATAATTTTTTATTTTTTACATTTTAAAAATTAATTGGAAATTGCAGAGAGAAGAGTGCCGGCCATTGTTGACTGCCAAAAGGGACCAAAGTGAAAGTTCAAAGCTAGAGGCATACAGCTAAGGAGAAATAATTGAGAAAGAAAAAGCACATCCCACCACCAACATCCAAACTTCACATAAGGCTGGGGGAATTAAGTCACTCAATACCCGAAGACCCTTATTTTTCCTCCAATTTCTGTTCAACCATGGCCTCCCCTAGCATCCAGAGATCCTCTTCTTCTTTCACTTCTCGCTCTCAGTGGAGCTACGATGTGTTTTTGAGTTTTAGAGGTGAAGATACTCGCAAAAGCTTTACTGATCACCTCTACTCGGCTTTGATTCGTAACAATATTCATACCTTCAGAGATGATGAAGAGCTTCCAAGGGGAGAAGAGATTGCACCAGAGCTCTTAAAAGCTATTGAAGAATCAAGGAGTGCCATTATTGTCTTCTCAAAAACCTATGCTCATTCCAAATGGTGTCTGGAAGAGCTTGTCAAGATCATGAAATGCAAAGAGGAAAGGGAACAAATGGTAGTTATCCCAATTTTCTATCATGTAGATCCGTCTGAAGTGCGGAACCAAACTGAGATTTACGGAGAAGCATTTACCCATCATGAGAAGAATGCAGATGAGGAGAGAAAGGAAAAGATAAGGAAATGGAAGATTGCCCTGAGGCAAGCAAGCAATCTAGCCGGATATGATGCGAAGGACAGGTAATTGTAATTTCTCTTCATTTGTCATTTGAAGCACTGTCCTTTTTTCTATCTGCTGATATAAAAAATATCTAACTTGTTTAGTATGAGATATTTGACTAACCGCTTAAAGCTAAGTGAGTTTTAAACTTTTATAATTTTTTATTTATTTTTATTATTTATAAAATAAAGATCTGTTCATTAAAATTTTAAACTTGACCATCTAATCAGTAGTAAAATTATTAGATTAAAAAGCTTGGATGCGCAGTTGATCCTATGATGGAATCCCTTATCAAAATAGGGTAGTAATGTTCTAGACAACTCAACTTTATTTTGAACCTTTCAAAAGATTGAATAGTATAAGCTAACACACAAAATATTTTAGTGTTTTTTTTTCCACTTTTGATAATGCAATTCATATTTTGCATTTTCTTCCCTTATTTCTATCATATATATGAGCAATTATTTTGAATAATGAAACTGTACTCATGAGTAGTTTCATAGATGTGGTTTGTTTTATTTTAATTTAAATTCCTTTTAGCCCTACTAAGTTATAGTTGGAAAACTAGGCATCATTAAATTTATTTTATATAATTTATTGTTTTTTGCGACTCATCCTAATGCGCCAGTACACATGTCCCGTTATGCTTTGCAATTGGCAGGTATGAAACAGAGCTTATTGATAAAATTATTGAGAACGTCCCTAGAAGCTTCCCTAAGACTTTAGCTGTTACCGAGAACATTGTCGGAATGGATTATCGTTTGGAAAGACTAATATCATTGTTGGAGATTGGGTTGAATGATGTTCGCATGGTCGGGGTTTATGGGCTTGGTGGTATCGGCAAGACCACCATCATCAATGCTCTTTATAACCGAATCTCAAATCAATTCAAAAGTGTAAGCTTACTCACAGATGTCAGAAAAGAATCCACAGAAAATTCTGGTGGTCTTCTTAAGTTACAACAACAACTTCTTAATGATATTCTAGGGACAACGAGGAAAATAGTTTTAAGGAATGTTCATGAGGGTATCAAAGAAATAAGGGACAAGCTTTCCTCGAAAAGGGTTCTTGTTTTTCTGGATGATGTAGATGATCTGACACAATTAGAACACTTGATTGGAAAGCATAATTGGTTTGGTCCAGGAAGTAGAATCATCATTACTACAAGGAAAAAAGATTTGCTAACTAGGCATGAAATGAAAATGTATGAAGTTGAGAAATTAAATTTTCACGAAGCTCTTCAACTTTTTTGTCGTTATGCCTTTAAGCAACATCATCCGATGGAAGGTTATGGAGATCTCTCTCGTCAAGTAGTACGATATGCTGATGGTCTTCCATTAGCACTTAAAGTTTTGGGTTCCCTATTATTTGGAAAGAGACTACCAGATTGGAAAAGCGAATTGCGGAAGCTGGAAAAGGTGCCTAACATGGAAATTGTAAAAGTGCTTAAAATAAGTTTTGATGGATTGGATTATACACAAAGGATGATATTTCTTGACATTGCATGTTTCTTTCAAGGAGGTGATGTGAAAAGAGTTTCAAGAATATTGGATGGTTCTGGATGCGAAGCGGAAAGTGGAATAAATGTTCTCGTTGATAGATGTTTCATAACCATTTTAGAGGACAATACAATAGATATGCATGATTTGTTAGCCCAAATGGGCAAGGGCATTGTTCATGAAGAATGTCCTAATGAGCCAGGAGAGAGGAGCAGATTATGGAGACATACGGATATTTATCGAGTATTGAAAAGAAACACGGTAAGATATATATATATATATATATATATATATATATTTATCTATATCACCTTAGTAAGGATTTATATGTATCGTGCTTTTCTAATTTTACACACTTATTATCTAGGGGACTGAAAAAATTGAAGGGATATCCCTTGATGTGGACAAATCAGAACAGATACAATTTACATCCAAAGCTTTCGAAAGGATGGATAGACTTAGATTGCTTTTCGTCTCCCACAATCGCGTACAACTCTCTGAAGATTTTGTATTTCCGTCTGATGACTTGACATGCCTTGGATGGGATAGATATTCTTTAGAATCTCTACCATCAAACTTTCATGCAGACAATCTTGTTTCCCTCAGTTTGACCAATAGTAACATAAAACTACTTTGGAAAGGAAACATGGTATGATAATCATTTATTTATGCTTTTGTTTTATAATATTTTAAAGTTTTTTAAAATTGATTTATTAATAGAAATTTTATTTTGTTCCAGTGTCTTACAAATTTAAGGTACATCAATCTCAGTGATTCACAACAGCTTATTGAACTACCAAATTTCTTAAACGTGCCAAATTTGGAGGAACTTAATCTTTCAGGTTGTATAATTTTACTTAAGGTTCACACACATATAAGAGTGTTATAAAACTAACTTTTTTTTTTCCTCGAATTTTATAGGGTGTGTAAGACTTGAGAATCTTCCTGGGGACATTCATGAGTTGAAACACCTTTTAACACTTCATTGTAGTGGCTGTTCAAAACTAACTAGTTTTCCAAATATCAAGCGCGGTATTGGAAAACTAGTGGAGCTTAGTTTAGATGGAACTGCTATAAAAGAGCTACCATCATCGATTGAACTTCTAGAAAGTCTTTGCAACTTGTATTTGGATAATTGTAAAAACCTTGAGGGCCTCCCGAACAGCATTTGTAATTTGAGATTTCTTGAAGCTCTAAGTCTTGATGGCTGCTCAAAACTTGACAGATTGCCGGGGGACCTGGAGAGAATGCCGTGTCTACAGTTTCTTTATTTAAATTCGCTCAATTGTCAATTGCCTTCTTTGTCAGGTTTATCTCTCTTAAGGGAACTATATTTAGATCAATGCAATCTAACACCAGGAGTAATAAAGAGTGATAATTGCTTGAACGCATTGAAAGAATTAAGTCTAAGAAACTGCAATCTAAATGGAGGAGTCTTCCATTGTATTTTCCATCTATCCTCACTGGAAGTATTAAATCTAAGTCGGTGTAATCCAGAGGAAGGAGGAACCCTCAGTGACATGCTTGTGGGTATCAGTCAACTCTCTAACCTAAGAGCCCTTGACTTGAGTCACTGCAAGAAGGTTTCACAAATTCCAGAGCTTCCTTCAAGTCTGCGACTGTTAGATATGCACAGCTCAATTGGGACCTCATTGCCACCTATGCATTCTCTGGTGAATTGCCTCAAATCAGCAAGTGAGGTATGATTTTCTTGTGTTAGCATACACTGTTTGTATAAATTGTATGTATTCCTGTATGTTGGCATATTTAGGGTAGAAATTGTCTTTTCCATGCAAATTAACTAGCATAGATATTGTATGATGTATAATGCTAGTTGTTTTGTTAGCTTGTTATGAATTTGATGGAGCAAATGGGGTTGGAAATATGATGAGTTGGGAGGAGCTACTGCCTGCCAGCTCACAAGTGTTTCCTTTATAGCCCTAGAGTAAATGGAGTTGATCATATAAGACCATTTGTTTTCACTGGTGGAGGGAATTGTAGGCAAAACTGGATTTATATTCAAAGTGAATTTGCAACAACAAAGGCACTCATTTTTTTTTTTTTTTTGTTTCCTTTCTCCACTTAGAGATTTTTTTATGTTATATCTTGTGCAATATTTGTGTGCTTGTTTGTTGAGATTTCATTAGAGACATTTTAGTCTGTGAGCTTGTGCTAATCACTCAATCACATTCATGTGCATATCTTATTTGATCATCTAAAAGAGATCTCAAGTTCATAGCATACCCTCTTAAAAACTCATAAATTGTATCAAAACATGTTTGCTCATGTTCTCAATATGGATAAACTATATTCTCTTAAGATGGAAATTCTCCGAGAAGGAACCTCTATAGGTAGACCTCCATACTTCAAAGGAGATAATTATGCTCATTCCAAGGTAAAACTGATATGCTTCCTTAAAATGAAGTCTAATAGAGATTGGAGTTCTGTTCAATTTGGTTGATATCCTGATATGGTGCTAAATAGCTATAGGATATATATCGACTAGGGTAGGAAAAACTATGTAAAGTTGGGATAGGTGAAGGAATGAATTTCAAATGATCACAACAAAAATATTTTTTGAATATATTATTGAAATCATGGACATGGTGAATGCT
This sequence comes from Vitis amurensis, assembly GCA_037355405.1. NCBI lineage: Eukaryota > Viridiplantae > Streptophyta > Magnoliopsida > Vitales > Vitaceae > Vitis > Vitis amurensis. The sequence continues at coordinate 39,131,228 of CM074693.1, forward strand.
AACGTTCAATCTATGTAGGCCTTTACTTGATTCCAAGGTTACCTAAAAACTGTTAAGATCTTCTCTGTTCGTTTTAGACCTAAGGTCATAACAATAGAGGAATGGAACACTGCTGATTCAATTAAGCTAGATGAGATAGTTGGCTCCCTTCAATTGGAGATTACCCCAATTGTTCCTAAGAGGAAGAAACATTAATATTGCACTAAAAGTAGATGAACATGCATTTAAATCAGAATAGGAATAAAAAATGACCAATATTTGAAATTTATAGGCTTGATAAAGTTTCAAAAAGTTCAAAAAGCTTCAAGAAACAAAGGATAACCTATTTGAGACCATAAACAGGGGAAAAGAAATGTGATAAAAAGATAAAAAAAACACAAAAAAGATCTAGTTGATTCAAGGTTTCTATTGTGTGGAGAAAGGTCACTTTCTTGAATGTCAGAAGGATAAGGTCATAGAAGTAATTTGGTATGATTTTGATGAAGAGTGTACAAATTTCATTGCATTAATTTGCTAGAAGCATGCATAAACATAATTTCATCGCCCATTGGAAAGAAAATCTGGGTTAAGAAGGAGAACCAAAAAAGCCTTAGTTGACCATAGGGCCTAAGAGCTAGAGAAAAACACGTTTTGGATTTTGAGAGTGGCTACTCTAGTTGTATGATAGAGAACTTAGATCTTTCTCGAATTTTGAACTCATAGAAGGAGTTTGGTTGTATTTGGGAATGGTAAAAGCAACAATAGAAGCTTGGTTGTATTTGGGGATGGTTGCATTACATATAACCAACTTGAAAGCGAAAGGTACCATAGAAGGTCCAAATTTACCTATACTCAAGGAGTTACTATATATTGAGGGATTGAAAGCAAACTTAATTAACGCAAGTTAAATTTGTGATTGTATGTGCTTTGTTCGTTTTACTCAAAATCAGTGTCTATTCAAGGTTGTGTGTTGGTAAGAAATAGAATTTTTGATCATTTTTGTTATGCTTTTGTACACCTCTCTACTTTTTCCTCATCATCTATAGTGCACATAGTTGTAAAGTTAAATGAAGATCTGAATTCTATCTTGGAATGTTAGAGGAGCTAATAACTGTGACAAGAGAAAGGTGTTTAAAGCCTTGATTAAGAAGAATAAGGTGGATTTGGTTTGTCTACAGGAAACAAAAATACAAGAGATGTCAAGAGGGATTATTCGGAGTTTAGGGATGGGATATTTTTAGATTGGGGAACTGTGGACTCAAGGGGAACAGTGGGCGACATAGTGGTGTTTTAGAATAATAGGGTGCTGGATATGATCGAGCTAGAAAAGAGAGAATGTTCAATTTCTTGCCATTTTAAAAACTGTGAGGATGGCTTTACGTGGACCTTCACAGGGGTATATGGTCTGACTAAGAGGAGAGATAGGGAAAGTCTCTGGAATGAGCTGGGGGCCATCTACGGCCTTTGGAATGGGCCATGGTGTGTTGCTGGGGATTTTAATGCTATCCTAAGTCCTGAAGAGCGTAGTAGAGGAGGGAGTTTTAATTCAGATATGAGAAGATTCGTAGATGTGATAGAAGAATTACAGTTAAAGGATTTGCCTCTGATTGGGGGTCCTTTCACTTGGAGTGGAGGGGTGAATAACCAGGCCCTTTCAAGACTAGATCGATTCCTGGTCAATGAGGGGTAGGATTGCTGTTTTAGCCATTCAAGGCAAAGCGTTCTTCCGAGACCAGTGTCAGACCACTTCCCAATTCTGTTAGAAGGAGGGGGCTTGAGAAGTGGACCATCCTCTTTCAGATTTGAGAACATGTGGCTTAAGATGGAGGGGTTTAAGGATTTATTGAAGGCCTGGTAGGAGGGGGATAACTTTAATGGTGCTGCAAGTTTTGTTCTGGCTGAAAAACTAAAGGTGGTGAAGTCTAAACTGAAGGAATGGAACAGAGACGTCTTTGGCAGGGTGGAGTATAGGAAAAATATTGCTTTGGATCAGATGCAGTTTTGGGATGCATAGGAGAAGACAAACAGACTGACATTGGAAAAGATGGAGGCTAGAAGAGAGGCGAGGGGAAGATTACAAAAAATGGGTTATTTTAGAAGAGGTTACTTGGAGACAAAAATCTAAGGAAGTGTGGTTGAAAGAAGGGGACAGAAATACGAGTTTTTTCCATAGGATGGCAAACGCTCACAGGAGAAGAAACAATATGCAACGAATAAGAATTAATGGTGTTTGGAATTCGGAGGAGAATGGGATTAGTGAAGGAATAGTAAATGCCTTCAGAACCCTACTGTCCAATTCGGGGGACTGGCGCCCTCCTTTGGCTGGGCTGCAGTGTGAACAGCTACAGAACTTGGATGTTGATGCTTTGGAGGTGTCGTTCACGGAACACGAGGTACATGGTGCGCTAGTAGGTTGTAGTGGGGACAAAGCCCCCGGGTCCTGATGGATTTACAATGTCTTTCTAGCAGTTTGCGTGGGATTTTGTGAAGGAGGATGTGTTGAGATTCTTTAGGGAGTTTCATGAACATAGTAAATTTGTTAAAAGGCTAAATACAACTTTTTTGGTTTTAATCCCAAAAAAAATGGGCGCTGAGGATTTGAGGGATTTCAGGCCATAAGCTTAGTGGGAAGCTTGTACAAGTGTGTGAAACCAAGGTTTGGTTAATCTTGATTTTGATGATAACAAAACAAGGTTTAGAACTAATGACTACACTTTAAGTGTGATTAGGTAAGATGATTTCCAAAGTGGCAATCACAAAGATAAATCAAGTCAAGGAGAAATCATGAAGAAGAAGACCACCTCAAAGAGGAGAGTTTTTCAAGACCAAAGCTTCTTAAGATCTCTTTGTAAGGTTATTGGTGCACTAGGACTTTCATGCATTTCATTCTTTATTTGTGCACCAAAATCATCCAAGAGTAATATTGTTTTAAATATCTTTAAAATTGGATGATTTCATGTTTTCAACTAAAACCTTGTGTCAAATGTTGTTTTAAACTTGTTTAAAAGGTTTTAAGTTGAAAAAGTTGGTCTTTGAGCCAAAAACAACTCAATCGGCTAAATCGGGTGAACCAGATGAACGTAACCAGTCAACCCATAGCTCAACCGGTTGAGGGTATGAACAGTAATCGGTTGAGGTATGAACAGTAGCAGTTGACCCATGAACAGTACCCGGTCGACCGATACAAAAATTTTCTCTCTCTTCCAGAACGCTTGTTCAACCGGTCAAGGTTGAACCTCAACCGGTTGAGGTCCGGTTGAGGCCCAACGGTCACCTGCCAACATTAAATGCTAACGGCTAATCAACCAGTCGACCCCTAGCTCGACCGGACGATTCCCCAAACGGTTAGTTTGGTTTTTCTCTTCTATAAAAAGGCTCCAATCTTCATTGTTTAACAAGCTTAACCTTCCCAAATCATTCTTGATTATATTTGAGCCTTGGAAGAGTGTTTTTGAGTGCACCATTGTTTCATAACTTGCATATCTTTAGTGCACCATTCAATCCTAGTTTCTCTTATATCATTTGAGCTTAAAGTTCTTTTACTAAGATTTTTGAGAGATCATTTTATTTGTAAATCTTTGAGAGGAATTTTCTCAAGTGAAGGGTATCACTTGAGAGGTTGTTCAAGAGTGGGATATCTTTTGAAGAAGTGTAAAGGGTGCTTGGAGCCAAAAGTCCAAGAGGGTGAATTGGAACCATAATCTAATTGTAAAGAAATTGGAAGCTTGGTTGAAGCTTCAAGATAGTGGAACCCTCACTCGGTTAGGAGGTTGAGGAGAGTGGACGTAGGCAAGAAAGTGCCGAACCACTATAAACTCTCGTGTTTGCACTCTCTCTTCCCTAACTCTTTTAAATTATATGCAATTGTGTTTATATTGTTTATTATATATTTGCATATAATTGTCTCTTATTTTTGCATAGTTTAAATTTGTGAAAAAAAAACCATCACCCTATTTACCCCCCCCTCTAGGGTGATTACCATAGTTTGGATTAGCCATAAATTTCCTAACAAAGTGGTTGGCTAAGGTTTTAGCCAATAGACTTAAAAAGGTGGTTGGAAAGGTGGTTTCTAAGGCTCAAGGGGCTTTTGTGGAGGGGAGACAAATTCTAGATGCAGTGCTAATAGCTAATGAAGCCATCGACTCGGTTCTAAAGAACAATGAAAATGGGATCTTGTGCAAACTTAACATAGAGAAGGCATATGACAATGTGGATTGGTCCTTTCTTCTTACAGTAATGCAGAAAATGGGTTTTGGGGAGAAATGGTTAGGGTGGATCAAGTGGTGCATATCCACTGCAAGTTTCTCTGTGTTGATTAATGGAACGCTTAAGGGTTTTTTCCAAAACTCAAGGGGATTAAGGCAAGGTGATCATCTCTCGCCTTATCTCTTTGTGATTGCCATGGAGGTCTTTAGCTTGTTCCTTAAAAGGGCTGTGGATAATGGCTATATATCGGGCTGTGAGGTGAAGGGAAGGAATGAAGGTGGGATTCAGATTTCACACTTGTTGTTTGCCGATGAAACTTTGGTGTTTTACCAAGCCTCCCAAGATCAGCTAACTTAACTAAGTTGGCTGCTTATGTGGTTTGAGGCCGTTTCGGGGTTGAGAATTAACTTGGAGAAGAGTGAACTCATTCCAATAGGGAGGGTAGTGGATATTGATGATTTTGCCTTGGACTTTGGATGTAAAGTGGGTAGTCTCCCGTCCACTTATTTGGGTCTTCCTTTGGGTGCTCCGTTTAAGTCAATGGCAGTGTGGGATGGAGTGGAAGAGCGATTCCGCAAAAGATTGACTATGTGGAAGAGACAATACTTATCCAAGGGAGGAAAAGCAACCTAAATCCAAAGTACTTTGTCAAATCTTCCCATTTACTCTATGTCTGTCCTGAGATTACCAAGTTCAGTTAGACGAAGACTATAGCAAATCCAAAGGGATTTTCTTTGGGGTGGGGCAGTTTGGAGAGAAAACCACATTTTGTAAGATGGGAGGTGGTGTGCTTAAGCAAGAAGAAAGGGGGTTTAGGGATCAAATGCCTTTCCACTCTCAATAAGGTACTCCTTTCTAAATGGAATTGGTGTTTTGCAAACGAGAGAGAGGCTTTGTGGAATCAAGTGATTAGAGGGAAGTATGGGGAAGATAGAGGGGTTGGTGCACTCGGGAAGTGAGAGAGGCACATGGTGTGGGGCTTTGGAAAGGAATAAGGATGGACTGGGATTTGGTGGGAGCGCGGACTTCTTTTAGTGTTGGCAATGGGAGGAGGGTGAGGTTTTGGAGGGATAGATGGTGTGGGGATGCCCCTCTGTGTTAGTCGTTTCCTTCCCTCTTTGCCTTGTTGGTTGAAAAGGAAACTTGGGTGGCGGATGTTTGGGATCCCTTGGTGCAGGGGGGTAGGGGGGTTGGAACCCTTGTTTTTCAAGAGCCCTAAACAATTGGGAGGTGGAGGAGGCGGAAATATTTTTGGGGCGTCTTCACGGGAAGAGAGTCCTTGGAGACGTAGATGATATGGTGGTTTGGACCGAAACGAAGAGCGACATTTTCTCGGCCAAGTCTCTATACCTTGCTCTAGAAGCGGATTGCCCTACTTCATTTCCATCTAGCTATATTTGGAAGGTGTGAGTACAACACAAAATCAGCTTTTTTACGTGGGAGGCTGCATGGGGTAAGACGCTAACCCTAGATGTTGTTCAGAAAAGAGGTTGGTCATTGGCAAATAGATGTTTCATGTGTATTGAAAAAGAGGAGACCATAGATCATTTGTTTCTTCACTATTCAAAAACAAGGGTCTTATGGGAGTTGCTTTTTTCTTTGTTTGGGGTGTCTTGGGTGTTGCCGTGTTCAGTTAGAGAGACTCTGCTTAGTTGCCAGACTTCTTTTGTGGGCAAGAAACGTAGGAAGGTGTGGAGAGCGGCTCCCCTTCATATTTTTTGGACGGTTTGGAAGGCGAAAAATCGATTAGCATTCAAGGATGATGAAATATCAATACAGAGATTGAAATATTCCTTTTTATTCTCTCTTTGGTCTGAGGCAAAGCTGTTAATAGTAGAATGCCCTCAAACTTTGGTGAAATTTATAAATTGGTTGGGATCCTTGTAAGGTTTTTGGGCCTTTAGGTTGTTGGGTCTCTTTCTTTGTCTTTGGCCTTTTTTGGTGGTGGGTGTATAGGTTTGTATACCTTGCATAGGTTGTATACCTTGAGTCGCTTTTCTGGCATCTCTTTATAAATGAATTTTCTTTACTTATCAAAAAAAAAAAAAAAAAAGTTAAACTCATTATATAAAGAAAATAGAAAAAAATATTTTAAAGAGCAAATTAATTATAATTATTTTATAATTAAACGTAAAATTTTCTTTTAATTGATTACCAAAAATATGAAAATTATATAATTTTATTCATAGTGTTTTTAATATCATTAATAAGTAATTAAATATTAAAAAATTGTACATATATCATAATTTATTTTATATTGTTTAATACAATTGAATTAAATGTATCATAATTTGAATATTAATATATATTTTAAAATTATACATATTATAATCGAATATCATAATATTAAATGTAATTTAATAATAAATGTACACTTATAAAATTTATATTTTTATCGATGCATACGATATTATTATCAAATATGATAAATCATATTATACATATATCCAATTATTTAATAAAACAACTTAAAAATATCATTATACTTCTAATTACTTTTTTATGAAGTTTTTCTTATATTTTTATAAATTCTGATCAATTTTAGGCTTATTGATATTTTTTTTCAAAATATCCGCTGATATATCTCCGATATATCTGATATATCCGTAAAATCCAAGTACCGATATATCCGTGATTACCGATATTTTTATCATTGGTCCTATGAGAGTGCAATGCCTAGGAAGAAAGAAGTACATCCTAAGATTCAAAGTGTTATGCTTTCAAATGATGAATAAAAATGAATTTTCGGTAAGAAAAATAAGAAATAATAGAGGAAATGAGTTTGTAATTCTAACTTCTAGAGTTTTTGTGAGGAGAAGGAAATTAAAGAAGAGCTTTCAACATCTAAAACTCCATAGAGATTGAAGTTATTGAAAGGGAAAATAAAGTGCTCCAAGAAATAGCACATATTATATTGGATTTCAAGAACCTACCTAATTATTGGTGTTAAGGTAGAGCCCTTGCAAGCAAAAGATGATGTAACACCGTTAGGCTTGAGTTTCCACTAATTTATCCATGTTCACATTGATATTGATTTGAGTATTCATGCATGCAGTAGTGGTATTATACATGACTTAAGTGCATTAGGAGTTATGCGAAAGATTCAAGTCATGGGTTCCTTGCAAGATTTATGATTTGTTCATAGTTGGTTGATGGATTTAGGCAATCCATTTGAGATTATAGTGCACTACCTTCTAATTAGCGAGTTGACTTGTCTTAGTCATTCGGATGAGGTTTCTAAGGTGAGTGCATTAGTATATATTATTGCACATTAGACAAAATTTACAATGAATCATGACATTAGTTATTGAGGTAGTCATGATTCACCAAGCTATCATACCAATTGCACTCTCAACCTTAAGAAAATATTGAGCTAGTGTTGGAAGTTTTTAGTTAGTTTGATTTACGGGTGAATCCGTATGATGGTCACATATTTCCTATGGATTGGGTCATTATTGATTAAGGTAGGTGGCAATAGATTTGCATAAGATACGCATCATAAGATCTCATGGGATTAAGATAGTGTATCCCCTTGGGTGACATTAAAGACATGTGATCATGAAATCTATGGTTACAGTAATTCGTTTAGTGGAATTTAACATATGTTCGTTGTGAGTTATAGTATGTCAATTTATCACTTAATGGGATGTTCTATAACTCAAGGATTGTAAAGTTAATCTTAAAAGATTGAAAGTGTTCACCTTGTTATATTATGGACACCAGTTCATGAGGAGCTTGCTTTTAGTCATTAGTAAGTCAGAAACCCATGTATTTTATATTAATGTAATATCATAGGATATTAGAGTGCAATTGATTCTTTGTAGAAGGATGTTAAGTCAACTTTAGAATTAAATTATACAGGAGCCACTATTTTCCTACAAATCCTAATGGTCCCTACTCGAGTTCATACTTCTATGTGACACATTACTTAAGGGATGTATAGGTTATTTATTCATACGTGTGCATAAGGGTGTTTTTGTAAAAATGCAAAGTTGCTTTAGATCTTATGAATGATGTTTTTGGAAAAGGATAATTAATTAATTGGACCCTAATAGGGCTAATTATTTAATTAGGATCCAAGTGGGCTTTTTTTAGTGACCCCTAAACCTAAGATAGGCTCAAGTCACTTAAGCCCGTAGGGAATCCTATATAAACCCATTCAAGGGTTAGGACTTTTTTATTCTTCTTCCATTTCTTTAGAATCTAGAGAGAGGAACCTTAGCCTCCACCCTTCTATGAGGATTTCACCATCTACAAGTGCCTAGATTCAGGAAAGAGTGACATCGAGCAAAAGATCTCTTGGTTTTTGAGATTTGCACTAGCTTCTTCAAAGACTGAAATCATTTTAGAAACATCAAGTTTGCAGGTGTATTTTTTTAAGCACATGGATCTATAGTTTTTCATGTATATGCTTTTGTTGCGTAGATCTAGAGATCCTTAAGATAGTTTTTGCAAACACCCCAACGATACTCGGTTTAGAATGGATTAATCCAAAGGCTCTAACAACTTGTCAGGTTAATCCATAAACACAACATCTTGTACTTCTATCTGAGTCCACCTATATGTTTGAACCAAAAGGACTTGCTATGATGTTTAGACAAGTAGGAAGCTTAATGTAAAATATAGTTTTTAGAAACAATGTCTTATCCAAACAATTCTAAAAAATTAGGGATGTTTGAATCAAAGCATGTTGAAAGAATTTTTGTTAGATACTCAACTTGGATTAAAGCCTTTAAGATCTTCTTTAATAATTAAAGAGTTGTAATTGAATTGATCAATGTAATGATAGATGACTAAGGAAGTAAAGAAAATAATGTGTTTTTCTTACGAATATTTCATCAAACATTCTAGATTTAGGTGAGAAAAAAGAGTTGAATGATTGAGAATGTGAATGAACTCAATGTTGAAAATCAAGCAAACATCCACATGGAGCAAAATAAGAGAAACTAGTGATCATCCTATCAACAATGTGATTGGAAATGTTAGCGATGGGGCCCTCTCTTTAAGCTAAATTAAAATGGCTGAACTTAGCTAGGTCACGACAATAGAAAAGTTGTAGGAAAATTTTTACAAGAGATGGGACTAGTAAGTTTGTAAATCTATCCACTTGTAGATCAATGGTTGGAAGCCTTCTTTATCTAATGACATTTAGGCTGGATAAACCTATAAAACTGGAGTTTATGCCTGATAAGAATCTTCCTAAGAGATCACACCTTGGAGTTGTTAATAGAATCATTATATTTGTCGTTGGTACTTCTAAACTTGGATTGTGGTATTACACCAATATATTTGTAGACAACATTTTTCATACTAATGTTGAATAGGGATGGAAGGTCTAAAGATGGGAAGAACACTTATAGGGGATGTTTCTATATTTTAATTGCTCAGTTGCCTAGCTTAATAAGAAGCTAACAAACCAAGCAATTACTTTCGATAAAACGTATGTTAAAAGGATTATGGTGAGAGTGATAAATCATAATTATGCCTTGTCATAACATGAGAGCTATTAATGTATTAAAGATCTAGTTTTACATTATAAAACTAAGCCTATTAACATAAGACACTACTAGTTTTAGTTGAATAACATACCATTGAGAGATATGAATTGTACAGTGAATTTTGTTTGTACTATCTTTGAACTCTTACAAGAGATAAAATCTACCTAACTCATGGATGAATGTGCGTTAGTATAGTAGTTTCTTTAGAAATCTAAAGATATATATTGATTTGACAAAATTAAGACTTGAAAGATATTTGTTTTAGGATGATTCAAGAACTCCCTTGGGTATATTAATCAACATATGAAAAATATTTTACTTGTTTTCTAATATTTGAATGATTGATTTTAGAGAAGTGTTTCAAACACATTAAATTTTTTAGTGTAAGCCTTATTAGCTCAATCTCATAAAAGATCAAGGATAAAAAGAACTTAGCACCAAAATGCTTTAATATACACGAGTTATTCTCTCTAATGTTAAATCTTTTGATCAATACCTAAGTAGTCTAGAATCAAGTATCATTCTTTATTATGGTAAAAATTCATTAATATTAATCATTCCATTTTACTTGAATTTTGACCATTCTTCTCTATTGTTCAAATACTAAGTCTTTTTATGTAGTAACTCTGATTAAGAAAAACCAGAGAAAGAGTCACTACAACTTTTATAGTAGTCCGAGTATCATCCTCTAGGTTTGGCTATGAAATTTGTCAATACTAGGATAAATGAATCACCTTTATTTAAATCTTAAAGTGAAAAACAATATGTGAATGAACTTTTATTTAGTAAAACTAAGTAAAAGAAACTAAATAATAAAAATGAATACTGATTTTTAATTCAATTGATTCAAGTTTGAGACTTTCCTCAATCCAACTTACGGTATGGAAACAAAGAGAACAGAGGTCTTTAACTAACATGATGTTGAGGTTCTAGGATCCTTAGTCGGCCGTTATCGACTCAAGCTCTAAAACTCAAAATTGCATTTGAAACCTAATTTTCCTTTTTTAAAACAGACTTCTAAAACCATCAAATAAATGAGATGAATTACCAGTTATAACTTGTTTTTTTAACTCTTCTTACTCCTTATATCTTTCTTATATGGGAGATAACAATAGGGAAGACCAGATAACTAATGATCAAGAGTTATCAAGAATCACTAGTATTAAGTAATAGCCTACCATATTATTCCCTAAACTAACTCACAAGGATAGGGTAAAAATAAAATTGATAAATTGTGACTCAACCAATAATTAATCTCATTGTTATAATGATTTACTCATTATCCTTGTAAGTTTCTTAGCCCTTATTTTTTCATGCTTTAAGCCCCAAGTTGGCTTTTAGCCTCGTGCGGGTGATGCCATAATCACACTCCATAAAAGAGTTAAATTCCATAAGTTGAATAAAAAGAATCTGAAAGAAAATGTATTCGCTAAAGAATTGAAACAAATTGAAGTTGTTGTGTTTTTCCACCACAAAATGTCAAACTCCTGGAAAAAGATCTCTAAAGTCTAGAACTAAGAGCGTTTATATAGTATTATCAATGACATAACATGTGACATGCTCTCATTGACCACTTATTACAAGGAAAAGTCATAAACAACCTAAAAAGCTTCAAAAATTACGAGTTCTGAATGAGTATAATGCATTTTGAATTTGATGGGGGCATTTGAAACTCGTTTCGACATGTCTCAAGGGGCTAACTTCGAAATTTGGGTGAGCTCCAAGTTAATTTCGCACTCATAAGTGGAAGGAGGTCAAATTTAAAATCAAGGGGCTGAGTTCAAAATGCATAGTGAATTTCGAACTCAACATTCTTCTCTGACTAGTTTGCTTCAAATGCATATAATTTCCTCGTTTCAATTCTGATTTGTGCACTGTTTGAAGTGTCGGATTCCTGAATTCCAAAGCTTCGAAAGATTTATAGCTTACCAAAAGTTGACTAAAGGGAAATGCTTTAAATTTCACATAAAATTCAAAGTACATGATGCCACTAGATTTTATGTTCAAAATTTCCATCCAACTTGATGAATTTGCTTTATACCTCATTGTCCATGTTTGTGTGCCTTCTTTTGTAAATTATAATGATCAATCCTCATCTCCCAAACTCATCATAACCTCATCTTGCCTTTCCACATAGTCTATGAGTCTTGACTCACTCATTTCCTCATTTAACCCTTCCTTAATCTTTCAAATTTTAATGTGATGATTCTACTGGCTGTGTGTAGTCCTCACAAATAATAAAGTTACACTTGAGATTCTCTTGCTATCAACCATGCAAGTAAAGAAGGGATTGAAGAATAAGCAAATAACCTACTTGGCTACATTAAAGGAGAAAAAGAAAGATACAATATGGGAACTCATTCGCAAGGTAATTGAGGTGGTACTTGAAGAGTTCTAGTATGTGATGCCACTATAAGTGACAATTCATGTTGGTGGATCATGTTCACAATGTGTCAAAGCAAAGACACTTGATTAAATAAAACAACTCAAACATGACACAAAAAATAATAATTAGGTTAAAAGAATGAACTCACGCATAACCTAATTATTAAATAAGTACCATGTCATATAGTCCATTTAATAATAATGTCTTATTTAATAATAAAGTCAAGTTAAGATCTTGTTTAAGTTAATATGATTAACTTCCCAATTTGACTTGTTTATAACTCAATTGGACAACTTATTCGAAATCAAGTTTTAAATGAGTCAAATGTGGGTTAATTAGGTTATGGTTATAATCTAGTTAATTAACATAATTATTACACAACTCAATTTAGGTGAAATTTGTATTATGTAGTTTGACTAAGAAACAATCGATTTATTAAACAATTTATTTAGGTTTACACAAATTTGACATAAACATGATTATACTCAACCCAAACCTACTAAAAACGCCTCGGGTTCAAGTCTGGTTGACAAATTGCATCAAACTTTGTCATCCTTAGATGCCATTAAAGTTACATAAGAAACTCACACAAATAAGGGAAGGGGAGCACAAGATTGATTTAGAGCCAGGAGCTAAGCCCCTTGCCATGGAGGTCCCCTAGGATGGCACTACGTAATTTAGAAGAACTAAGGAAACAACTTAAGGAGTTGCTTAACATGGGATACATCCAACCAACTAAAGCTTCATATGCCACACCAATATTATTCTAAACGAAACATAATGGATCCCTTTGAATGTGTATAGATTATCGAAGACTCAACAAGGTGAAAGTGAAAAATATCTTATTCTGCTTGTTAACAACTTGTTTGATCAACTTAGTAAGGGAAGGGCGTGACAAAGTTAGATATGAGATTAGGGTACTACCAAGTCATGATTGTTGGAATGGGACAAACCTAAGACTATAAATTTCAATGCTTGTTCAAATTTCCTTTTTCCACAAACTTTTTTACAATATGAAATTACCTTTTATTTGAATTATATATGCACTACTCCTTCTCTAATAAATTTTAAAAATAAACTATTGAATGAGTAGTACTTATATATTAAATAGTTTATACAAATATTATACAAAATAGTCATTATTTAGAAAAAAAAAGATTTTTTTATTAAAGTACGAAAAATGTTTGATATTGCTAAAGGATGAAAAAATAACTATTTGATATCTTATTTTAAAATGTGAGTTTAATAATTTTAATTTTGAAGATATAAATGAAATTTATAAAAATCTAATAACAATAGATAAATTTTGAAGCATACATGCCATTTTAAAATTTTGTGATAAAAACTTTATTTATTAATTTAAAAATTGTAATGAATACATTAAATAAGAAAAAACAAATTACAAAAAAAAAGAGAAAAATTGTTTCTCATTCTTGACATTGATAATTTTTTTTTACTTTTATTTATTTTTTCTCATTTGCATAGCTGTTACAATTTTTGGAGGATTTATTAACTAAGAATTTTGATTTCCCTTATATTTTATTTCAAATAACTAATACATTTTTTCTAAAAATTTTCTTCTTTATAATTTTTAAATCACTTTTTTTTTCAATTATAAATTTATTTCTTTAAAGAATGTTGTAAATAAGTGTTGATAAATTTATAAAGTTTGTTTTGAAATCTTTAATTTTTTTTTGTTAAGTTTTGATTTATTTTGATAAGAGTATAAAAAAATATTAGTTTAAGATGAGTATAACGATATAAATAATGTTAAATTCAATTAAAAGTTTATTATACCTCCTTAAACATCAATTAATTCATGGAAGAGATGACAAAAGTCTCTTCAAAATGTGGTGATGAAGTGAAGGATCATGAATTATAGTTTAATATAATAATTATTAGGAAGTTAAAATGCCCTCACATACTTTTTTATTCATGGATTAAATGAATTAAACTTTTCCTTAGCAAATTCTGCAATTTCTAGTGTGAATTTCCACTGGGATTTGAGGGAATGTTTTAGACGCTCCACCTTTAAACTTGCATGGAAAAAGCCAATAAGTGTGTGCTACATGTCTCTCGCCTCATAGGATTAAGAGAAACATGAGGAGAAGTTTTTCTATGAGTTTTTGAAACTTGAGCGAACTTTGTCTTTAAGATTCTGAGAGTTAAGTTGAAGCTACGATTATAAGATCTCTGAATCTGTATGGAGAAGAAGCTACTGCAAGTGAAGAAGAGATCTGCTTATTCTACTCACTTTCAGTTTCAGTTTCCCCTCACTTCAGTTTTCACACTTAATCTTGTCGCTCACTTTCATGTTGATTGACTATCAGTCATCTAAAAGGGATGTTAAGTAGATTCAGGAGCATAGATCAAAGAAAGCTAAAACTGGGAATCAATTTAGCAAACACTGATAACAAACTCTCTCATAAAAACTCACATAATGGCACAGACCCACTGGATTTACATTGTCCTTTTGTACAGGATTTGAAATACAAGAGCAGTTCAAACGAAGTATTTCTCCCTGATTCTGACTTCATTGGCCATGGAATCTGTATTGTTGTTCCGGGAAGCTGTGGAATTCCCAAGTGGATAAGGAATCAGAGAGAGGGATATCAGATCACAATGGACCTTCCTCAGAATTGTTACGAAAATAATGACTTCTTGGGAATTGCTATATGCTGTGTTTATGCTCCACTCGATGAATGTGAGGACATACCAGAAAATGATTTTGCACATACATCGGAGAATGAATCTGGTGACGAAGCCCTAAATGAATATGACGATTTACTTGAAGCTGAATCTTCAATCTCCACTGAGTTAGAATGTCAATTGTCATTGGATCATACATATGGATTTTCTCCCCTGTGTGTGCAACATCTCAGATTTCGCACTACTTGTAAATGCTACCATGATGGAGGTGCATCAGAACAAATGTGGGTGATATTCTATCCCAAGGCCGCTATTGTGGAGAGATGTGACAACAATCAATTCACGTTTCTTCGGGCTTCATTTTTGGGCTCTCACAATCATTTTAAGGTGGTCAAGTGTGGGCTCCAACCTATATACGCCAAAGATCGAATAGTACAGACTGAGGATGTGGATGCTAGCTGCTTGGAATGTCAGAGGAATGTGGAATGCCGGAAGCTTTGTTTGAAGGGTCAGACAATCAGCCAACTGCCCATTGAGTATGCCTTTGAACTTGATACTTTATGTTTGCGAGAGTGCAAAAACCTCGAGAGTCTGCCAACAAGCATTTGGGAGTTCAAATCCCTGAAATCTCTCTTTTGCTCTTACTGTTCACAATTACAGTACTTTCCAGAAATCTTGGAGAATATGGAAAACTTAAGGCAGCTTCACTTGAACGGAACGGCTATAAAAGAGCTACCATCATCAATCGAACATTTGAATAGGCTTGAAGTTTTGAATCTGGACGGATGCAAAAACCTTGTGACTCTTCCAGAAAGCATTTGTAATTTATGCTTTCTTGAAGTTCTCCGTGTCAGTTACTGTTCAAAACTCCACAAATTGCCACAAAACCTGGGGAGGCTGCAAAGCTTGAAGCTTCTCGATGCTATGGGCCTAAATTCAACATGTTGCAAATTGCTCTCTTTGTCAGGTTTATGCTCCTTAGAGACTTTAATTCTATCTGGGTCAAAGCTAATGCAACGAGTAATCCTGAGTGATATTTGCCGCATGTACGTGTTGAAGAAATTAGATCTATCTTTCTGCAATATAGAGGAAGGAGGAATCCCCACTGAAATTTGCCACCTATCATCTCTGCAACTTTTACATCTAATCGGGAATCATTTTAGGAGCATACCTGCTGGGATCAGTCAACTTTCTATGCTGAGACACCTTGACTTGGGTCACTGTCAAGAGCTTCGAAAAATTCCAGCGCTTCCATCCAGTTTGCGTGTCTTAGATGTACATGAGTGCCCACGGCTGGAAGCTTCTTCAGGTCTACTCTGGTCTTCTCTATTCAGCTGCTTCAAATCAGTGATTCAGGTATGATATTCATAGAACAAAACTTTTTTTGTGGAGACGTGGGGATTTACGTGTTAATTAAATTTTCTGCAGGGCTTTGAATGCAAGATTTATCCTAAAAAGAAAATGTTTTTCCCGAGTAAGTCTTATTGTTTCAGGAAGTAGTGGAATTCCAAAATGGATAAGCCATCACAGAAAGGGAGCTAACGTAGTAGCAAAGCTTCCTCAAGATTGGTATAAAAATGATGAATTGTTGGGTTTTGTTTTGTACTGTGTCTATGGTCCACTTGATAATGAATCCGAGGAGAGACTGGAGAATGATGGAACTTACTTAAAGTATGGTTTGACTTGGCGTGGTCATGAAATTCAGTTGGTGGATGAATTCCAGTTTTATCACTCACAGTGCTGCTACGATGTTGTTCCAAAAATTTGGATGATTTATTATCCTAAGATGGCTATTTGGAAGAAGTACCACTCAAATAAATGGAGGCAGTTGACGGCTTCATTTTGTGGCTACATGAAAGGTAAAGCAGTGAAAGTTGAAGAGTGTGGGATCCATCTGATGTATGCCCATGATCATGAACAGAACCATGGTAAAGCAATGATACCCACCATTTGCCGGAAATGTCAAGGGGATGTGCAATCCCGACGAAAGCTTTGTTTAAAGGGAAATGCCATCAATGAACTACCCACTATTGAGTGTCCCTTAGAACTTGATAGCTTATGTTTGCGGGAATGCAAAAACCTTGAGTGTCTTCCCGGTAGCATATGTGAGTTGAAATCCCTTACAACTCTCTCCTGCTCAGACTGTTCACGATTAAGGAGCTTTCCGGAAATCCTTGAGGATGTGGAAAATTTAAGATGGCTTCATTTAGATGGAACTGCTATAGAAGAACTACCAGCATCAATTCAATATCTAAGAGGGCTTCAATATTTGAATCTTGCAGATTGCACCGACCTTGTGAGTCTTCCAGAAACCATTTGTAATTTGAGTTCTCTCAAAATTCTAAATGTCAGTTTCTGTACGAAACTCGAGAGATTTCCCGAGAACCTGAGGAGTTTGCAATGTTTAGAGTGTTTGCACGCTTCAGGTCTAAATCTAAGCATGGACTGTTTTAGTATCCTACTTGCAGGCATCGTTGAACTTTCTAAACTGAGAGTCCTTGAATTGAGTCACTGCCAGGGGCTTCTACAAGTTCCAGAGCTTCCACCAAGTTTACGAGTTCTAGATGTCCACAGTTGCACATGCTTGGAAATTTTATCAAGTCCATCAAGTCTACTTGGTGTTTCTCTGTTCAAATGCTTTAAATCAACAATTGAGGTATGATTTTCATGACATTTAGCCATTTTCCCTTTTGAACACGGAGTAATTGAAATCTTTTTTTTTTGTTAAGTTTTTATTTGTTTTAATAAGAGTACAAAAAAAAAAAAAAAAAAAAAAGAGTTTAAGATGAGTATTACCATAGAAATAATGTTAAATTCAATTAAAAGTTTATTATACCTGCTTAAACATCAATTAATTCATGGAAGAGATGTCAAAAGTGTCTTCAAAATTTGGTGATGAAGTGAAGGATCATGAGTTTAAATAATGAGAATTATAGTTTAATATAATAATTATTCGGAAGTTAAAATGCTCTCACATACTTTTTTATTCATGGATTAAATGAATTAAACTTTTCCTTAGCAAATTCTGCAATTTCTAGTGTGAATTTCCACTGGGATTTGAGGGAATGTTTTAGACGCTCCACCTTGAAACTTGCATGGAAAAAAAGCCAATAAGTGTGTGCTACATGTCTCTCGCCTCATAGGATTAAGAGAAACATGAGGAGAAGTTTTTCTGTGAGTTTTTGAAACTTGAGCGAACTTTGTCTTTAAGATTCTGAGAGTTAAGTTGAAGCTACGATTATAAGATCTCTGAATCTGTATGGAGAAGAAGCTACTGCAAGTGAAGAAGAGATCTGCTTATTCTACTCACTTTCAGTTTCAGTTTCCCCTCACTTCAGTTTTCACACTTAATCTTGTCGCTGACTTTCATGTTGATTGACTATCAGTCATTTAAAGGGATATTAAGTAGATTCAGGAGCATAGATCAAAGAAAGCTAAAACTGGGAGTCAATTTAGCAAACACTGATAACAAACTCTCTCATAAAAACTCACATAATGGCACAGACCCACTGGATTTACATTGTCCTTTTTGTACAGGATTTGAAATACAAGAGCAGTTCAAACGAAGTATTTCTCCCTGATTCTGACTTCATTGGCCATGGAATCTGTATTGTTGTTCCGGGAAGCTGTGGAATTCCCAAGTGGATAAGGAATCAGAGAGAGGGATGTCAGATCACAATGGACCTTCCTCAGAATTGTTACGAAAATAATGACTTCTTGGGAATTGCTATATGCTGTGTTTATGCTCCACTCGATGAATGTGAGGACATACCAGAAAATGATTTTGCACATACATCGGAGAATGAATCTGGTGACGAAGCCCTAAATGAATATGACGATTTACTTGAAGCTGAATCTTCAATCTCCACTGAGTTAGAATGTCAATTGTCATTGGATCATACATATGGATTTTCTCCCCTGTGTGTGCAACATCTCAGATTTCGCACTACTTGTAAATGCTACCATGATGGAGGTGCATCAGAACAAATGTGGGTGATATTCTATCCCAAGGCCGCTATTGTGGAGAGATGTGACAACAATCAATTCACGTTTCTTCGGGCTTCATTTTTGGGCTCTCACAATCATTTTAAGGTGGTCAAGTGTGGGCTCCAACCTATATACGCCAAAGATCGAATAGTACAGACTGAGGATGTGGATGCTAGCTGCTTGGAATGTCAGAGGAATGTGGAATGCCGGAAGCTTTGTTTGAAGGGTCAGACAATCAGCCAACTGCCCATTGAGTATGCCTTTGAACTTGATACTTTATGTTTGCGAGAGTGCAAAAACCTCGAGAGTCTGCCAACAAGCATTTGGGAGTTCAAATCCCTGAAATCTCTCTTTTGCTCTTACTGTTCACAATTACAGTACTTTCCAGAAATCTTGGAGAATATGGAAAACTTAAGGCAGCTTCACTTGAACGGAACGGCTATAAAAGAGCTACCATCATCAATCGAACATTTGAATAGGCTTGAAGTTTTGAATCTGGACGGATGCAAAAACCTTGTGACTCTTCCAGAAAGCATTTGTAATTTATGCTTTCTTGAAGTTCTCCGTGTCAGTTACTGTTCAAAACTCCACAAATTGCCACAAAACCTGGGGAGGCTGCAAAGCTTGAAGCTTCTCGATGCTATGGGCCTAAATTCAACATGTTGCAAATTGCTCTCTTTGTCAGGTTTATGCTCCTTAGAGACTTTAATTCTATCTGGGTCAAAGCTAATGCAACGAGTAATCCTGAGTGATATTTGCCGCATGTACGTGTTGAAGAAATTAGATCTATCTTTCTGCAATATAGAGGAAGGAGGAATCCCCACTGAAATTTGCCACCTATCATCTCTGCAACTTTTACATCTAATCGGGAATCATTTTAGGAGCATACCTGCTGGGATCAGTCAACTTTCTATGCTGAGACACCTTGACTTGGGTCACTGTCAAGAGCTTCGAAAAATTCCAGCGCTTCCATCCAGTTTGCGTGTCTTAGATGTACATGAGTGCCCACGGCTGGAAGCTTCTTCAGGTCTACTCTGGTCTTCTCTATTCAGCTGCTTCAAATCAGTGATTCAGGTATGATATTCATAGAACAAAACTTTTTTTTGTGGAGACGTGGGGATTTACGTGTTAATTAAATTTTCTGCAGGGCTTTGAATGCAAGATTTATCCTAAAGAAAAATGTTTTTCCCGAGTAAGTCTTATTGTTTCAGGAAGTAGTGGAATTCCAAAATGGATAAGCCATCACAGAAAGGGAGCTAACGTAGTAGCAAAGCTTCCTCAAGATTGGTATAAAAATGATGAATTGTTGGGTTTTGTTTTGTACTGTGTCTATGGTCCACTTGATAATGAATCCGAGGAGAGACTGGAGAATGATGGAACTTACTTAAAGTATGGTTTGACTTGGCGTGGTCATGAAATTCAGTTGGTGGATGAATTCCAGTTTTATCACTCACAGTGCTGCTACGATGTTGTTCCAAAAATTTGGATGATTTATTATCCTAAGATGGCTATTTGGAAGAAGTACCACTCAAATAAATGGAGGCAGTTGACGGCTTCATTTTGTGGCTACATGAAAGGTAAAGCAGTGAAAGTTGAAGAGTGTGGGATCCATCTGATGTATGCCCATGATCATGAACAGAACCATGGTAAAGCAATGATACCCACCATTTGCCGGAAATGTCAAGGGGATGTGCAATCCCGACGAAAGCTTTGTTTAAAGGGAAATGCCATCAATGAACTACCCACTATTGAGTGTCCCTTAGAACTTGATAGCTTATGTTTGCGGGAATGCAAAAACCTTGAGTGTCTTCCCGGTAGCATATGTGAGTTGAAATCCCTTACAACTCTCTCCTGCTCAGACTGTTCACGATTAAGGAGCTTTCCGGAAATCCTTGAGGATGTGGAAAATTTAAGATGGCTTCATTTAGATGGAACTGCTATAGAAGAACTACCAGCATCAATTCAATATCTAAGAGGGCTTCAATATTTGAATCTTGCAGATTGCACCGACCTTGTGAGTCTTCCAGAAACCATTTGTAATTTGAGTTCTCTCAAAATTCTAAATGTCAGTTTCTGTACGAAACTCGAGAGATTTCCCGAGAACCTGAGGAGTTTGCAATGTTTAGAGTGTTTGCACGCTTCAGGTCTAAATCTAAGCATGGACTGTTTTAGTATCCTACTTGCAGGCATCGTTGAACTTTCTAAACTGAGAGTCCTTGAATTGAGTCACTGCCAGGGGCTTCTACAAGTTCCAGAGCTTCCACCAAGTTTACGAGTTCTAGATGTCCACAGTTGCACATGCTTGGAAATTTTATCAAGTCCATCAAGTCTACTTGGTGTTTCTCTGTTCAAATGCTTTAAATCAACAATTGAGGTATGATTTTCATGACATTTAGCCATTTTCCCTTTTGAACACGGAGTAATTGAAATCTTTATTTTTTTGTTAAGTTTTTATTTGTTTTAATAAGAGTACAAAAAAAAAAAAAAAAAGAGTTTAAGATGAGTATTACCATAGAAATAATGTTAAATTCAATTAAAAGTTTATTATACCTGCTTAAACATCAATTAATTCATGGAAGAGATGTCAAAAGTGTCTTCAAAATTTGGTGATGAAGTGAAGGATCATGAGTTTAAATAATGAGAATTATAGTTTAATATAATAATTATTCGGAAGTTAAAATGCTCTCACATACTTTTTTATTCATGGATTAAATGAATTAAACTTTTCCTTAGCAAATTCTGCAATTTCTAGTGTGAATTTCCACTGGGATTTGAGGGAATGTTTTAGACGCCTCCACCTTGAAACTTGCATGGAAAAAAGCCAATAAGTGTGTGCTACATGTCTCTCGCCTCATAGGATTAAGAGAAACATGAGGAGAAGTTTTTCTGTGAGTTTTTGAAACTTGAGCGAACTTTGTCTTTAAGATTCTGAGAGTTAAGTTGAAGCTACGATTATAAGATCTCTGAATCTGTATGGAGAAGAAGCTACTGCAAGTGAAGAAGAGATCTGCTTATTCTACTCACTTTCAGTTTCAGTTTCCCCTCACTTCAGTTTTCACACTTAATCTTGTCGCTGACTTTCATGTTGATTGACTATCAGTCATTTAAAGGGATATTAAGTAGATTCAGGAGCATAGATCAAAGAAAGCTAAAACTGGGAGTCAATTTAGCAAACACTGATAACAAACTCTCTCATAAAAACTCACATAATGGCACAGACCCACTGGATTTACATTGTCCTTTTGTACAGGATTTGAAATACAAGAGCAGTTCAAACGAAGTATTTCTCCCTGATTCTGACTTCATTGGCCATGGAATCTGTATTGTTGTTCCGGGAAGCTGTGGAATTCCCAAGTGGATAAGGAATCAGAGAGAGGGATGTCAGATCACAATGGACCTTCCTCAGAATTGTTACGAAAATAATGACTTCTTGGGAATTGCTATATGCTGTGTTTATGCTCCACTCGATGAATGTGAGGACATACCAGAAAATGATTTTGCACATACATCGGAGAATGAATCTGGTGACGAAGCCCTAAATGAATATGACGATTTACTTGAAGCTGAATCTTCAATCTCCACTGAGTTAGAATGTCAATTGTCATTGGATCATACATATGGATTTTCTCCCCTGTGTGTGCAACATCTCAGATTTCGCACTACTTGTAAATGCTACCATGATGGAGGTGCATCAGAACAAATGTGGGTGATATTCTATCCCAAGGCCGCTATTGTGGAGAGATGTGACAACAATCAATTCACGTTTCTTCGGGCTTCATTTTTGGGCTCTCACAATCATTTTAAGGTGGTCAAGTGTGGGCTCCAACCTATATACGCCAAAGATCGAATAGTACAGACTGAGGATGTGGATGCTAGCTGCTTGGAATGTCAGAGGAATGTGGAATGCCGGAAGCTTTGTTTGAAGGGTCAGACAATCAGCCAACTGCCCATTGAGTATGCCTTTGAACTTGATACTTTATGTTTGCGAGAGTGCAAAAACCTCGAGAGTCTGCCAACAAGCATTTGGGAGTTCAAATCCCTGAAATCTCTCTTTTGCTCTTACTGTTCACAATTACAGTACTTTCCAGAAATCTTGGAGAATATGGAAAACTTAAGGCAGCTTCACTTGAACGGAACGGCTATAAAAGAGCTACCATCATCAATCGAACATTTGAATAGGCTTGAAGTTTTGAATCTGGACGGATGCAAAAACCTTGTGACTCTTCCAGAAAGCATTTGTAATTTATGCTTTCTTGAAGTTCTCCGTGTCAGTTACTGTTCAAAACTCCACAAATTGCCACAAAACCTGGGGAGGCTGCAAAGCTTGAAGCTTCTCGATGCTATGGGCCTAAATTCAACATGTTGCAAATTGCTCTCTTTGTCAGGTTTATGCTCCTTAGAGACTTTAATTCTATCTGGGTCAAAGCTAATGCAACGAGTAATCCTGAGTGATATTTGCCGCATGTACGTGTTGAAGAAATTAGATCTATCTTTCTGCAATATAGAGGAAGGAGGAATCCCCACTGAAATTTGCCACCTATCATCTCTGCAACTTTTACATCTAATCGGGAATCATTTTAGGAGCATACCTGCTGGGATCAGTCAACTTTCTATGCTGAGACACCTTGACTTGGGTCACTGTCAAGAGCTTCGAAAAATTCCAGCGCTTCCATCCAGTTTGCGTGTCTTAGATGTACATGAGTGCCCACGGCTGGAAGCTTCTTCAGGTCTACTCTGGTCTTCTCTATTCAGCTGCTTCAAATCAGTGATTCAGGTATGATATTCATAGAACAAAACTTTTTTTGTGGAGACGTGGGGATTTACGTGTTAATTAAATTTTCTGCAGGGCTTTGAATGCAAGATTTATCCTAAAGAAAAATGTTTTTCCCGAGTAAGTCTTATTGTTTCAGGAAGTAGTGGAATTCCAAAATGGATAAGCCATCACAGAAAGGGAGCTAACGTAGTAGCAAAGCTTCCTCAAGATTGGTATAAAAATGATGAATTGTTGGGTTTTGTTTTGTACTGTGTCTATGGTCCACTTGATAATGAATCCGAGGAGAGACTGGAGAATGATGGAACTTACTTAAAGTATGGTTTGACTTGGCGTGGTCATGAAATTCAGTTGGTGGATGAATTCCAGTTTTATCACTCACAGTGCTGCTACGATGTTGTTCCAAAAATTTGGATGATTTATTATCCTAAGATGGCTATTTGGAAGAAGTACCACTCAAATAAATGGAGGCAGTTGACGGCTTCATTTTGTGGCTACATGAAAGGTAAAGCAGTGAAAGTTGAAGAGTGTGGGATCCATCTGATGTATGCCCATGATCATGAACAGAACCATGGTAAAGCAATGATACCCACCATTTGCCGGAAATGTCAAGGGGATGTGCAATCCCGACGAAAGCTTTGTTTAAAGGGAAATGCCATCAATGAACTACCCACTATTGAGTGTCCCTTAGAACTTGATAGCTTATGTTTGCGGGAATGCAAAAACCTTGAGTGTCTTCCCGGTAGCATATGTGAGTTGAAATCCCTTACAACTCTCTCCTGCTCAGACTGTTCACGATTAAGGAGCTTTCCGGAAATCCTTGAGGATGTGGAAAATTTAAGATGGCTTCATTTAGATGGAACTGCTATAGAAGAACTACCAGCATCAATTCAATATCTAAGAGGGCTTCAATATTTGAATCTTGCAGATTGCACCGACCTTGTGAGTCTTCCAGAAACCATTTGTAATTTGAGTTCTCTCAAAATTCTAAATGTCAGTTTCTGTACGAAACTCGAGAGATTTCCCGAGAACCTGAGGAGTTTGCAATGTTTAGAGTGTTTGCACGCTTCAGGTCTAAATCTAAGCATGGACTGTTTTAGTATCCTACTTGCAGGCATCGTTGAACTTTCTAAACTGAGAGTCCTTGAATTGAGTCACTGCCAGGGGCTTCTACAAGTTCCAGAGCTTCCACCAAGTTTACGAGTTCTAGATGTCCACAGTTGCACATGCTTGGAAATTTTATCAAGTCCATCAAGTCTACTTGGTGTTTCTCTGTTCAAATGCTTTAAATCAACAATTGAGGTATGATTTTCATGACATTTAGCCATTTTCCCTTTTGAACACGGAGTAATTGAAATCTTTATTTTTTTGTTAAGTTTTTATTTGTTTTAATAAGAGTACAAAAAAAAAAAAAAAAAAAAAAAAAAGAGTTTAAGATGAGTATTACCATAGAAATAATGTTAAATTCAATTAAAAGTTTATTATACCTGCTTAAACATCAATTAATTCATGGAAGAGATGTCAAAAGTGTCTTCAAAATTTGGTGATGAAGTGAAGGATCATGAGTTTAAATAATGAGAATTATAGTTTAATATAATAATTATTCGGAAGTTAAAATGCTCTCACATACTTTTTTATTCATGGATTAAATGAATTAAACTTTTCCTTAGCAAATTCTGCAATTTCTAGTGTGAATTTCCACTGGGATTTGAGGGAATGTTTTAGACGCTCCACCTTGAAACTTGCATGGAAAAAAGCCAATAAGTGTGTGCTACATGTCTCTCGCCTCATAGGATTAAGAGAAACATGAGGAGAAGTTTTTCTGTGAGTTTTTGAAACTTGAGCGAACTTTGTCTTTAAGATTCTGAGAGTTAAGTTGAAGCTACGATTATAAGATCTCTGAATCTGTATGGAGAAGAAGCTACTGCAAGTGAAGAAGAGATCTGCTTATTCTACTCACTTTCAGTTTCAGTTTCCCCTCACTTCAGTTTTCACACTTAATCTTGTCGCTGACTTTCATGTTGATTGACTATCAGTCATTTAAAGGGATATTAAGTAGATTCAGGAGCATAGATCAAAGAAAGCTAAAACTGGGAGTCAATTTAGCAAACACTGATAACAAACTCTCTCATAAAAACTCACATAATGGCACAGACCCACTGGATTTACATTGTCCTTTTGTACAGGATTTGAAATACAAGAGCAGTTCAAACGAAGTATTTCTCCCTGATTCTGACTTCATTGGCCATGGAATCTGTATTGTTGTTCCGGGAAGCTGTGGAATTCCCAAGTGGATAAGGAATCAGAGAGAGGGATGTCAGATCACAATGGACCTTCCTCAGAATTGTTACGAAAATAATGACTTCTTGGGAATTGCTATATGCTGTGTTTATGCTCCACTCGATGAATGTGAGGACATACCAGAAAATGATTTTGCACATACATCGGAGAATGAATCTGGTGACGAAGCCCTAAATGAATATGACGATTTACTTGAAGCTGAATCTTCAATCTCCACTGAGTTAGAATGTCAATTGTCATTGGATCATACATATGGATTTTCTCCCCTGTGTGTGCAACATCTCAGATTTCGCACTACTTGTAAATGCTACCATGATGGAGGTGCATCAGAACAAATGTGGGTGATATTCTATCCCAAGGCCGCTATTGTGGAGAGATGTGACAACAATCAATTCACGTTTCTTCGGGCTTCATTTTTGGGCTCTCACAATCATTTTAAGGTGGTCAAGTGTGGGCTCCAACCTATATACGCCAAAGATCGAATAGTACAGACTGAGGATGTGGATGCTAGCTGCTTGGAATGTCAGAGGAATGTGGAATGCCGGAAGCTTTGTTTGAAGGGTCAGACAATCAGCCAACTGCCCATTGAGTATGCCTTTGAACTTGATACTTTATGTTTGCGAGAGTGCAAAAACCTCGAGAGTCTGCCAACAAGCATTTGGGAGTTCAAATCCCTGAAATCTCTCTTTTGCTCTTACTGTTCACAATTACAGTACTTTCCAGAAATCTTGGAGAATATGGAAAACTTAAGGCAGCTTCACTTGAACGGAACGGCTATAAAAGAGCTACCATCATCAATCGAACATTTGAATAGGCTTGAAGTTTTGAATCTGGACGGATGCAAAAACCTTGTGACTCTTCCAGAAAGCATTTGTAATTTATGCTTTCTTGAAGTTCTCCGTGTCAGTTACTGTTCAAAACTCCACAAATTGCCACAAAACCTGGGGAGGCTGCAAAGCTTGAAGCTTCTCGATGCTATGGGCCTAAATTCAACATGTTGCAAATTGCTCTCTTTGTCAGGTTTATGCTCCTTAGAGACTTTAATTCTATCTGGGTCAAAGCTAATGCAACGAGTAATCCTGAGTGATATTTGCCGCATGTACGTGTTGAAGAAATTAGATCTATCTTTCTGCAATATAGAGGAAGGAGGAATCCCCACTGAAATTTGCCACCTATCATCTCTGCAACTTTTACATCTAATCGGGAATCATTTTAGGAGCATACCTGCTGGGATCAGTCAACTTTCTATGCTGAGACACCTTGACTTGGGTCACTGTCAAGAGCTTCGAAAAATTCCAGCGCTTCCATCCAGTTTGCGTGTCTTAGATGTACATGAGTGCCCACGGCTGGAAGCTTCTTCAGGTCTACTCTGGTCTTCTCTATTCAGCTGCTTCAAATCAGTGATTCAGGTATGATATTCATAGAACAAAACTTTTTTTGTGGAGACGTGGGGATTTACGTGTTAATTAAATTTTCTGCAGGGCTTTGAATGCAAGATTTATCCTAAAGAAAAATGTTTTTCCCGAGTAAGTCTTATTGTTTCAGGAAGTAGTGGAATTCCAAAATGGATAAGCCATCACAGAAAGGGAGCTAACGTAGTAGCAAAGCTTCCTCAAGATTGGTATAAAAATGATGAATTGTTGGGTTTTGTTTTGTACTGTGTCTATGGTCCACTTGATAATGAATCCGAGGAGAGACTGGAGAATGATGGAACTTACTTAAAGTATGGTTTGACTTGGCGTGGTCATGAAATTCAGTTGGTGGATGAATTCCAGTTTTATCACTCACAGTGCTGCTACGATGTTGTTCCAAAAATTTGGATGATTTATTATCCTAAGATGGCTATTTGGAAGAAGTACCACTCAAATAAATGGAGGCAGTTGACGGCTTCATTTTGTGGCTACATGAAAGGTAAAGCAGTGAAAGTTGAAGAGTGTGGGATCCATCTGATGTATGCCCATGATCATGAACAGAACCATGGTAAAGCAATGATACCCACCATTTGCCGGAAATGTCAAGGGGATGTGCAATCCCGACGAAAGCTTTGTTTAAAGGGAAATGCCATCAATGAACTACCCACTATTGAGTGTCCCTTAGAACTTGATAGCTTATGTTTGCGGGAATGCAAAAACCTTGAGTGTCTTCCCGGTAGCATATGTGAGTTGAAATCCCTTACAACTCTCTCCTGCTCAGACTGTTCACGATTAAGGAGCTTTCCGGAAATCCTTGAGGATGTGGAAAATTTAAGATGGCTTCATTTAGATGGAACTGCTATAGAAGAACTACCAGCATCAATTCAATATCTAAGAGGGCTTCAATATTTGAATCTTGCAGATTGCACCGACCTTGTGAGTCTTCCAGAAACCATTTGTAATTTGAGTTCTCTCAAAATTCTAAATGTCAGTTTCTGTACGAAACTCGAGAGATTTCCCGAGAACCTGAGGAGTTTGCAATGTTTAGAGTGTTTGCACGCTTCAGGTCTAAATCTAAGCATGGACTGTTTTAGTATCCTACTTGCAGGCATCGTTGAACTTTCTAAACTGAGAGTCCTTGAATTGAGTCACTGCCAGGGGCTTCTACAAGTTCCAGAGCTTCCACCAAGTTTACGAGTTCTAGATGTCCACAGTTGCACATGCTTGGAAATTTTATCAAGTCCATCAAGTCTACTTGGTGTTTCTCTGTTCAAATGCTTTAAATCAACAATTGAGGTATGATTTTCATGACATTTAGCCATTTTCCCTTTTGAACACGGAGTAATTGAAATCTTTATTTTTTGTTAAGTTTTTATTTGTTTTAATAAGAGTACAAAAAAAAAAAAAAAAAAAAAAAAAAGAGTTTAAGATGAGTATTACCATAGAAATAATGTTAAATTCAATTAAAAGTTTATTATACCTGCTTAAACATCAATTAATTCATGGAAGAGATGTCAAAAGTGTCTTCAAAATTTGGTGATGAAGTGAAGGATCATGAGTTTAAATAATGAGAATTATAGTTTAATATAATAATTATTCGGAAGTTAAAATGCTCTCACATACTTTTTTATTCATGGATTAAATGAATTAAACTTTTCCTTAGCAAATTCTGCAATTTCTAGTGTGAATTTCCACTGGGATTTGAGGGAATGTTTTAGACGCTCCACCTTGAAACTTGCATGGAAAAAAGCCAATAAGTGTGTGCTACATGTCTCTCGCCTCATAGGATTAAGAGAAACATGAGGAGAAGTTTTTCTGTGAGTTTTTGAAACTTGAGCGAACTTTGTCTTTAAGATTCTGAGAGTTAAGTTGAAGCTACGATTATAAGATCTCTGAATCTGTATGGAGAAGAAGCTACTGCAAGTGAAGAAGAGATCTGCTTATTCTACTCACTTTCAGTTTCAGTTTCCCCTCACTTCAGTTTTCACACTTAATCTTGTCGCTGACTTTCATGTTGATTGACTATCAGTCATTTAAAGGGATATTAAGTAGATTCAGGAGCATAGATCAAAGAAAGCTAAAACTGGGAGTCAATTTAGCAAACACTGATAACAAACTCTCTCATAAAAACTCACATAATGGCACAGACCCACTGGATTTACATTGTCCTTTTGTACAGGATTTGAAATACAAGAGCAGTTCAAACGAAGTATTTCTCCCTGATTCTGACTTCATTGGCCATGGAATCTGTATTGTTGTTCCGGGAAGCTGTGGAATTCCCAAGTGGATAAGGAATCAGAGAGAGGGATGTCAGATCACAATGGACCTTCCTCAGAATTGTTACGAAAATAATGACTTCTTGGGAATTGCTATATGCTGTGTTTATGCTCCACTCGATGAATGTGAGGACATACCAGAAAATGATTTTGCACATACATCGGAGAATGAATCTGGTGACGAAGCCCTAAATGAATATGACGATTTACTTGAAGCTGAATCTTCAATCTCCACTGAGTTAGAATGTCAATTGTCATTGGATCATACATATGGATTTTCTCCCCTGTGTGTGCAACATCTCAGATTTCGCACTACTTGTAAATGCTACCATGATGGAGGTGCATCAGAACAAATGTGGGTGATATTCTATCCCAAGGCCGCTATTGTGGAGAGATGTGACAACAATCAATTCACGTTTCTTCGGGCTTCATTTTTGGGCTCTCACAATCATTTTAAGGTGGTCAAGTGTGGGCTCCAACCTATATACGCCAAAGATCGAATAGTACAGACTGAGGATGTGGATGCTAGCTGCTTGGAATGTCAGAGGAATGTGGAATGCCGGAAGCTTTGTTTGAAGGGTCAGACAATCAGCCAACTGCCCATTGAGTATGCCTTTGAACTTGATACTTTATGTTTGCGAGAGTGCAAAAACCTCGAGAGTCTGCCAACAAGCATTTGGGAGTTCAAATCCCTGAAATCTCTCTTTTGCTCTTACTGTTCACAATTACAGTACTTTCCAGAAATCTTGGAGAATATGGAAAACTTAAGGCAGCTTCACTTGAACGGAACGGCTATAAAAGAGCTACCATCATCAATCGAACATTTGAATAGGCTTGAAGTTTTGAATCTGGACGGATGCAAAAACCTTGTGACTCTTCCAGAAAGCATTTGTAATTTATGCTTTCTTGAAGTTCTCCGTGTCAGTTACTGTTCAAAACTCCACAAATTGCCACAAAACCTGGGGAGGCTGCAAAGCTTGAAGCTTCTCGATGCTATGGGCCTAAATTCAACATGTTGCAAATTGCTCTCTTTGTCAGGTTTATGCTCCTTAGAGACTTTAATTCTATCTGGGTCAAAGCTAATGCAACGAGTAATCCTGAGTGATATTTGCCGCATGTACGTGTTGAAGAAATTAGATCTATCTTTCTGCAATATAGAGGAAGGAGGAATCCCCACTGAAATTTGCCACCTATCATCTCTGCAACTTTTACATCTAATCGGGAATCATTTTAGGAGCATACCTGCTGGGATCAGTCAACTTTCTATGCTGAGACACCTTGACTTGGGTCACTGTCAAGAGCTTCGAAAAATTCCAGCGCTTCCATCCAGTTTGCGTGTCTTAGATGTACATGAGTGCCCACGGCTGGAAGCTTCTTCAGGTCTACTCTGGTCTTCTCTATTCAGCTGCTTCAAATCAGTGATTCAGGTATGATATTCATAGAACAAAACTTTTTTTGTGGAGACGTGGGGATTTACGTGTTAATTAAATTTTCTGCAGGGCTTTGAATGCAAGATTTATCCTAAAGAAAAATGTTTTTCCCGAGTAAGTCTTATTGTTTCAGGAAGTAGTGGAATTCCAAAATGGATAAGCCATCACAGAAAGGGAGCTAACGTAGTAGCAAAGCTTCCTCAAGATTGGTATAAAAATGATGAATTGTTGGGTTTTGTTTTGTACTGTGTCTATGGTCCACTTGATAATGAATCCGAGGAGAGACTGGAGAATGATGGAACTTACTTAAAGTATGGTTTGACTTGGCGTGGTCATGAAAATCAGTTGGTGGATGAATTCCAGTTTTATCACTCACGGTGCTGCTACGATGTTGTTCCAAAAATGTGGATGATTTATTATCCTAAGATGGCTATTTGGAAGAAGTACCACTCAAATAAATGGAGGCAGTTGACGGCTTCATTTTGTGGCTACTTCCGTGGTAAAGCAGTGAAAGTTGAAGAGTGTGGGATCCATCTGATGTATGCCCATGATCATGATCAGAACCATGGTAAAGCAATGATACCCACCATTTGCCGGAAATGTCAAGGGGATGTGCAATCCCGACGAAAGCTTTGTTTAAAGGGAAATGCCATCAATGAACTACCCACTATTGAGTGTCCCTTAGAACTTGATAGCTTATGTTTGCGGGAATGCAAAAACCTTGAGCGTCTTCCCGGTAGCATATGTGAGTTGAAATCCCTTACAACTCTCTCCTGCTCAGACTGTTCACGATTAAGGAGCTTTCCGGAAATCCTTGAGGATGTGGAAAATTTAAGATGGCTTCATTTAGATGGAACTGCTATAGAAGAACTACCAGCATCAATTCAATATCTAAGAGGGCTTCAATATTTGAATCTTGCAGATTGCACCAACCTTGTGAGTCTTCCAGAAACCATTTGTAATTTGAGTTCTCTCAAAATTCTAAATGTCAGTTTCTGTACGAAACTCGAGAGATTTCCCGAGAACCTGAGGAGTTTGCAATGTTTAGTGAGTTTGTATGCTTCAGGAACTGCTATAGAAGAACTACCATCATCGTTTGAGCATCTACAAGGGCTTCAACATTTGAAGCTGGCATGTTGCGACAGTCTTGTGAGTCTTCCAGAAAGCATTTGTAATTTCAGTTCTCTCAGAACTCTAGATGTCAGTTTGTGTACAAAACTTGAGAAATTTCCCGAGAACCTCAGGAGTTTGCAATGTTTAGAGAGCTTGTACGCTTCAGGTCTAAATCTAAGCATGGACTGTTTTAGTAGCATACTTGCAGGCATCATTCAACTTTCCAAACTGAGAGTCCTTGACTTGAGTCACTGCCAGGGGCTTCTACAAGTTCCAGAGCTTCCGCGAAGTTTACGAGTTCTATATGTCCACAGTTGCACACGCTTGGAAACTGTATCAAGTCCGTCAAGTCTACTTGGTGTTTCTCTCTTCAAATGCTTTAAATCAACAATTGAGGTATGAGTTTCATAACTTTCAGCCCTTTCTCCTTCTGAACAGAGTATTAACACTGTGCTTCTGTGTAGGAATTTGAATGCGGCTTCTATTGGAACAAGGGAATCAGTGTTGTTATTTCGGGAAATAATGGAATTCCAGATTGGATAAGTCAGCAGAAAAAAGGATCTCAAATAACAATAGAGCTTCCTATGGATTGGTACCGAAAAGATGACTTCTTAGGATTTGCTTTATACTCTGTTTTTTTTCCTATGGCTTGTGTTCGGTTTAATTGCGAATTGAATTTCTGTGGTGATCAATCTGAATGCTGTAACGTCGATGATGTCCCGTTTTATTGCTGCCAAATTTGTGGTGAATCAAATCAAATGTGTGTGACTTTTTATCCCAAGGTTGCTATTGACAAGCAGTATTGGTCAAACGAATGGAGACGTTTGAAGGCTTCATTTCATAGCTTGGATGCACCAGTCGAAGTGAAAGAGTGTGGGTACTATCTTATATATACATGTGATGTTATCAACAGAAACATCCCAGAAGATACCAGTACTGATGCTCAGAGAAGCTGTGACAACACAGAAGCCACCAAGTGCGACCATCAGACAATGATAGAGTACAATGATGAGCAGAGAAGTTGTGATACCAGATCAGCAGCAGAAGATACTAATTCTAATGCACAAACAAGCTATGACTGTACACAGTGCACTGAGCATAGCGATTCTCCAATGGATACAATGACACAGAATATTAACAGTAATGTTGTTGATGCCCAAGATGATATAGAGGACCATATGCACGACTGGTTGGAGCTTCTTTGCAAATTTGTTGGATGGATATGCTGCAGAAGATACTAAACATTTATCTCAAGCTTTTTGTGAGCTACTATCCTTTCTCTTCTTCTTAGTTTCTATTAAATGGCTAAGTGATTTAAAGGGGCTGAAAATTCTTCTAATGATCTCATTTTTCTTCTTTTTCTTCTCTTTTTTTTCCTTGTGAACCCCTGTTTTGAAAGTGCATAGGCCTCCATAGTCCAAAATCCAAATCTGTTTTACTCAAAAACCATTTTTATTAAATAACTCAGGGCAGAAAACCATTTTTATTAAACATTTTTTTTTTAAGCAAGTTAATGCAGGAAATTACACCTCAGCATTTGACTTGATCAAGCTATGGAAGGGCATGATACATTGCTGAATGGATAACGTTAAGGGCCCAACCTCTATCAGGTAAGCCATGAAAGTCCTTATTTATCAAGGCAAGTCAAACATTTCATGTCAATTAATAATTCTGATCAAAGTGGTGCCTCACACTTTATTTTATTTTGTACTATACAGATTTTTTTCCTCTGCTTCTTTTAATTCTTGATTTTTTTACATCAAGAGGAATGTGAATCTCAAAGTCATAAAGAGCCATCAAATTGAAGAAAACAAGAACATAAAGAAACATTCTTGTAAAGAATCCAAAACAAATAAAGTAAAATGTATGGTCAAATTAATTTATTTACATTTATTAAGCCATGATTAATTTGGAGGATAGTGGTTGTTTTCTTCTAATAATATTTTATTCATCCCTAATATCTCAATTATTATTTTTAAAAGGAGTCCATTCATTTTTATTTGATCATATTTGTGGCTAAGAAATAGAAAATGACGGAAAATGTGCATGACCCAATATGGTATGTTTCTAATACATACAACTAGTTTGTGATTTCGAACTGCAAGTTAATCATGAGATTTTGGTGCAGCACATCCTAAACACATGGTCAATGCATGCACATAGAAGGATATATAAATAAAATGGGTGCCTTAGTAAACCAGTTTTACAGACTGATTTCTATTTGTATGCAAACTCTTAAATTAACTTTTTTTTCTCTCTAATATTATAAACCCCAACCATTTTAGGTCTGTTTGGTCATATTTTCTAAAACTTATTTTTAAAAATTATTTTTTATTTTTTAATTTAAAAACAAGTTTAAAAAAACATGGTCAAATTAGTTTATATATATATATATATATATATATTTATTTATTTAAAAAAAAAAAAAAAACCAGTGAAAACAATTCTTTCTTGTTGTTTAAAAATTGTTCTATTTTGCTTTGTTTTCAAAGAACAATAGTAAAATAGTGTTAGAAATTTTTATAAATAGAAAACCATTTTTAAATCACACAACTAAATAAGCTCTTAATAACTTAAATTAACATATCTTGTTGTTGAGCTTTGTGCTATGCTTCAGATTTATTAAGTGGTTTTTTATATATGGTAATATATTTGATAACTGTAGTATAATTTACTAATCAATTTTAAGATATAACATATATGTATTTTGTAAAATAATCAATCAGATAACACCATTTAAAAATCAAATTCAACTTAAGGGGAAAAAGTTAAAAGAAATAAATTTTTTGAGAGCCAATTGTTCTTGTCTTTATTGGTGTTGGATTGTGAAGTTTGAATCAATATTATTACACTTACCTTAAGATGTCAAGGTCAAACTACTTGATTAGCTCATGGGGGTTGAGGGGGTCAACGCCCTCTGGAGAAATTATTTTTTATGTGATGATTGGTAAGTTTGTTCCTATTATATATTTAACATTTTTATGTTTAAGTTTTTTCTTTCTTTTTTGTAAAGGAGTGCGATGACAATTGAAAGGTTCTTCTTCAAGAGCTTCACCATTATAATTTTTCTCATTCAGTTTAGAAAAATTATGCAACATCGAGTGATTTTAGAAAATTTTTCAATAAGTTTCTTTTTTTTAATTATTAAGTATTAGGTTAATTTTTAATTTTACCTTGTTGTCATATTTTGGAATAGGCTTGAGATGATATTACTGATTAAATATTATTAGTCCTATTTTTAACTTTCAACCCTAAACAAGTTCCAATGGTCTGAAAGCAACCTATGCTCTTCAAGACATCAAACTAAGTTCATGTGCTACATTCTATAGCTCTATGATTTTTTTAGTTGCTTCTTTACCATCTAACAATATGAAATGCCATTAGGTATATTTTAATAATGAAAATGGTGATATTTTAATATGTAATTTATTTTCTAGATTGGTCTTATTTGAGTTGTAAACTTTTTCATTTTTATTCAATCACTTTCTATATTTTATATTGTTTGATTTTTAATTTTTTTTCTTTTTGATTGTATTTGTTTTTCTTATTTAAAATTAAAAAATATCAATTTATTTTATAACCCTTACCATAAATAAATAAAATAAAAACATATTATATTTATATTATTTTCAATTAGTTTTGTTTAATTGAGACCAAAAATTTGCTACCTATACTTTTCGATTTATATTTGATATTATATTTATAAAAATAATGAATGTAAATTAATTTTCAAAATAAGGCTAAAAGTTAACGGACTATAATATCTTTAATGCTTATGCAATGTATAGAAAATAATAAACTCTAGTCGATATATGTTTTCAGTTGATAATGCCCACCGTCTGGTTGATCAAATGCCGCACGGTAGTTTTGTTTCTTGGATTGCTCTGGTTTCATCTGGGTAAGCCCTCGTCTCACCTTGTACCCATATTCTTGAAGAGGAAGCAACAACATCAACAGCCACAGCAGCACATTCCCTGCAGCAACTAGCAACACATCACCAGCTGTAGCGATAGCAGTTGCGCCCCTTCAAAAAGGCTGATTCATATGTAAGGAATTTACTATGTACACTATATATAGAGACGATGGACTTAAGGTCTTCCTTAATCATCTCCATCAACATAATCATGAGCCCCAGCATAATTTTTATGCACAGTTTTTTATTTTCTTAATTAATTAAATTACAAATTTACTTAAGCTTGGGGTTGGGCTGTTGCTTATGTAATTTTGAATTTCATGTTGTTAATGAGTGTTCCCTTCAAATGAAATTTTGTGTTATTTGAGAAATCGAAGTACCAAAAATCAAGGAACTAACAAAAATAGTTGAATTAAAATTGCACTTGACAAGATCTTATTTATTTTATTTTGATTTTAAATAGAGAATTTTTATATTTGATGCCAAAGAAGCTCAATAAGAATATGATGATAAAAAATAAATATAGGATGAGCTAAATTTTTTGCTCCAATCAATTGTGATTTTAGTCTTTTGAATATTTACCTGGTTTTCATTTATTGACTATAAACGTTCTTTTCATATATTTGTATAAATGTGTCATCCAACTATATTATCCTTTTACATTTATAAAATTTAACGTCTTTTCTCATTAAATTATCAATATACCAAATGTAATTTATTAGAAGTTTTTGTTCTTATCTTCCGACCAATAAGAATCAATCTTGTTTTTTTATAAGAAGGTGCAAGGATAAACTTACAAGAATAAGTTTCTAGTATTTTAATGCAAACATTAAGTGAGCACAACAATAATCAACTTAGTTTTCTAAGAAAGTTTGAGAATAAGCTCACTAGAAAAAATTCCTCATATACATGGAAGAAAAATAATCATGAGTTTTGTTACAACTAGATGAGACTGGTTGCATGAATAGTTGCTATTATTTTTTTATTCTTACATGATAAATTAAGTATTGTCAATTCTTAACAAAAATAGAAAAATAATTATGTTTACTTCAAAATTCAAATTTGTCTCATTGATTCATTTTGAGGACTCATAAGAATGAACTTTTTTCTATTATTAAGATAATTAATTTTGTTGACTTTCTAGGTGTTGCCCTTTCTCACAAAAGTACGTTGTTCATTCCTTCCAACATTAAAGTTTAATTAACTTTCATCGTAACCAAATTTTATCTTAATACCATCCATATAAACACTATGTTTTATGAGTCATTTGGATTATTTTCCTATCAAAGAGGTTCAACAAGTGTACGAGTCAACAATGATAAAAGATTAGAGGATAACCTTTCTTAACCATATCTTATTGCTTTATTCAATATTCCTACATATTTTCTATTTTTACCAAGGCATTATTCTTTTTTACCAAGACATGATTTTCGATATATGTTCCAACACGTTTTCCCCTTTTAACCAAGACATTGTTTAATATTCCAACACTTTTGAATTTTAGGGTTGTTGACTCCTTTTGTTCTTTCAAAAGGTACCCACCACCCTTCTAACTGATTACCATTGTGACCTGAAACTAACGACTTTTACTACATCTCAAAAGATGAACAACTCACGTCTTTTTCAATAAATAAATCGTTTGAAACCACTTAAATGAACAACATTTTTTAATATATATGTACACATATACACACATGTATATATATAATTAATTAAAATAATTATTAAAAAATCAACAAAAAAAAATAGCAAAACTATAAGAAATTAAAATTAATTTTAGAAAATAGTGAAACAACTTTCAGATTTTATTATTGTTGAAATTATTTCCAATTTATATATAATTTTTCTTAATGTAGGACATGTGAGAACGATTTCTTTCCATGTTTATTTTGATTAAATAAAACATTCATATAAGAAACTAATTGCTCTATTATAAAAATTCGATTGTGGTTAGGAATAATATATCTTAATAGGAAAATATATAAAAAATTATTTTATTTATTATGATAATAAGAAATTATAATAAGATAAAAATGCTTGACTTGATTTTTAAAAAATAAACTTTTATGTGTCATATGACTTATTATATTTTTATTTTTAAAAAATCAAGCTTATAATACCGAAGTTGTTATATAACTTTCCTGACCTATCAACTTAATAAACCTTTATTTTGTACTGGAATATTGCTCATTATGGAAAAGACAAAAATTAATTCAATAACTTTAATTTAATGTACGTGTGAGTTCACATGATCTCTTATGGCCTAATTAAAGACCCCATGGACTTGATAATTTTAAATTTTTTAAACTTTTTATATTTTTTATTTTTCCTCCAATTTCTGTTCAACCATGGCCTCCCGTAGCATCCAGAGACCCTCTTCTTCTTCCACTTCTCACTCTCAGTGGAGCTACGATGTGTTTTTGAGTTTTAGAGATCAAGATACTCGCAGAAGCTTTACTGATCACCTCTACTCGGCTTTGATTCGTAAGAATATTAATACCTTCAGGGATGATGAAGAACTTCCAAGGGGAGGAGAGATTGCACCAGAGCTCTTAAAAGGTATTGAAGAATCAAGGATTGCCATTATTGTTTTCTCAAAAACCTATGCTCATTCCAAATGGTGTCTGGAAGAGCTTGTCAAGATCATGAAATGCAGAGAGGAAACAAACGGTTATCCCAATTTTCTATCATGTGGATCCGTCTGAAGTGCGGAACCAAACTGGGATTTGTGGAGAAGCATTTACTGGTCATGATCAGGAAAATGCAGATGAGGTGAGAAAGGAAAAGATAAGGAAATGGAGGACTGCCATGAGGGAAGCAGGCAATCTAGCCGGATATGATACGAAGAACAAGTAATTGTAACTTCTCTTCATTTTTCATTTGAAGTACTGTCCTTCTCTGTCTGTTCATATAAAAATTATTTAATTTGTTTAGTATGAGATATTTGACTAACCACTTAAAGCTAAGTGAGTTTTAAACTTTTATAATTTTTTATTTATTTTTATTTTTTATAGAATAAAAATCTGTTCATTAAAATTTTACACTTGATAAAGTATATACTAAATTATTTCAGGTTAAAATTGATATTTTTTAGAATAAAAGTTTTTTCTTAATTCCTTCATACAATAGAATTAAAATTATAAATAAAATATGCTTAATTAATTTATAAAAGTTATTTTTTGATAAAAGGGTTTTCGAAAATTTTTATAAAAATTTATAAATAATAATAATAATAAAGAATAGCAAGGGATCTTTATCTAAATAAATGGTGAGAGAAATACAAGTACAGAAGATGGTAATGTTGATAGTCTAATCAGCAATAAAATTATTAGGTTAAAAAGCTTGGATGCAGACTAGTGGTTGATTCTGTGATAGAATCCCTTATCAAAATAGGGTAGTAATATTCCACACAAGTCAACTTTATTTTGAACCTTCCAAAAGATTGAGTAGATAAGTTAACACAAAAATATTTCAATTTCTTTTTTCCACTTTTGATAATGCAAATCATATTCTGCGTTTTCTTCCCTCATCTAAATCACACGAGGAACTGTATAGAATAATGAAATTGTACCCATAAGTAGTTTGATAGATGTGGTTTATTTATTTTAATTTAAATTCTTTTTAGCCCTACTAAGTTATAGTTGGAAAAGTAGGCATCATTAAATTTATTTCGTATAATTTAATGTCTTTTGCTACTCATTCTATTGTGTAAGTACATGATCTATTATGCTTTGCAATTGGTAGGCATGAATCAAAGCTTATTGATGAAATTATTGAGAACGTTCATGGAAGCTTACCTAAGATTTTAGATGTTAATGAGAACATTGTTGGAATGGATTCTCGTTTGAAAAAACTAAGATCATTGTTAAAGATTGAGTTGAATGATGTTCGCATGGTTGGAGTTTATGGGCTTGGTAGAATCAGTAAGACTACCATCATTAATGCTCTTTATAACCAAATTTCATATCACTTCGAAAGTGTTTAGCCTGCTCACAAATGTCAGAAAAGAATCCATAGAAAATTCTAGTCTTCTTAAGTTACAACAACAACTTCTTGATGATGCTCTAAGGACAAAGGGGCAAATAGTTTTAAAGAATGTTTATGAAGGTATCAAAATAATAAGGGATAAGCTTTCCTCAAAAAATGTTCTTGTTTTTATGGATGATGTAGATGAGCTAGCACAATTAGAACACTTGATTGGAAAACATGATTGGTTTGGTCCAAGAAGCAGAATCATCATTACTACTAGGGAAAAATATCTGCTAACTAGGCATGGAGTGGATGATATGTATAAAGTTGACAAATTAAAATTTCAAGGTCTTCAACTTTTTTGTTGTTATGCCTTTAAACAACATCATCCTAAGAAAGGTTATGGAGATCTCCCTCGTCAAGTAGTACAATATGTTGATGGTTTTCCATTCGCACTTAAAGTTTTGGGTTCTCTATTATTTGGAAATCAACCACCAGATAGGGAAAGCGAGTTGCGGAAGCTGAAAAAGGAGCCTCACATGGAAATTGTAAAGGTGCTTAAAATAAGTTTTGATGGATTGGATTATACATAAAGGATGATATTTCTTGATATTGCATGTTTCTTTAAAGGAAGAGATGTGCAGTCAGTTTCAAGAATATTGGATGGTTTCAGATGCGAAGCAGAAAGTGGAATAAATGCTCTCGTTGATAGGTGTTTCATAACCATTTCAAAGAACAACAAAATATATATGCATGATTTGTTAGCCCAAATGGGCATGGAGATTGTTGATCAAGAATGTCCTAATGAGCCAGGAAGGAGGAGCAGATTATGGAGATGTAATGATATAATCAAGTATTAAAAAGAAATACGGTAAAATACATATATATAGATAGATAATATTTTTTGTTGAAGTTATTTATCTATATCACCTTAGTAAGGATTTATATCTATTATGCTTTGCTCATTTTATGCTCTTATTATCCAGGGGACTGAAACAATTGAAGGGATATTCCTTAATGTGTATGCATCAGAAGAACAAATACAGTTTACATCCAAAGCCTTCAAAAGGATGAATAGACTTTGATTGCTTCACGTCACCCACAATAGTGTACAACTTTGTGAAGATTTCGTATTTCCATCTTATGACTTAACATATCTTGCTTGGGATGGATATTCTTTAGCATCTCTGCCATCAAATTTTCATGCTAACGGTCTTGTTGAACTCCATTTGATGAATAGTAACATCAAACAACTTTGGAAAGGAAATATGGTATAATTCTTATTTATTTATGCTTTTGTTTTTATAATATTTTAAAATTTTAAAATGGACTTATTAATGGAAATTCTATTTTGTTCCAGTATCTAAGAAATTTAAGGTGCATTAATCTCACTGGTTCACGGCAGCTCATTGAGCCACTGGATTTCTCTAGTGTGCCAAATTTGGAGGATCTAATTCTTTCAGGTTGTATAATTTTACTTAAGGTTCACGCGCATATAAGAGTGTTATTAATTAACTAACTTCTTTTTCCTTGAATTTTATAGGGTGTGTGAGCCTTGAGAGTCTTCCTGGAGACATTCATAAGTTGAAACACCTTTTAGCTCTTTGTTGCAATGGCTGTTCAAAACAAACTAGTTTTCCAAAAATCAAGGGTAGTATTGGAAAACTAGTGGAGCTTAGTTTAATGGAACTGCTATGAAAGAGCTACCATCATCAATTGAACTTCTAGAAGGTCTTTGCGAATTGTTTTTGAATAATTGTAAAAACCTTGAGAGTCTCCCGAACGGCATTTGTAATTTGAGATTTCTTGAAGCTCTAAGTCTTGATGGCTGCTCAAAACTTGACAGATTGCCGGAGGATCTGGAGAGAATGCCATGTCTAGAGGTTCTTTCTTTAAATTCGCTCAGTTGTCAATTGCCTTCTTTGTCAGGTTTATCTCTCTTATGGAAACTACAGTTAGATCAATGCAATCTAACACCGGGAGTGATAAAGAGTGATAATGACT
The DNA here is from genome assembly GCA_037355405.1 of Vitis amurensis. Lineage (NCBI taxonomy): Eukaryota > Viridiplantae > Streptophyta > Magnoliopsida > Vitales > Vitaceae > Vitis > Vitis amurensis. The sequence goes on from CM074693.1 coordinate 39,173,122, forward strand.
TGGTGGATTGAAAGAATTAAGTCTAAGAAACTGCAATCTAAATGGAGGAGGAGCCTTCCAACGTATTTTGCATTTATCCTCACTGGAAGTATTAAATCTAAGTGGGTGCAATCCAGAGGAAGGAGGAACCCTCAGTGACATATTCGTGGGTATCAGTCAACTCTCTAACCTAAGAGCCCTTGACTTGAGTCACCGCAAGAAGCTTTCACAATTTCCAGAGCTTCCTTCAAGTCTGCGACTGTTAGATATGTACAGCTCAGTTGGGACCTCATTGGTACCGATGCATTCTCTGAATTGCCTCAAATCAGCAAATCAGGTATGATTTTCTTGTGTTAGCGTATAATGTTTGTATAAATTGTATGTATTCCTGTATGTTGGCATATTTAGAGTAGAAATTGTCTTTTCCATGTAAATTAACTAGCACAGATGTTGTATGATATATAATGCAAGTTGTTTTGTTAGCTTCTTATGAATTTGATGGAGCAAATGAGGTTGGAAATATGGCGAGTCGGGAGGAGCTAGTGCCTACCAGCTCACAAGTGTTTCCTTTATAGCCCTGGAGTGAATGAAGTTGATCATATAAGACCGTTTATGGTGTCACTATTTACGGTGTCACTTTTAAAATGATGACACCATAGGGTTTATAATTAATAAAGGTGACACATCATATAAAAAATCTTCAATTGAGGTAGTTAGATGATATTAATTTTATATTTATAGTGTCATTTTTTGGGAAGTGACATCATATAAAATAATTTTTTTTAAGTATTATAACTTAATGAGCCCACTTTTAGAATTAATAATGATGGATACTATATAAAAATCTCATTGTTTCCATATCTCACCCACAATCCAAAAAATCTCAATCTATAAATCCTATATATAAAATCATGATCTTCTTCAACCTTTTCTCTCACCCATCCATAGTCAACACGCTCAAAACCGACATTCTTCACTTTGTGGACTCCCAGGTAACCCAAAATCTCTTGGATTTATCATTTTTTTTTTCTTTTATTAATGTCATTATATTAATTGTTTCAACATCTTTGTATTATGGTTTTTGTGAATTGTGTTTTCTTGAGTTGTAGGGAAGAAAAATTTAGGTTTAATCTTCTAGCATGGAAGAAAAAACTATAGATTAATTGATTTTTTTAATCTAAACCAAACACATGATCAAGTCCTTAAAAAAAAGTGAAAACAAGAAAAAATGAATGATTTTTAATATGTATTTGTGTGAGAATGACAGGTATATAATTTTTTTAAGATATACTATCACATAATCTTCATCCTTTCTAAAAAACAAGAGAGGAAAAAAAAAAGAATGATTTTTCTATTTGTATCTAAGTGGGAATGAGATATAGAATTTCGTTGAGAGTATCCAATCCCAAAAGGACCAATCCGGGAAGGCATGTGTAGTATTGACGGGAGATGATAAGATGGAAATCATAACCATAGCCATGTTCTCTCTGTGTCTTTCTATCCTCTTCAATTAATTCATGGGCATAGATATTTCATTTAGTTTTTATATTTAGTTTATTTATAGTTTATTTAGTTTCTAAAATCCAATTAGTTAGATATTTTATTTGATTTTGTTTTTATATTTAAGTATTTGAGTTTTGGAAAGTTTTTATATTTTGTTAATAGAAATAGAAATTTTTATATTTTTTATTATTAGGAATTTCTATTTTGTTAAATTGTAAGTATCTATCTCAATAAGAGATTATTAATATTCAAATGAAAGTGATGAAAGAGAGTAAATATTTTAATGCTCAATTATATTTTAATGTTATTTTTTTTTTACATAAGGGTTTATTTATGTTTTCAATTTTGAAGTTCCCTTTCCAAGTCCAGCAACAAAAGTAGTGTCCAACCTTAGAATGAGCATGTGTGGTATTGATGGGAGATGATAAGATGGAAATCATAACCATAGCCATGTTCTCTTTGTGTCTTTCTATCATCTTCAATTAATTCATGGGCATAGATATTTTGTTTAGTTTTTATATTTAGTTTATTTATAGTTTATTTAGTTTCTAAATATTTTATTTGATTTTATTTTTATATTTAAGTAGTTGAGTTTTGGAAAGTTTTTATATTTTGTTAATAGAAATATAAATTTTATATTTTTTATTATTAGGAATTTCTATTTTGTTAAATTGTAAGTATCTATCTCAATAAGAGATTATTAATATTCAAATGAAAGTGATGAAAGAGAGTAAATATTTTAATGCTCAATTATATTTTAATGTTATTTTTTTTTACATAAGGGTTTATTTATGTTTTCAATTTTGAAGTTCCCTTTCCAAGTCCAGCAACAAAAGTAGTGTCCAACCTTAAAATGGGTATGTGTGGTATTGACAGGAAATGATAAGATGGAAATCATAACCATAGCGATGTTCTCTCTGTGTCTTTCTATCCTCTTCAATTAATTCATGGGCATAGATATTTTATTTAGTTTTTATATTTAGTTTATTTATAGTTTATTTAGTTTCTAAAATCCAATTAGCTAGATATTTTATTTGATTTTGTTTTTATATTTAAGTAGTTGAGTTTTGGAAAGTTTTTATATTTTGTTAATAGAAATAGATATGAGGACTTAAAGGGTTTATATTTAGGTAGTGCTTGAGCCAAGGAAAATGATAGTCCACTATCTTGACCCTATGCATCATAAACCATGTGAGGACTTAAAGGATATCGTAAACATGTAAGTTCTTCCTATTATTTTTCATAGTATTATTTTTAAATAAAAAAAAATACATTCACCTCAAACACATTTTTTTATTATTTATATATATTAAAACATATAACATTTACCTATTTTAAAAATGTACCCATTGAACTTATTTACATAGGGCTCTTCGAATATCTGCAAAGAAAACATCTAAGAGGGAGCCATCTTAGCAACTAGTGCAGGTGACATCCAAAAATTTTTCTTTACACATTAGCTTATGCATTTGCACCATTTATATATGTGAGTACTAATGTTATTTTATAATTGATCGATTAGTGTCCAAGACAAGAAGGAGGGTTCGAATGTGGCTACTTTGTTATGAGATTCATTAAAGAGATAATTTTTGATCCTACAATTATTGCTTCAAAGGTATTACTTATTTAATGAATTGTACATAGTTTTAGGCTTCCAAATGTTATGCCTTTTAATGTTATTTTCTTATTTGATTTTAGTTTGGTAATAAAAAAAACATATTCTCAAGTAGAATTCAATGAAATTAGAGGAGAATGGGCTACTTTTGTGCTACAACTAATCATGAATCATGTTGATGCATCATGATCACCATGCATGGTGAGTCCCTTAGCTACTACATGAATTTTTCCATAGGTATTGTATAGTAATGCTTATTCTTTGAATAATGTTTCTATTTGAAAAAAAAAAATTAATTCTTAGATTTGTTCATTTATGATAACATAGATCCATGTTTATTTTCTTCAATAAAAATCTCTAAAACTCATTAAATTTTGAAATGCAGGTATACACTCTTGGGAGGGTGAAATGGAGAATAAAAAGAAAGAGCCATGTGGGAGGGAAGCTGGGTCTTGTTTTGGGAGTTCTTGGCCTATCCTAGGATAGGTAGCAGTGTGCCTGGGAGTGCGAGCCCTGCCGGTTGAGCCGTTGTTAGCCGTGGATAGGCGTTTGTTAGGCTGTAAGAGGGTTGGGGTGACGTCTCATAAGGTTTGTAATTCTGCTATTAGGCTCTAGTTCAAAAACCCTAAAATGAATTCAGTTTTCCGAACCATGTCTAGGAGATCCAGTGATTCTCAAGATACTGTTGTAAACAGTGAAGAGATCAATTATCCTAAGGTCCAAAATGATTTAGATGATTGGAAATTACCCAAGGTGTCTAATCAAGAAATTTATAAGAAAGGAACCTTTAAGTTCTTCACAGATTATACCATTAAGACCTCTGAAATGACAGTCAGCTTAGAACAAGACGATCAAGTCATAAGACTTCTAGATAATAGATCCATAGAAAAGCATAAGAAAGATGGCTATAATTTCATACACTTTGGTATGATTCAAGTAGCAGCCAAGCCTTTGACAAGATTAGGTTTAAACACCGCCATTGTCATGTGTTTAAGGGATAATAGGCATCTCGAATATCGAGATTCTATTATAGGCGTGATCAAGCTGGACTGAATGATGGCCCTGTTTATTTCCAGTGCTATCCTAACTTCACAGTTAGATTAAGAGATGCAGACATCCTAGATTCTGTTGTCCTGCATATTAAGACTCATGGCTTTAAGATCAAACCAGGAAACAGTCCTGTTTCCATCATAACCAGGTTTGCCTATAAGAGTATGAACACAAGCGTAGGTTCTGGAGCTCTTTGCACCAGTCCTAAAGGTGAGACTACCTATTTTCATTCAGACATGTTAGATAAGTCGGATTTCATCATCCCCAAGAAGATCTTGTGGAAAGATGTTGATTTCCCTGAGAATTGGCATTTTGCTAATGCTGTTCCAGCCATAGCTCAGCGTTCTGAGAATATTGAACAAATTGTTCAATATCCAGATGGAGGAGGAGAACTGGTATTCTCCAAATCCTTTAGACATTCAAGCAGCCCTAGAGTTTTCTGTTTATGAACCTTCTAGAGCTTCAAGCTCTTCCATCCCGATTAGAACCACTAAGGAGGAAGAAGGATCCAGCTCGGGAAATCCTAAGAACATTAAGTTAACAGTGTTAGAAGTTACACCAATGTGGCGAGACCATTTTACGGTGAAGAAAATGAGTCTACTCGGGAATCCCAACGGGAAGAATCCTCTGTTATGTCTCCTACCTATTCTCAGATGATTAACACAGTAAGCGTTTATGTTGAGAACTTTGAAATCAACAAAGATCTCTTAAGAAAAGACTTCTATTCTGAAGTCAATAAGCAAAGAAACGATTGGTTCTTTAGCACTGTTCCTAAAGTCATTAGAACCATTTACCAAGAGGAATTTTATTCCTATTTAAGACAAGAAAAGAAAAACATTAAGTTTTGGATCTGGTTTGAACTCTTCAAACAAGAGGAATATCCAGATTATCCCTTTAAGCGTACAAAGATTACTGTTAGTAAGCCATATGAATTCTCTAAGGAATTCCAAGAAAATCCCCAAGTCAACCAAGCATTAATAGATAGGATTAACCAGAAGGTTAAGGATAATATCACTGTCCCGGTTCAGCCTCTTAAGCAAATTAACATGGTTAAAGGTGATATTAGTTCAGAAGAAGAAGCTGATGAACTAATTAAGATGTTTGAGGAACCCCTTAATCAAGATATTAACAACTTAGAAGCTTTTAAGACTAGGAATTACTATCCTAGGCCTACTTTCCCTGACATGCAGTTTGAGGAAAGAAATCAGTATACTCAAGCCTCGTACACCAGTGGTACTATCTATGAATGGAACATAGATGGTATGACCGAGTATAACATACTCACTAAGCTTCAAGAGATGACCATGGTAAGTACTGCCTATAAGTTAAACAATAGACTCGAGATCACTGTTGTAGCTCGGACTATTGTTCTTTGGGTTTACGGAGTCGACTTAAGGGTTGGTGGGATAATTATCTCACTATTGATGATAAGAATAGTATCCTAAAAGCCTATAGGATTAATGAGCATAGTGAAGTTGTTAAGGATGAAGACGGCCAAGATATAGAGGATGCAGTGGCTACTCTTATCTACTCTATATCCAAGCATTTCATTGGAGATCCTGCAAAAATTAAGGATAAAGCTGCAGATCTCTTAACCAACCTTAAGTGTCCCAAGCTTCATGATTTTAGGTGGTTTAAGGAAGTCTTCCTAACTAAAGTCATGTTAAGATCAGATTGTAACCAGTCTTTTTTGGAAAGAAAAATTCATCTCAGGATTACCCAAGCTTTTCTCTGAGAGAATTAGGATTAAGATAAGGGAACAGTATAACGGTCAAATCCCTTATGATAAGTTAACCTATGGTGAGATTATAAGCATTGTCACAGCTGAAGGGATTAAGTTGTGCAATGACTTCAAGCTTAAGCAACAAATGAAGAATGAACAGAAAATCTACAAGAATGAATTTGGATCATTACAGAGCTTGATTTGGTTTCACTAAAAGGAAACTAAGCCTCCCTCTAAGCAACAAACCAGCAGGAAGCCTAGCAAAGATAAGTTTTACCATAGTAAAAGAGGTACTCATGGTAATTATAGAATGAATGATACTAAGCAGTCAAGACACGTCCAAAGAAGAGTCAACAAAGATATCCAGAAAAAGGTAGAAACTCCTTTAGATATTAAGCCAATTATCTGTTTTAAATGTGGCAAAGTTGGCCATTTTAAGAAAGATTGTAGAGTTAAGCAAAAGATTAATAACTTAAGCGTCTCAGATGACCTAAAAAATATGCTTTGTAAGGTTATGTTAAACTCAGATTCTGAATCAAGGACTGATTCAGATAATGAAGATGATATTAATCAACTAGATAGTAGTGGCGAGGTTTCTAGCCAGTCTTCTAGTGACCAAGATGTTTGTATTAAGGGTAATTGTAATTGCCGTCCTAAAACCATAAATGTCATAAGCCAAGATCAAGAATTTATCTTAGATACTTTAAGAAAAGTTGAAGATGAAAAAACTAAGCAAAATCTTTATGAAGTTTTTAAGAAATGCATTGTTAAGGTAGAAGCCAAGAAGACTGTTAATCCTTATAACCTTAACGATATCTTAAGCAGGTTTGACCAACAGTCTCCCAAGGAAGTCAGCATTAAGGAACTTCATAGAGAAGTTAAGCAGCAAGAAAATGAGATTAAGGAATTAAGACAATTCATAAGTATAGGTCTCTCTGATCTTCATGATCAAATCAATAGAATTGGCAACCAAGAGAATAAGGATATTCCAGAATCTTCTCATGTTAATAATAATGAGACAGATACTTTTTTGAATACTGTTAGTAGAGTTATCTTCCAGAGGTGGGAAGTCTCTCTTACTATAGTAATCAAAGATAAATTTGTCTTAAATATTATTGCTTTGATTGATTCAGGAGCAACTGATAACTGCCTTCAAGAAGGTCTTGTACCTATTCATTTATGCGAAGAGTCTAGTATGTCTCTTTTTGGAGCCAATAGCAAAAGGTTTACCACTAAGTATAAATTAACAGATGTTCATATCCGATTTCATGATGTCTGTATTAAGCAAACCTTTATCCTTGTTAAGAATCTTAATGAAAAAGCCCTTTTAGGAATACCCTTCTTAAGTTCTATTTATCCGATGTGGGTAGATAACCAAGGTATAAGAACTAAGCTTTGTGATAAGGAAATTCTTTTTGAATTTGCTAATCCTGTTGAAAGCATCACTTGTTGTCATCAAGAGATTAATTTTGTTAAGATTAATGATCCACCTAAGAATTTAGGTACTCATACCATTCATGACATTTCAAGCATTTCTTTAGGCATTTCAAAATTTCAAATTGGGATTTTGTATCAAGAATTTTTATTAAATATTGTTTCAAAAATTTTTAAACATAATTTAACTGATTGGATTATTTTAAACCCTAAGTTTCAAAGTTACTTTATTAAAGGAGATTATTTTAACCACGATCAGCTATCTCGTGAATTTTGCGGGGTTCATGAGATCATGGCCCCTAAAAAGAATACCCAAGTTTCTAGCTCTCAAAAGCCCCAATCCAGTCAAACTAATCAATCTCCTTCTACCCATAAAATGCTTTGGAGTCAACAAGTTGAAGAAGAAGAAGCACGACTTTTGGCAAAGCTTCATTCTTCTAAACCTATGCATGAATCCAGCCATATGCCTAACAAAATGTTGACCTTATACTATGATCCTTCGATCATTCTAAACCCGATTAAGGCAACACAATATCCAGCTATCTCGGGGTCTCGGACCTTTAAGCGAGTTACTACGGCTAATCCCTCTCAAAAGGAATTAGCAACAAGTTCTTCTTTTTCAAGCAAACAAATTGTGGTGGCTGCCAACCCCACACCTCTTTCAACAAAATCAAGATATTGGCAAAATGATTTAAATCAAGCTCTTTTGGTTATTGAAAGAGAATTTTTCTCTGAAAACCCCGGAGAGATTGCAGCAAAAGCTTTTCAAGAAAATTTTCATTATCCCTCTGGTGATATTTTAAGAACAAGAGAATTTTATGAAGTGTCCTTCTAGAAGCCGGTTACGTTAAAATTAAGCATCATGCGGACAAATTCAAGCAATATAGGTTTGGCATTTTCCACCTGCCATATCTATAAGATTCTTACCGTCAAGCAGCGGTGGGGTGGAAATCCTAATCTTTCAAGAGAATTTTCTGAACCATCTAAGCCAAGGTTTTTTAATTATTGGGATTATCGAGAGAGCATGGTTTTGTGCTTTTCTCGATCCAAAACAAGGACTTCCATCATTCATGGATGTTCTATTTTCCATCCAAGAATCAGCTTTCTTCTTTCCCATTCACGGTTCCACAGTTGGTGGAATTATTATGGTCCGAATATTAAGATTCTTCCCAAGCCCATCCTGGATGGTTTTGAACTATTCGAAGTTCTTTTAATATCCCCAAAGAACTTTCAGCTTTTCCCCCTTTACTATTCTTCTTCAGCAAATTTGGCCTTGCATGGATCGTCCAGTGGGACTATATCATCATTTACGATGAAACATTTGCCTTCCCATCTGCGGGAAGGACCTTTAAAACAAAATGGTGGGATGCTTTAAAAAATGATGCATCTATCAATACGAGTCAAGCAGTATTTCCTTGAACCCCACACAAACTTCAGCCCGGTGATGATATGTCTCAGTTTCTCCTCAAAAAGCAACTTGATTACAAGCCATGCTCGCAGCAGACTAAGACCCCTCAAGAGTTTCAAAGAATCCTTGATGAAGGAAGCTCAAGCTTCTCCCAAGAAAATTCTTATGCAGAGTCTGATGATTCAACAAGCTACCTTCCAGACAATGGTGATGACTGTGAAGGTATTCTTCCACCAATAAGAAATTACAAAGCTTCATGATTATCAGCTTGCAAGTTTATCTTCTTCAACAAGCCTTTCCAGCCTTATTTGTCATGATGGCCGGTCAACAACAATATTTTACAAGCTTTGCAGTCTCTGCACCAAAAGCAGCAAGCATGTGTCTTCACAGTTTAAAGCAGCCTGTCAGAGGTATTCTCAGCCGAAAAAGGGTATTTTGGGAATTTCGGTATAAAAGTGAATCTTACTATTCACTGTTAACTATTCACTATTCAAGCACGGGTCTACTGTTCAAGGTCGGCTACTATTCAAGGTTACTGTTCAAAGATTCCTTTTTTCTTATTTAAGGAGGCTCGGGCCTCAGTTGTAAAGGACCAGAATTTTAAGCTTCTCTCTCTCTCTCTCTAGAGCTTATGCTCTGCCTTCTCTCTTCTTTCTCTCTCATCATGTAACCTCTTCAAGCCTTCAAGCTTTCTTCAAGCTTTCCTATCCCTGTCCATTGTAAGATATTCTCCTTATGTATAATATAAGTATGTTTTGATTCATTTCATTTTATGTTTTATTTTTCATTTTTATACCGCCTATATGGTCGGTTTTATGCTTTCTATTTGATACCGCCTACATGGTCGGTTTTTGATTAAGCTTTGTTTCTAAGTTTATGTTTTCATTTTGTACCGCCTACATGGACGGTTTTAAGCTTATTATGAACTAACAAGTTTTTTGGTTCCTTCTCTTTAAATTTCTTTGTTGGATATCTTTTGTAATTTCTAACCCTCTTCTTTGCTTTGAACCTTATGCATAATTCATTTGTTCATAGTTTCTAAAAGAACTGCTTCATAAAATTCTCTTGTCTTTAAAATATCACCAGAGGGATAATGAAAATTTTCTTGAAAAGCTTTTGCTGCAATCTCTCTGGGGTTTTCAGAGAAAAATTCTCTTTCAATAACCAAAAGAGCTTGATTTAGCATTTTTGGCCTTGCTTGGATAGTCCAGTGGGACTATATTATTATTTCTGATGAATCAGCAGCCTTTCCATCTCTGGGAAGGACTTTTAAAACTAAATGGTGGGATTCCTTGAAAAATGATGCATCTGTTGAAGCTGTCAAGCAGTATTTCCTCAAAAATCCCACACAAGCCTCAGCCAGTGATGACATGTCTCAGTTCCTCCTCAAAAAGCAACAGTTACAAGCTATGCTAGCAGCAGCCAAGACCCCTCAAGAGTTTCAAAGAATCCTTGATGAAGGATGCTCAAGCTTCTCCCAAGAAAATTCTTATGCAGAGTCTGATGATTCAACAAGCTACCTTCCAGACAATGGTGATGACTGTGAAGGGATTCTTCCACCAATAAGAAATTACAAAGCTTCATGATTATCAGTTTACAAGTTTATCCCAGTCAACCTGTCAGCAGTCTCCTCACGAAAGCAAGATTCCGGGTCAAAAATCAAGAGTGCTACAGTTCCCTCTTACTGTTCACTGTCACTATTCAAGCACGAGGCTACTGTTCTTGGTCGGCTACTATTCAAGGTTTCTGTTCAAAGATTCCTTTTTTCTTATTTAAGGAGGCTCGGGCCTCAGTTGTAAAGGAACCAGAATTTTAGCTTGTTGAATCATCAGACTCTGCATAAGAATTTTCTTGGGAGAAGCTTGAGCATCCTTCATCAAGGATTCTTTGAAACTCTTGAGGGGTCTTGGCTGCTGCTAGCATAGCTTGTAACTGTTGCTTTTTGAGGAGGAACTGAGACATGTCATCACTGGCTGAGGCTTGTGTGTCGGTTTTATGCTTTCTATTTGATACCGCCTACATGGTCGGTTTTTGATTAAGCTTTGTTTTTAAGTTTATGTTTTCATTTTGTACCGCCTACATGGACGGTTTTAAGCTTATGATGAACTAACAAGTTTTTTGGTTCCTTCTCTTTAAATTTCAAGGCAACAAGATTTTGGGTTTTTAAATGCAACTCTTATGTCATACATTGTAGGACATAAACGTTACTTTAATTGCAACTGAGAAATTTAGATTTTTAGATGGGACTTCTATGTCATTTTATGGTTAGCCGGTTTTATGCTTATGAAATGGAGGTATACATGAATCTTGGGATCTTTAACATTTCTAAGTCATGTTTTGGTATGTATTCACTCTTCTTTTTTAGTTTTGATGGGTTTGATATGTTGGACGTACTATCCTTTTATGAACATTTGATATACAAATATTATTAGATGATCAATGTATTATGAGTTATTCCAGGAACATTACAGAAAAATGAGTTAAATATAATATGATTGTTATATTTATGGACAAATTATAAACAGGTTAATCTTATTAATTCATAAGCATTACAAAAATCAACAACTAAAACCAATCATATATTCCACAATAATTTACAATGATGTGATACCATAACTCAAAGGTGATGCATTTAATGTGACATCATAACTCAAAGATGATGTATTTAATGTGACACCCTATCATCACTAGAAATATATGGTGTCACTTCTGAATGGGTCACCATTTATCTACTTTGGTGTCACTTTCAAATACGTCACCAATTGGTACCCTCTATGGTGTCAGTGGAGAAGGTGACGCTATGTTGTAGTGACACATTATATTTATGGTGACTCGTTATAAATGTCACCATATACCTTTTTCCTTGTAGTGAGTGTTGCTAACTTTATAAAGTTTGTTTTGAAATCTTTATTTTTTTTGTTAAGTTTTTATTTATTTTGATAAGAATAAAAAAAATAATAGTTTAAGATGAATATAAGGATAGAAATAATGTAAAATTCAATTAAAAGTTTATTATGCCTCCTTAAACATCAATTCATTCATAGAAGAGTTGACGAAAGTCTCTTCAAAATGTGGTGATGACGTGAAGGATCATGAGTTTGAGTAATGAGAATAGTAGTTTAATATAATAATTAATAGGCTGTTAAAATGCCCTCACATGCCTTTTTAGTCATGGGTAAAATGAATTAAACTTTTCTTTAGCAAATTCTGAAATTTATAGTGTGAATTTCCACTCGGATTTGAGGGAATGTTTTAGTTCATTGGACACTCCACCTTGAAACTTGCAAGGCAAAAAGCCAGTAAGTGTGTGCTACATGTCTGTCGCCTCATGGGATTAAAAGAAACATGAGCAGAAACTTTTCTGTGAGTTTTTGAAACTTGAGCAAACTTTGTCTTTAAGATTCTGAGAGTTAAGTTGAAGCTACAATTCTAAGATCTCTGAATCTGAATGGAGAAGAAGCTACTGCAAGTGAAGAAGAGATCTGCTTATTCTACTCACTTTCAGTTTCAGTTTCCCCTCACTTCCAGTTTTCACACTTAATCTTGTCACTCACTTTCATGTTGATTGATTATCCGTCATTTAAAACGGATATTAAGTAGATTCAGGAGCATAGATCAAAGAAAGTTAAAACTGGGAATCAATTTATCACAAACCGATAACCAACTCTCTCATAAAAACTCACATAATGGCACAGACCCACTGGATTTACATTGTCCCTTTGTACAGGATTTGAAATACAAGAGCAGTTCAAACGAAGTATTTCTCCCTGATTCTGACTTCATTGGCCATGGAATCTGTATTGTTGTTCCGGGAAGCAGTGGAATTCCCAAGTGGATAAGGAAATAGAGAGAGGGATATCAGATCACAATGGACCTTCCTCAGAGTTGTTATGAAAATAATGACTTCTTGGGAATTGCTATATGTTGTGTTTATGCTCCACTCGATGAATGTGCGGACATACCAGAAAATGATTTTGCACATACATTTTCGGAGAATGAATCTGGTGACGAAGCCCTGAATGAATCTGACGATTTACTTGAAGCTGAATCTTCAATCTCCACTGAGTTAGAATGTCAATTTTCATTGCATGATAGATATGGATTTTCTCCCTTGTGTGTGCAACCTCTCAGTTTTCGCACTACTTGTAAATGCTACCATGATGGAGGTGCATCAGAACAAATGTGGGTGATATTCTATCCCAAGGCTGCTATTCTGGAGAGCTGTCACACCAATCCATCCATGTTTCTTGGGGCTCTATTTATGGGCTTTCGCAATCATTTTAAGGTGCTCAAGTGTGGGCTTCAACCTATATACGCCCAAGATCCAATAGTACAGACTTAGGATGTGGATGCTAGCTGCTTGGAATGTCAGAGGAACGTGGAACACCGAAAGCTTTGTTTAAAGGGTCAGACAATCAACCTACTACCCATTGAGCATGCCTCTGAATTTGATACCTTATGTTTTGCGAGAGTGCAAAAACCTTGAGAGTCTGCCAACAAGCATTTGGGAGTTCAAATCCCTGAAATCTCTCTTTTGCTCTTACTGTTCACAATTACAGTACTTTCCAGAAATCTTGGAGAATATGGAAAACTTAAGGGAGCTTCACTTGAACGGAACGGCTATAAAAGAGCTACCATCATCAATCGAACATTTGAATAGGCTTGAAGTTTTGAATCTGGACAGATGCCAAAACCTTGTGACTCTTCCAGGAAGCACTTGTAATTTATGCTTTCTTGAAGTTCTCAATGTCAGTGAGTGTTCAAAACTCCAGAAATTGCCACAAAACCTGGGGAGGCTGCAAAGTTTGAAGATTCTCTATGCTTGTGGCTTAAATTCAACATGTTGCCAATTGCTTTCTTTGTCAGGTTTGTGCTCCTTAAAGAAGTTAATTCTACCTCGGTCAAAGCTAATGCAAGGAGTAATCCTGAGTGATATTTGCTGCTTGTACTCGTTGGAAGTGTTGGATCTATCTTTCTGCAATATAGATGAAGGAAGAATCCCCAGTGAAATTTTCCACCTATCATCTCTGCAAGAATTACATCTAACGGGGAATCGTTTTAGGAGCATACCTGCTGGGATCAATCAACTTTCTATGCCGAGACACCTTAACTTGGGTCACTGTCAAGAGCTTCGACAAATTCCAGTGCTTCCATCCAGTTTGCGTGTCTTAGATGTACATGAGTGCACACGGCTGGAAACTTCTTCAGGTCTACTTTGGTCTTCTCTATTCAACTGCTTCAAATCAGCGATTCAGGTATGATATTCATAGAACTCAGACTTTTTTTGTGGAGACATGGGGATTTACGTGTTCATTAAATTTTCTGCAGGATTTTGAATGCAGAATTTATGCTGCACATAAAAGTTTTGCCCAAGTAAGTCTTATTATTTCAGGAAGTAGTGGAATTCCAAAATGGATAAGCCATCACAAAAAGGGAGCTGAAAATTGGTATAAAAATAACGACTTGTTGGGTTTTGTTTTGTACTGTGTCTATGATCCACTTGATAATGACTATGAGGAGAGACTGGGGAATTATGGAAGTTACTTCAAGTATGACTTGACTTTGCGTGGTCATGAAATTTCTTTGGTGGATGAACTTCAGTTTTATCACTGGTGGGGCTGCCATGATGTTGTACCAAAAATGTGGATGATTTATTATCCTAAGGTGGCTATTAAGAAGTATCACTCAAATAAATGGAGGCAGTTGACGGCTTCATTTTGTGGCTACTTCGAAGGTAAAGCAATGAAAGTGGACGAGTGTGGGATCCATCTTATATATGCCCATGATCATGAACAGAACCATGGTAAAGCAATGATACCCACCATTTGCCGGGAATGTCAAGAGCATGTGCAATCCCGACGAAAGCTTTATTTAAAGGGAAATGCTATCAATGAACTACCCACTAATGGGTGTCCCTTAGAACTTGATAGCTTATGTTTGCGGGAATGCAAAAACCTTGAGCGTCTTCCCAGTAGCATATGTGAGTTGAAATCCCTTACATATTTGAATCTTGCATATTGCACCAAACTTGTGAGTCTTCCTGAAAGCATTTGTAATTTGAGTTCTCTCAAATTTCTAAATGTCAGTTTCTGTACAAAACTTGAGAAATTTCCCAAGAACCTGAGGAGTTTGCAATGTTAAAAGCGTTTGTACGCTTCAGGAACTGCTATAGAAGAACTACCATCATCATTTGAGCATCTACAAGGGCTTCAATGTTTGAAGCTGGTATGTTGCGACAGCCTTGTGAGTCTTCCAGAAAGCATTTGTAATTTGAGTTCTCTCAGAACTCTAGATGTCAGTTTCTGTACGAAACTTGAGAAATTTCCCGAGAACCTCAGGAGTTTGCAATGTTTAAAGCATTTGTACCCTTCAGGTCTAAATCTAAGCATGGACTGTTTTAGGAGCATACTTGTAGGCATCATTCAACTTTCTAAACTGAGAAACCTTGACTTGAGATAATTCTTTAGAGATGAAAGGGTAGAAAGATCATTGCTACAAATTAAGATATCATCTATATAAATAGCAAGAGCAATGGAGGAATTGTCAAAAGTTTTTATGAAAATGGAGTAATCAACCTTGGACTAAAGATGGGGTTCTATTAATCAAATATACAACAATAAGGATACAATCACCCCAAAATTGGATAGGAAGATGTGCTTGAAAACGTAAAGTGTGAGCAGCATTAAGAAGATGATGATGTTTACATTCAACAACCCCATTTTGTTGAGGAGTATCCACATAGCTAGTTTGATGAAAAATGTCATTCGCTTGAAAACAATTAGTCATAGAAAATTCTTCCCCGTTATTAGATTGAACTTTATTAACCTTTTGATCAAATTGATTAGTGACAAGCTTGATGAACGATCATAAAAAATGATGAGTTTCAGATTTATGGGACATGAGATAGACCCAAGTCGCACGAGTATAATCATCAATAATTGTTAGAAAATATCTTGCACCTGAAATAGACTCTATATGATAGGGGCCCTAAATGTCGCAATGAGTAATCTCAAATCTTGCATGGGTATTGATAGAACTACGAGGAAAGGGCAAGCGTGTTTGCTTAGCAAGTGGGCAAATATCGCAGTGATTAATATGTGAAATGTTCATTCTAGGAACCAGATATGATTAACAAGTTTAGGGTTTTTGAAGATAAATGTCCTCAATTTCTATGACAAACATCAGCTAAAGAAATTGATAGTGCAAAATTACATATTGAAGCATTGTTTAAAACAAAACAATATAATCCATTGCATTTTTTTTACCCCTGCCGATCATCTTCCTCAAGGTAAGGTCCTAAGAGGTGAGTGGTGTAAAAGCCACTACCTACTCGATTTGCCATGACTTGAGGCTTGAGAAGAGTAAGGAGCTGTTGGATTGGTTCTATAGTGAAAGGAGAGGTAATAGAAGTGTTGCTTGCAGATCCATCATAGGAGGGCGGTTGTCAACCTATTTGATTTGCAATGGGTTGAGAAGTCTCCTTGTTAATATGATGTTCAGAAGGATATCCATGAAGCTTGTAACACTTATCAATTGTATGTCCAACCTAACCACAATGGGAGTAATTAGGTCACTCCTTTTATAACCTATGGATCTTATTATTTTGTTTCTTTGCTATTTGATTTAGTTGTTGTGTTGCCAATGCAGTGGTTTCAATGTTTGGTTGTCCTGTTGCAACCACGTTCCTTTGCCTTTTTCCCTGTAGAATGAGAGAATATGATTGATTCATATCAGGAAGAGGGTCCATAAGTAGAATTTATCCACGTTCAATAGAACACATTTAGATCCATTAAGAATTAAATGAGATGGTATTGTTGTTGATAATCTACTAGGGCTTTTTCTTGTTGAGCACTCACATGTGGGATTAGGTATAATAGGTAACAACAGAAAGTTTTTCTTGTTTTAGAGAGATAATATCTCTCTTAATTTGGAAGAGACGAGGGCCATTGAGTTGAGAAAAACACTCTTTGAGATTAGACCAAATTTCACTCCTTTATCTACATAAATGACATTGCTCACTAAATCTTGAGATAAAGAATTGAGGATCAAAGATTTTACCATGTTGTTATAGCGATTCCACAAGCCATAGGTTGAATTCGTTGAAGAGGGTTTCATGATCAATAATCAATGAAGCCCACTTCTAATTTGCACTCAAGGCCATAAGCATAGCCCTGTTCCAAGTTGAGTGGTTTTCACTAGTTAAAGGTTGAAACACAAGCATGGATCCTGAGTTGTTAGAATAATGGAGATGAAATGGTGCAAAGCAAACAAAGAATAAGAAGAAAAATGGAAGAGCGATAAAGATGGTCAACAAGATTACATAAAATATGCACAACCGAGTGTGCTCTAATACCATGAAAACTTTATATTTGCAATGACAAAAATTTTTGTATTTTTATTCTAATGTTCTACATGCATATAAATACAAGAAGAAGTTACCATACAGAAAAAAGAAAATATACGAAATAGAAGAAAAACTGCAGAAAGAAAAAAGGAAGAAAGATTCCTAAAATCAAGGATTCTAAAATCAAGGTTCCTAAAATCTTAAAATCAAGGATTCTAAAATCAAAGTTTCTAAAATATAAGGTTTTTCTAATAGATTCTATGATGGAATCCCTTATCAAAATAGGGTAGTAATATTCTAGACAAGTCAACTTTATTTTGAACCTTCCAAAAGATTGAGTAGCATAAGCCAACACAAAAATGTTTTAGTTTTTTCTTTTCCACTTTTGATAATGCAAATCATATTTTGCATTTTCTTCCCTCAATTCTATCATGTGAGCAATTATATAGAATAATGAAAATGTACCAATATGTAGTTTGATAAATGTGGTTGATTTTATTTTAATTTAAATTCTTTTTAGCCCTAATAAGTTATAGTTGGAAACTAGGCATCATTAAATTTATTTCATACAATTTATTATCTTTTGCAACTCATTCTAATGCACTAGTACATGTCCTATTATGCTTTGCAATTGGCAGGTATGAATAAGAGCTTATTAATGAAATTATTGAGAATATCCATAGAAGCTTACCTAAGATTCTGGATGTTAACGTGAACATTGTTAGAATGGATTTTCGTTTGGAAAAATTAATATCATTGTTAAAGATTCAATTGAATGATGTCCGCATGGTTGGGGTTTATGGGTTTGGTGGAATCGGTAAGACTACCATCATCAATGCTCTTTATAACAAAATCTCATATCAATTCAACAGTGCAAGCTTGCTCACAAATGTCAAAAAAGAATCCACGGAAAATTCTGATCTCTTAAGTTACAACAACAACTTCTTGATGATACTCTACCGACAAGGGGGCAAATAATTTTAAGGAATGTTCATGAAGGTATCAAAGTAATAAAGGATAAGATTTCCTCAAAAAAGGTTCTTGTTTTTCTTGATGATATAGATGAGCTGACACAACTAGAACACTTAATTGGAAAGCATGATTAGTTTAGTCTAGGAAGTAGAATCATCATTACTATTAGGAAAAAAGATTTACTAACTAGGCATGGAGTGGATGATATGTATGAAGTTGACAAATTAAATTTTCAAGAAGCTCTTCAGCTTTTTTGTTGTTATGCCTTTAAACAACATCTTCCTAAGGAAGATTATAAAGATCTCTCTTACCATGTAGTACGATATGCTGATGGTCTTCCATTAGCACTTAAAGTTTTGGGTTCTCTATTATTTGGAAAGGGACTACCAGATTGGAAAGGTGAATTGCAGAAGTTGGAAAAGGTGCCTAACATGGAAATTGTGAATGTGCTTAAAATAAGTTTTGAAGGATTGGATTATACTCAAAGGATGATATTTCTTGACATTGCATGTTTTTTCAAAGGAAATAATGTGCAGAGAGTTTCAAACATATTGGATGGTTCCGGATTTAATGCAAAAAGTGGAATAAATGCTCTCCTGGATAGGTGTTTTATAACCATTTCAAAGAACAACACAATAGATATGCATGATTTGTTAGCCCAAATGGGCAAGGACATTGTTGATCAAGAATGTCCTAATGAGCCGGGTGGGAGGAGCAGATTATGGAGACATATGGATATTTATCAAGTATTATATATATATATATGTTTTGTTTAAGAAGTAATTTATCTATATCATTTTAGTAAGATTTTATGTGTATTATGCTTGCTTATTTTATACTCTTATTATCTAGGGCACCGAAAAAATTGAAGGGATATTCCCTGATATGCACACATCAAAATAGATACAGTTTACATCGGAAGCTTTCAAAAGGATGAATGGACTTAGATTGCTTGTCATCCACCACAATCATGTGCAACTTTTTGAAGATTTTGTATTTCCTTCTTATGAGTTGACACATCTTCATTGGGATGGATATTCTTTGGAGTCTCTACCATCAAACTTTCATGCAAATAATCTTGTTGACCTCAGTTTGAAGAATAGTAACATAAAGAAACTTTGGAAAGGAATTATGGTATAATTATTATTTATTTATGCTTTTGTTTTTATAATGTCTTAAAGTTTTTTAAAAATGATTTATTAAAACAAATTCTATGTTGTTCCAGCGTTTTAGCAAGTTAAGGTGCATCGATCTCCGGGGGTTCAGAACAACTTATTGAATTACCAGAATTCTCAAATGTGCCAAATTTGGAGTGTCTAATACTTTCAGGTTGTATAATTTTACTTAAGGTTCACGCACACATAAGAGTGTTATTAAACTAACTTTTTTTTTTCCTTGAATTTTATAGGGTGTGTGAGCCTTGAGAGTCTTCCTGGGGACATTCACAAGTTGAGACACCTTTAACTCTTGTTTGCAATGGCTGTTCAAAACTAACTAGTTTTCCAAAAATCAAGTGCAATATTGGAAAAATAAAGGTCCTTAGTTTAGATGAAACAGCTATAAAAGAGTTACCATCATCAATTGAACTTCTTGAAGATCTTCATGGCTTGTATTTGAATAATTGTAAAAACCTTGAGAGTCTCCCGAGCAGCATTTGTAATTTGAGATTTCTTAAAGTTCTAACTCTTGAACGCTGATCAAAACTTAACAGATTGCCGGAGGATCTCGAGAGAATGCCATGTCTAGAGGTTCTTTCTTTAAATTCGCTCAGTTGTCAATTGCCTTCGTTGTCAGGTTTATCTCTCTTAAGGGAACTATATTTAAATCAATGTAATCTAACACCAGGAGTAATAAAGAGTGATAACTGCTTGAACGCTTTGAAAAAATTAAGTCTAAGAAACTGCAATCTAAATCGAGGAGGAGACTTCAATTGTATTTTCCATCTATCCTCATTGGAAGTATTAAGTCTAAGAGGGTGCAAACCAGAGGAAGGAGGAATCCTCAGTGACATACTTGTGGGTGTCGGTCAACTATCTGACCTAAGAGCCCTTGACTTGAGTCACTGCAAGAAGCTTTCACAAATTCCAGAGCTTCCTTCAAGTCTACGACTGTTAGATATGTACAACTCAATTGGGACCTCATTGCCACCGATGCATTCTCTGGTGAATTGCCTCAAATCAGAAAATCAGGTATGATTTTCTTGTGTTAAAGTACAATGTTTGTCCAAATTGAATGAATTCCTGTATGTTGGCATAATTAGGGTAGAAATTGTCTTTTCCATGCAAATTAACTAGCATAGACATTGTATGATATATAATGCAAGTTGTTTTGTTAGTTTCTCTTAAGATGGAACCTCACCGAGAAGGAGCCTTAGGTAAACTTCCATACTTCAAAGGGGATAATTATGCTCATTCCAAGGTAAAAATGATATATTTCTTGAAAATGAAGTCTGATAGAGTTCAGAGTTCTGTTCAATTTGGCTGACATCCTCATATGGTGCTAGATAGAGATGGGATATATATCCACTGGGGTATAAAAAACTATGTAAAGTCGGGATAGGTCAAGAAATGAACTTCGTGAACATAAATCTAGGGCCACTTTTGTGTCGTAAGAACTGATGAATTTAAAAGGATTACAGGAAAAGAGGCTCAAGTCACACATGAAGGAATAAGCGTTGTAAAAATTTTCAAACTTCAAATGCTCATAATAGAATTTGAGACAAGTCACATGGATGAACATAAAATTACAAAAATCATTAGCATTGTGTGTTGATGACAAAAATCCCACCGTGGCGACTGCAATCACCAGGAAAGGAATCTTGGTCAACCAAGAGAAAGCTCCATCCTTCTTCCTCCAAAAAGATGTCCGGACGGGTCGTCCGGACACACCCTCCGAAGGTTAAGTTAGTTTTTTTTGTAACAGGTTGATAGCAATCTCCCTGTGGGAGCAATTCTCCTCTCTTGTTTTTGTATTGCTTAACTTTTTTTCAATTGTTCCCCAGCTTTTATATGGAATAGAGGGGATGTCTTTGATGGGCTAGTGGGACCCAAAATAGTTATGATTGTGACTCGTGGGGAGGCGGAGTAATCATGACCTTTCTGACGCGAGTTAATGGTGGTCAGGAGGTGCTCAGGCGGCGCCTCTGTCGCTTCAAGCAAGCGTCATCAGTATGGGGGATGTGTCAGGCGATTTGAGAGGACTGGCGAATGTCCCATCAAACACGTCTTGCGTTGGAAACGGGTGATGACATGAGAGCCCTGGTCCAAAGCACTGTTTGAGTCGCTTCTCCTTATCATACCATATTGGGCCTGATCGGAAGACAATATGATCCGGGTAAGATATATCCGGAGAAGTTGAATCATTGATCGCCGACTTATTCCGGACAACATACTACGATCCGGATGTGGATTGCCCGGGGAAGATGAATAGTCGTTCTCTACTAGCCGACGGTTATATGCCGAACAAGGCGTATCATAATCAGGCGATCTGTCCGCCGGATAACATATTCCGGACATAAAAGGCCATTGCCACTTGTCAATAAGAGATTCGTCTGTGTCTTTCGATGGGGTGGGGTGGGGGGGGCACATGGCAGATTTGGAAGGGATCTTACATTGTGAATGCTAACTTTCAATCTATGTAAGCTTATACCTGATTCCAAGGTTATCCGAAAACCGTTAAGATCCCCTCTGATCGTTTTAGACCTAGGTCATAACAATAGAGGAATAGAACACTGTTGATTCAATTAAGCTAGATGACTCCAGGTGTTCCTAAGAAGAAACATTAATGTTGCACTAAAAGTAGATAAACATGCATCCGAATCACAATAAGATTAAAAAAAATGACCAATATTTGAAATCTATAGGCTTGATAAACTACCAAAAAGTTCAGAAAACTTCAAGAAACAAAGGGTAACCTAGTTGAGACTATAAATAGGGAAAAGAAATATGATAAGAGATAAATAAATAAAATAAAATAAACGCAAAAAGGATCTAGTTGATTCAAAGTTTCAACTGTGTCAAGAAAGGTCACTTTCTTGAATGTCAAAAGAATGAGGTCATAGAAGTACTTTGGTCTGATTATGATGAAGATTGTACAAATTTCATTGCATTTGCTACAAATTAACATGCATAAACATAATTATTATTTGTTGTCACATGATGTTGATGATATTTGTGTCTTTTGAGCATGGTACGCCGGATGAAATTGTTGGTATACTGGTTACCTTCTATATCTCTTTGCATTGAAAAGAAAATTGTTAAATTTGAAGTGATCTTGAATCTGAAAATTTTGAAGGTTTATCTCATGATACAACATATTTGGAAGAAGAGTTGTCACTTGAGATTGCTTAGGAAGACTTGTATGATCAGTGCCTTAAGATGAAAATTGTGAAAGTTGGATGACAATAAAAAGAGTTCAAACTTTGAACAACGAGAAGACTTCCTTGCTTGAAAAAATCTCTTACCTTGAAAATGAGCATGGGTACCTTGTTAAAAATTTTGAATTTCTTGAAATTTGATTTTATGCCGTCTAAATCATAATTGATTTAATTGAAAGAACTACTCATCTTGGCACAATTACATTGAAGACTGTAGTTAATTCCAATAGGTCATTTAAGCATCAAATTGATAAAGAATTTTTAGCAAAGAAAGAAATCTCATCTAGCTCTATTCTTGTGTTCATAAGAAGCTAAATATAGGCCAAAGTTATCTCTTCAATATTTAGACAAACTGAGTGCTCTGGTAAAAGGAAAAATCAATTAAAGAAAATATTGCAAGATCATCATAAATCTTGCAAGACTAACAAAATTTGACAATAAAAGAATTGAACTTATTGCAATGCTTTAGATATTCAAAGGTTAAGGGCCTATTTAGGAATGTTTTTTAAAATAGTTCTTAAAAAAATAGTTTTTGAAAATAGTTTTTAAACATAGTTGTCTAATGTTTTATAGAATAAAATTCTATTGAGAAACTTGGAATGTTCTTAACCTATTTTTTGTATTTCCAAATATTTCTTAAATATAACTTTTACTTATTGTACTTTATTTTCAATCATTTTTCATTTTTGAATAATTATTTTTTAAAGATCTTTAGAAAACAAGTGAAAACAACTTAAAACAATTAAAATTTGTTATTAAAAAATACTCTATTTTTAAAACAAGTTTTCAAAAAACTATAATATGTCAAAAAGTTACCAAACATGTTTTTTAGTCTAGAAAATAGATTTCTACTTTTAAGAACCAAAAAATTATTTTTAAAAATAGTTCTCAAATAAGATTTAAAGCTCCCATTGGAAAGCAAATCTGGGTTAAGAATGAGAGCCCAAAAAGACTTAGTTGACTATAGTGCCCTAAGAGCTAGAGAAAAACAAACTTTGGATTTTGAGAGTGGCTGTTCTAGTTGTATGATAAGGAACTTGGATCTTTCTCTGTTTTTGAACTCATAAAGGGAGTTTAGTTTTATTTGGGCATGGTAAAAACAAGAAACTTAGAGTCTTTCTCCACTTATGAATCCATAAAAGTAGTCTGGTTGTATTTGGGATGATAAAACAACCAACTTGAAAGCAAAAGGTAATCTAGAAGGTCCAAATTTACATATACTCAAAGAGTTAATATATATTGAGGGGTTGAAGGCAAACTTAATTCGCACAAGTTGAATTTGTGATTGTAGGTGCTTTGTTCATTTGACTCAAGATTAGTGTTTGGTCAAGGATGTGTATTGGTAAGAAATAGAATTTGTGATATTTTTGTTATGCCTTAGAACACCTCCATGCTTCTTTCTCATCATCTAGTACACATAATTGTAAAATGTGAAATTTAAATCCAAAGACATATGGCATCATAGGATAGGGCATTTAAACTCAAAGGATTTGGCTAGGATTGCAAATAAGAAACTAATCAAAGCAATTCCCATCTAGGAAAGCCTAAAAATCCTATTTGTCTTAAATAAGAAAATGAATTCATGTGAGTGAAAAGAAAAATATGATTTTCTCTTCTTCTAGGATCTTATATATATTGCATATGGATTTAATGGTCCTATAAGAGTGTAGAGCTTAGGAAAGAAGTACATCCTAAAATTAGAGTTCCAGATGCACTCAACTAGGATATACCTGCATCTTAAGGAAAGAATCACGATAAGTAGACATGTAATCTCTACCTTGATCAAATCGAAGTGTCTTGATATGTTTACCCAATTAGTTTTCCAATTTCACCTTAAATTCAATGAATTTATCTAAGGCATCGAACTTCCTATGTATCAGGCAAATATATCCTATTCTAGAGTAATCATTTGTAAACATGATGAACTACTCATACTGTCCCTACGCATAGACATTAAAAGGCCCACACATGTTAGTATGTACTAACTCCAAACACACCTTGACTTTATATCCTTTAGCAATTAAAGGTCTCTTGGTCATTTTACCCTCTATACAAGATTTGTAGACAAAAAAATCTTTTGGAATCCAAAGAGGTAATATTTCAAACCAAAGCTATTTTTTTATTAATGTTAGGTTCATCCCTTTTATGTGAGATATGATAATTCTCATTACTTGTCAAAACAGATAATGGAGTCACATGATGAAGACCATCTATCAATGATCCTGAGCATATAAACAAATCATTCATCTTAATAAAAACTTGTTTATTAACAAAAACCATTAAATAATTCTATTTACATAAACTAGAAACTGAAATCAAATTCTTCCTAGACTCGATAACATAAAGACAATCTTTTAACTCTAAAAAACAACTATCATCTAAGATAAGGGTAACATCTCTCACTGCTTACACAACAATCCTCACCTCAAAAGCTAATGTCAGGTACATATCCCCATCATTCAACCTTTTCCTTAATTGAAACCCTTGTAAAGAGTTACAGACATAATCAGTGGCTCCAGAATATATCCATCAAGAATTAGTAGAATCCAACACTAAACATGATTAGAAGAGAATGATACATACTTGAATGTCTTTTCAAGAATTTAGGACATTCCTTCTTCTAATGACCTTTATGACTACAAAGAAAATGCTTGATTGCTCTTCCTCTTTTTCTCCTCTCCCTTAAACTTTCTATATTGCTTGGTAGTAGTGTTCTTCTTCTTCTGACTAGAAAAACCTAAAAAACCCTTGATTGTCATATGAATGTCTCTCTCATCCTTTAGAATCCCCTTAACTACCTAAAGTTCTCTTATTAGTTCAGTTAAGCTCATCACCATCTTATTCATAGAATAGTTGAGTTTGAACTACTTGAAAGAATCTGACAAGATCTCTAAAACCGTGTTAACTTACGTTTTCCCATTGATCTTAGCTCTAAGGATCTTCATTTCATTAAAGAGTTTGATCATACAAATCATATGATCTCTAATGAGAGTTCCTTCTAACATCTTAGCATTCATAATAATCTTAAGAGCAACTTGTTTGGCTAGCCTGCCCTTGCCACCAAACATCTCAAGGAGACTAATAAAGATATCATAAGTTGTTGGCATAAATACATGCTAATGTTGCAACATATTATCCAAAGACCCAAGTATGATACACTTGGTTTTCTTATTCGCCTTTTGTCAACTATGATAATTGTCCTTCTTCTCCTTCGTGGAATGTTCATTAGGGGTAGAAGGAGCAATTTCCTGAGTTAACCACTTTAGTTCCTCTAATTAATGTGAATATTATATCTAGATTTCTTTTCCAATCTATGTAGTTTGGTATGGTCAATTTATTAGTAGTAAGAATGAGACTAATTTGGTTATAAGACATGATATTTGTAATAGAAATAAAAATCATGTATTAATAAAATGAGCATACACAACAAATTGGTAATTAATTTAACAAAAATGTAGTGCTCTCAAATTACATGTCCTTTTTTGCAAGATATTCTAGTATCATAAGAATCAAGTCTATAATGAGTAGATCATGACCATATTACTAGTTAGAGACCCTTTCAGATTGATCTCCCTACCTTAACCATAAAGGTATCTAAAGACAATATCAACATACCTTTTATTTGGCCTACAAACTATGCAAGTGAAATTGTAGCGGGCAATTTGACCACTTCATATCTCATTATAAGTGTATAAACATTGTCCTTGAATTATCAATGTCACCAAGTAAGAAACCCTACTGGTGGGTTGGTTCTCCCACTACAAACATATCTAGTCTCATCCTAAAGGAGAGTTCATATCCTTTAATTCCTAAGGCCTAACCTACCAATAGATGGTGATAAAATTACCTTTTATTTTAATTATATGCACCACTTTTATTATAATAAGTTAAAAATTAAATGAAAGTATTAAATAATTAATATTTACATATTTAATAATTTATAAAAATATAATACAAAATAGTTATTAATTATAAAAATGGTCTTTTTACTAAAGCACAAAAAAGATTCAATGTTGATAAAAAGTGATGAAAGTAGCTATTTGATCTTCTTTCCATGTGAATTTAATAATTCTAATTTGTAGACATAAATAAAATTTATAAAAATTTAATAAAAACATATGTAAATTTTAGAGCATGCATTTTATTTTAAATTTTTGTAACAAAAACTTTTTTATTAATTAAAAAAATTATAATGAATACATAAAATATGATTAAAAAATAAAATAAATAAAAAAAATCTTATTAAAAAATCATTTTGCATTCTCGACTTAAACAATTTTTTTTTTTTACTTTTAATTTTTTTTTTTTCTAATTTACATAACTATAACATTTTTTTTTTTTTTGAAGATTCCTTTATTATGAATTTTGGCTTCCCTTATATTTCAGTTCAAATAACTACTACATTTTTCTAAATTTTTTATATTTTATTTTAAAATTTTTAAATTTTTTATATCTTTGAATGTTTTTTAAAGAAGAATTGTGCAAATAAGTGTTGATAATTTTATAAAGTTTGTTTTGAATTTTTTTTTTTTTTTTGTCAAGTTTTTACTTGTTTCTTGATAAGAGTGTGGAGATAATTGTCATTCAAGATGAGTATAAAAATATAAATAATGTTAAATTAAATTAAAATACTTTTATATCTCCTTAAATATCAATTAATTCATAGAGGAGATGAGGAAAGTCTCTTCAAAATGACACAATAGAAGTGAATGGTTATAGGTTTGAATCATGAGAATTACAATTAAATATAATAATTATTAAAGAGCTAAAATGTCTTCCATGCTTTTTTCATTTATGGTAAAATTAATTAAACTTTTCTCTAGCAAATACTGAAATTTCTAGTGAAAATTTCTACTAGGATTTGAGGGACTGTTTTGAGTTCATTAGATGCTCCACCTTGAAACTTGCATGGCAAAAAGCCAAATAAGCATGTGTTACAGGTCTCTCACTTTATGGGCTTAAGAGAAACATCAGGAGAAATTTTTCTGGGAGATTTTGAAACTTGAGAGAACTTTGTCTTTAAGATTCTGAGAGTGAAGTTGAAGCCACAATTCTAAGATCACTAAATCTGCATAGAGAAAAACCTGCCACAAGTGAAGAAGTGATCTACTTATTCTAGTCACTTTCAGTTTTCACACTTAATCTTGTCAGTCACTCACTTTCATGTTGATTATTATCGGTCATCTAAAAGAGATATTAAGTAGATCCTGTTAGATTAATTTTTGTAATTAATCTATAATTTGGGCCACACATGTAAATAATTAAAATGTGTGTGCTATCATTTAATTAAGCCTAAATATAGTGATCTAATTAATAATTGATTAATTGGCTTAAGGGTATAATTGTCATGAGATTATTGTGTAGATACCATTAGATAATTATTATTTCTATGAGGGCGAAATATAATTGTGATAAAATTAAAAGCGCCCTAGCGGTTTATAAATAGGTTATGGTCCCCATTCTACGACTACGCATTCCAATTTCGAAAATCCTCTCGAGAGAAATTGACACGAGAATCTAGTGGCTAGAATTGGAAGACCATCTCAAAGGGTTTTCTTCCTATAAGGTTTCTCCTTCAATGGATTCAGGTATGCTTCCGCTATTATTTTCTACTCATTGTTTTTAATCAGGAGATTCCAGTATATATGTAATTAGGGTATTCACCTTGTTAAATATTCCAGTATATATGAAATTAGGGTATTCATCTTGGTTGATTCCAACAAGTGGTATCAGAGCCTACTCCTTGATTAATTCTTTGAGTTATTATTTTAATATATATATATATATATGTCAATGGATTAAGATTTATGAAATATTGAGTTGATAAATTTTAAATAGGCTAATTAAAGCAGAAAATCACCAAAGTGACATCTTTCGTGTAGATTAGTCTGTTCGGGGTGTTAGATATTTGTGTGTATGTGATTCATGCAGGTATTGACTAGCCCAAAGGAAAGTTAATATTTGGTCAAATTGCATACATACCTGTGGTGATAAATATGTGATGATTATAAAGGTAACTTAATGTGAATAATAAATCAATCCAAAGATAGATTTATTATTTGACATAACTTATCATCAATGTTTGATCACTACAACAAGAGTACCACTTACAGTTAATATTACTGTCCAAAGACTTGATATTAATGTTGTGCTAGGTATCTTGAAATGTCATAATTTGCTTTTAAATTTAAAGATTATGTGTTTAATTGCTTATTTTATGTGAGCATGATGGTTTATTTTATTCATTTTATTTTGTTCTCGATTCAGCTTTTATATCAACTACTTCTATATCACTAACATCAATAATGTCCCTATGTTAAATGGGACTAATTTTAAGGACCTGGAAAGAGAATATGATGATTCTCTTAGGTTGCATGGATATAGACTTAGCCTTGAGAATGCCCAAACCCGATGAACTCAATGAGGAAAGTACTCAAGAGGATGAGGTTTATTGGGGTAAGTGGGAACGTTCAAATAGGCTAAGTCTTATGATCATGAAGCGCGGCATTCCGAAGCTTTGGGGGTGCGGTAACCGGTGAGGTTACTAATGCCGATGACTTCCTTGCGGAAATTCAAACGCGTTTTGCCAAAAGCGATAAGGGTAAAACGAGCACGCTTTTAGCAAGCTTGATTTCAATGAAGTATAAAGGCAAGGGTAATGTTTGGGAGTACATCATGGAGATGTCTCATCTTGCTTCAAAACTTAAGGCTTTGAAACTCGAGTTATATCGATGATTTACTCGTGCATTTGGTTCTCATCTCTCTTCTGCACAATTTAATCAATTCAAGGTCGGTTATAATCTGTCAAAAGGATAAATGGACTCTTAATGAGCTCATTTCATTACGTGTGCAAGAGGAAGAGAGATTGAAGCAAGACAAGACCGAAAGTGCTCATCATCGGCTAGCACTTGAAGGATAAGGGTAAACGAAAGAATAAGGATAATAAGGTTGCTACTTCTAATGGTCCAGAACAAAAGAAACAGAAAGTTGAGGTAACATGTTTCTTCTGTAATAAGCCTGGACATACTAAGAAGGAATGTACCAAGTATGCTGCTTGGCGTGTTAAGAAAGGTATGTTTCTTACTTTGGTCTGTTCTGAAGTTAATTTAGCTTCAGTATCTAGAAACACATGGTGGTTAGATTCTGGTGCTACTACTCACATTTGTGTTTCTATGCAAGGTTGCCTGAGTTACCGAAAACCAAGTGATGCTGAAAGATGCATCTATGTCGGAGACGGTCAGTCGGTAGAAGTAAAGGCAATAGGGCACTTTAGATTATTATTGAAATCTGGTTATTTTTTGGATTTAATAGATACTTTTGTTGTACCGTCTTTCAGACGGAATTTAATTTCAGTTTCTGTTTTGGACAAATCAGGTTATTGTTGTTCATTTGGAAACAATAAATTTACATTATCTATTAATTCAAATGTTGTAGGAACCGGTTTACTTAATGTTTATGATAATCTATATTTGTTGGAAACTGTTTCGTCCTATAATGAAACCTTGCATGTGGAATCACGAGGTACAAAACGTAAATTGAATAAAGAGAATTCGGCCTCATTGTGGCACAAACGCCTAGGTCATATCTCTAAATCTAGAGTTGAGCGACTTGTGTCCGATGGGATTTTAAATTCACTTGACTTTTCAGATTTTGATATTTGTGTTGAGTGTATTAAAGGAAAACAGACCAAAACAAAGAAATTAGGTGCCAATAGAGCTATAGACGTCTTAGAATTAATTCATACAGATATCTGTGGACCATACCCTACGGCATCTTGGAATGGTCAACAGTACTTTATAACATTCATAGACGACTATTCAAGATATGGCTACCTATTTCTTATACATGAGAAATCACAATCATTGGACGTGTTCAAAACATTTAAAGCAGAAGTTGAGTTACAACTCAACAAAAGAATAAAGAGCGTCAGATCTGACCGTGGTGGTGAATACTATGGTAGATATGACGGATCAGGTGAACAACGTCCAGGACCATTTGCTAAATACCTAGAGAAATGTGGGATCGTCCCTCAATACACCATGCCAGGATCACCTAGCATGAATGGTGTAGCAGAAAGACGAAACCGAACCCTTAAGAACATGGTAAGGAGTATGATTAGTCATTCTACTTTACCCGAAAAACTCTGGGGTGAAGCACTCAAAACGGCAGCTTATATCCTAAATTGGGTGCCAACTAAAGCGGCTGCTAAAACGCCTTATGAGCTTTGGACGGGTCGAAAGCCCAGTTTAAAGCATTTTCATATTTGGGGATGTCCAAAGTAAGCGAGACCTTATAAGCCTTATGAAAAGAAATTGGACTCTAAAACAGATTAGCAGACTACTTTATTGGCTATGCAGAGCGATCAAGGGGTTTTAAATTTTATGATCCCGCTATTAGGTCAATTTTTGAGACGGGAGCTGCAACATTTTTTGAGGATGTTGAGTTTGGGGGGAGAAATCAAAGGCTAGGAATATTGTCTTTGAGGAGGAAGAGGGATCTACTATTGCTTTTGATAATGTACGGGTTTCACTACCTATCATTGATCAAGAAGTAAATTTGGATCCTCAACCAATGAACAATATTGTTCAACCCTTAATTGCAAATGAGGACATTGCTCCTGAAGAACAAACTCAACAACCTCAAGAAAATATGCCATTAAGGAGATCCACTAGAGAGAGAAGAAATGCAATTTTGGACGATTATATCGTATATCTCCGAGAACGTGAGGTAGAAAGTGGAATGATAGAAGATGATCCAATCAACTTCCAACCAAGCCATGAAAAGTTCCAACTCTCGGAAATGGATTGAAGCCATGAATGAAGAGTACAAATCTATGCAAGACAATAAAGTTTGGGAACTTGTCCCATTACCGGGTTAGTACGAAGCCCATTGGTTGTAAATGGATATTTAAAACCAAGCGGGATTCAAATGGTAATGTAGAAAGATATAAAGCACGTCTTGTAGCTAAAGGCTTTACTCAAAAAGAAGGAATTGACTTCAAAGAGACCTTCTCTCCAATTTCTACGAAGGACTCTTTCAGGATAATCATGGCACTAGTTGCACATTATGATCTTGAGTTACATCAAATGGATGTTAAAACAGTATTTCTCAATGGTGACATTGATGAAACAATTTATATGGTACAACCAGAAAATTTTGTGTCCAAAGACTCAAAGAATATGGTTTGTAAATTAACTAAATCCATTTATGGGCTCAAGCAAGCTTCTCGTCAGTGGTACTTCAAGTTTCATCAAATTATTGTCTCATATGGTTTTGAGGCAAATCTTATGGATGAATGTGTGTATCACAAATTCAGTGGGAGTAAGTATATTTTCTTGGTTTTATATGTCGATGACATATTGCTAGCCACAAATGATATTAGCATATTGCATGACACCAAGAGATTTTTATCAAAACATTTTGAGATGAAAGATCTTGGTGATGCCTCCTTTGTCTTAGGAATCCAGATACACCGAGATCGTTCTAGGGGTATTTTAGGATTGTCACAAAGGACCTATATTGATAAAGTCCTCCAAAGGTATGGCATGCAAAATAGCAAACCAGGTGATACCCCTGTCACTAAAGGAGACAAATTCAGTCTTAATCAATGCCCTAAAAATAGTTTAGAAAGTCAAGAAATGCAGAAGATTCCTTACGCTTTACTGTGGGGAGTCTAATGTATGCTCAGGTATGTACACGTCCGGATATTGCGTACATTGTTGGCATGTTAGGCAGATATCTAAGTAACCCTGGAATGGATCATTGGAAAGCAACCAAGAGGGTTATGAGATATTTACAGAGAACAAAAGAGTACATGCTTACATATAGGAGATTGGATCAGTTAGAGTTCATTGGGTATTCCGACTCCGACTTTGCTGGATGCCAAGACAGCAGAAGATCCACATCAGGCTATATTTATCTGTTGGCTGGTGGAGCAATTTCATGGAGGTCTGCAAGCAGGACACTCGTAACTTCATCCACCATGGAAGCAGAGTTTGTAGCATGTTATGAGGCATCCAATCAATGAATATGGCTACGAAATTTTGTCACTGGGCTGCGTGTTCTGGATGGTATTGAAAGACCACTGAAGATATTTTGTGACAATAAATCAGCAGTTTTATATTCCAATAACAACAGGAGTTCTACAAAATCAAAATACATTGATATCAAGTTCCTAGTTGTAAAAGAAAAAGTACAGAGTGGATGAGATATCCATAGAGCATATTGGAACAAACTCCATGATAGCGGATCCGCTTACAAAGGGATTACCACCCAAGGTCTTTCATGAGCACCTTTGCTCATATGGGTGTTGTCTCATTTGAGGATATCCAAATTTAGTGGGAGTTTATATTATTCATTGTATATTGCTCTATGTTATGTTTAGACTTTATCTATACATTTGGATTGTGTTCTGCAGAAATAAAGTATTCATTTCATTGCACTCTGTTCAATTATGCTAAAGATTTGATCTCAATAAAGTTAAGTAGGACCAGTTGGAAATAGGCATGAATAGATCACATTGCATGTAATTTCCATGCTATGCACTCATGATTGATCTATGTCATTTAGTCATGCGTGATATATGTGACCATTGATTGGTCTAGTAACGATTGATGTAACAAAGGCCACCTTGATCCTATGTCAAGGTATAGTTAATGGGACGAGATTGTTCGGATATACCCTAAGGACATGATAGCAAATTTTGAGCTCATAAGGTTAAGCACATTTATTTGATTACATATGCATGTGGCCCAGTGGGAGATTGTTAGATTAATTTTTGTAATTAATCTATAATTTGGGCCACACATGTAAATAATTAAAATGTGTGTGCTATCATTTAATTAAGCCTAAATATAGTGATCTAATTAATAATTGATTAATTGGCTTAAGGGTATAATTTTCATGAGATTATTGTGTAGATACCATTAGATAATTATTATTTCTATGAGGGGTAGAAATATAATTGTGATAAAATTAAAACTGCCCTAGCAGTTTATAAATAGGGTTATGGTCCCCATTCTACGACTACGCATTCCAATTTCTGAAAATCCTCTCAGAGAGAAATTGACACAGAATCTAGTGGCTAGAATTGGAAGACCATCTCCAAGGGTTTTCTTCCTATAAGGTTTCTCCTTCAATGGATTCAGGTATGCTTCCGCTATTATTTTCTACTCATTGTTTTTAATCAGGATATTCCAGTATATATGTAATTAGGGTATTCACCTTGTTAAATATTCCAGTATATATGAAATTAGGGTATTCACCTTGTTAAATATTCCAGTATATATGAAATTAGGGTATTCATCTTGGTTGATTCCAACAGATCCAGGAGCATAGATCAAATAAAGTTACAATTGGGAATTAATTGAACAAAAACTGATAACAAACTCTCATGAAAACTCACACCCCCAGATTTACCTTGTGCTTTTGTGCAGGATTTGAAATGCAAGAGAAGTTCAAATAAAGTACATCTCACTGATTCTTTCTACATTGGCCATGGAATTTATTTTGTTGTTCCGGGTAGCAGTGGAATTCCAGAGTGGATAAGGAATCAGAAAGAGGGATCTTTTATAAGACTACAGCTTCCAAAAAATTGGTATGAAAATAATGACTTCTTGGGAATTGCTATATGTTGTGTTTATGTTCCACTTGATGGATGTGAGGGCATACTTGAAAATGATTCTGCATATGCATCTGAAAATGAATCAGATAATGGATCTGCCTATGAGCCAGCTGAGAATGAATTTGATGAGGAACCCCTGAATGAATTTGAGGATTTACTTGAAGTTGAATCTTCAATCCCCACTGAGTTAGTATGCCAATTGACCAGTGATGAAGAAAATGGATTTTCTCTCAAGCGTGCGCAGGATTTCAGTTTTCGTAATACTTGTAAATGCTACCGTTATGGAGGTGTATCAGAAAAAATGTGGGTGACATTGTATCCCAAGGTTGCTATTCTGGAGAGCTGTCTCTCCAATCAATTCAAGTCTCTTCAGGCTTCATTTCTAGCCTCTTACAATAATTTTAAGGTGCTCAAGTGTGGGCTCCAACCAATATATGCATGCAATCCAAGGATACAGAAGGATGTGGATGTTAGCTGCTTGGAATGTCAAAGGAATGTTGAATATCGGAAGCTTTGTTTAAAGGGTCAAACAATCAACCAACTACCCACTGAGTGTGCTTTTGATACCTTATGTTTGTGGGACTGCAAAAACCTTGAGAGTCTGCCAACAAGCATTTGGGAATTGAAAACCCTAAAATCTCTCTTTTGCTCTAACTGTTCACAACTACAGTGCTTTCCAGACATATTGGAGAATATGGAAAACTTAACGGAGCTTCACTTGGACAGAACGGCTATAAAAGAGCTACCATCTTCAATTGAACATTTGAATAGATTTGAAGTTTTGAATTTGGAAAGTTGCGAAAACCTTGTGACTCTTCCAGAAAGCATTTGTAATTTATGCTTTCTTCAAGTTCTCAATGTCAGTCACTGTTCAAAACTTCACAAATTGCCACAAAACCTGGCTAGGCTGCAAAGTTTGAAGCTTCTCTATGCTGATGGCTTAAATTCAATGTGTTGCCAATTCCTTTCTTTGTTAGGTGTTCCTTAAAGTGGTTATTTCTATCTCTGTCAAAGCTAATGCAAGGAGTAATCCTAAGTGATATTTGCTGCTTGTACTCATTGGAAGTACTATGTCTATGTTTCTACAATATAGATGAAATCCCTAGTGAAATTTGCCACCTACCATCTCTAAAAGAATTACTTCTAAAGGGGAATCATATTAGGAGCATACCTACTGGGATCAGTCAACTTTCTATGCTGAGATTCCTTGACTTGGGTCACTGCCTAGGGCTTCTACAAATTCTAGATCTTCCATCTAGTTTGCGATGTTAGGACTCCATTTTGTATCCAATTATTAGACAGGAATCGCATGTTGATTCACATGAAGAAATTATGCCAGACATTTCTATAGAAAGGGAACATACAAAATCTGAACTAACCTGAGTCCCTTTTGGGTTTTGAATGAGTATGGATCTTCTAAGGCTGTAGAGGGCTATCCACCTTTTTGTAATCTCTCTTTCGATGGGAAAGGGAGAGAACATGTTCAATTCTTATTTCAAAAGATGTGATGATATTATTAGAACAGACACGTAGCCTTTATTTTCTATACCCTCCTGCCTTAGGGATCATACCCTTTGGGCTATTGGGCCTCACGAGTCTTAGGTCCATCATCTAAGGCCCGTGATGGCATTGGGCTCTACACATAAGGTGACCCATACTATAGAATGAACAGTAAATAAAACACCGAAAATGTGAATAGCTTAGTCATGAACCATTGTTAAAATATGTGCGTCCATATCTTAACAATCTCCTACTTGGACCACATATATTATAAAACAATGTTCATGATAGTACTTTATTGAGCTCATCTTGCTATTCTATCTTAATATCTTTAAACAATCCGGTTTACTAATTATGTTAACATAGGATCAAAGCGGCCTTCGTTAATCATAATTTTAACTAAACCCATCAATGATCACAACATTAACAAAATTAGCAACATGGATCAAGTATGGATGTGTAGCATGGAAATTACATAGAATGTGATCTTTAATATGTTTATTTCCAATTGGTCCTACTTAATGACTAAAAATAGTCAAATTCTACTTTCAACTCTTGATGCTAAACTGTTTCTGAAAGTCATCATTTCAATTCAGAGTATTCAAATACAATAGTGTTTAAAATCAAGGTTTGTACAGATAACACAAACATAATATCACATCAAGTAAACAAACACAAAATCTAAATACAAACTCCCACTATACTAGCACATCATCAATGTGTACAACACCCATACGTGTGACATGCTCATGATATACTTTGGGTGGCAAACCCTTAGTGAGCGGATCCGCAATTATGGAGTTTGTGCTTATGTGTTCAATTGATACTTGAAGACTCTGAACTCTTTCTTTCACAACCAAGAACTTGATGTCAATGTGTTTGGACTTTGACGAACTTCAGTTGTTCTTAGAATATAATTCTGTGGCCTTATTATCACAATTGATTCTCAATGGTTTCTCAGTCCCATCAATAATCCGCAACTGAGTGATAAAATTCCGCATTCATATCCCATGGTTTGATGCCTCGTAGCAAGCTATGAATTCCGCCTCCATGGTGGAAGAAGCAATAAGTGTTTGTTTAACACTTTTCCATGAAACTGCTCTTCTAGCCAACATGAAGATGTAGCCTGAAGTGGATCTCCTGCTGTCAAGACATTCCTCGAAATCGGAGTCCGAATATCCCACGATCTCTAAATGACTGGATCTACGATATGTGAGCATATAATCTTTAGTTCTTTGCAAATACCGCATAACCCGTTTTGCCTTTTTCCAGTGATCCATACCTAGGTTACTCAAATATCTGCTTAACATTCTAATAATGTACGCAATATCCGGATGTGTACAAACTTGTGCATACATGAGACTTCCTATTGCCGAGGCATAGGGAAACCTCTCCATATCCTTCTTCTCAAGTTCATTTTTTGGACATTGGTGTAAACTAAATTTATCGCCTTTTGCCACAAGTGTGTCTCCTGGTGCATAATTGCTCATGCCAAATCTACTCAACACCTTATTGATGTAGGCCTTTTGTGATATCTCAAGTATACCTTTTGAATGATCCCTATAGATCTGTATACCCAGCACAAAAGATGCATTACCAAGATCCTTCATGTCAAATTTACTAGATAGAAATCGCTTGGTTTCA
Organism: Vitis amurensis; assembly: GCA_037355405.1. Lineage (NCBI taxonomy): Eukaryota > Viridiplantae > Streptophyta > Magnoliopsida > Vitales > Vitaceae > Vitis > Vitis amurensis. Next base: position 39,210,292 of record CM074693.1, read on the forward strand.
TGCAAAAGTCCCACATCACTACTTGCAAGTAGAATATCATCAACATACAACACCAAGATATAATGAATTTGCTCCCACTGAACTTAAGATATATGCATTGATCAATGGCGTTTTCCTCAAAACCAAATGAAGTAATCACCTGATCAAACTTTCGGTACCATTATCGGGATGCTTGCTTTAAACCATATATGGACCTTTTTAATCAGCATACAAGTTGCTTTGAATCATTAGACTCAAAGTTCTCTAGTTACACCATGTATATTGTCTCATCAATGTTACCATCAAGAAACACAGTTTTAACGTCCATTTGATGCAGCTCTAAATCACAATGAGCTACAAGTGTCATGATGATTCTAAAGGAGTCCTTTGACGAAACCGGTGAAAATGTCTCCTTATAATCAATGCCTTCCTTTTGAGTGAAACCTTTTGTGACTAGGCGTGCCTTATATCTAACAATGTTGCCTTTTGAATTCCGCTTGGTCTTAAAAATTCATTTACAACCAATCGGTTTTACACCTTCAGGCAACTCTACTAGGTCCCAAACACCATTGTCTTTCATTGCTTTCATCTCATCCTTCATGGCTTCTATCCACTTTTCAGAGTCAGAACGTTGTTTGACTTGACTAACTAAAATTGGATCGTCTTCCAGACCCATGTCAAACTCATTTTCCTGGAGATATACAACATAATCATCTGAAATTGTACTTCTCCTTTCTCTAGTGGATCTCCTCAATGGCACTTGTACTTCAAGTTAGGCGTAGCTTTAGTTGGACAACCCTAGACATGAAAATGCCTAATACTAGGTTTCTTACTAGTCCATAACTCATATGGAGTTTTGGCTACTACTTTGCTTAGGACTCTATTCAAAATATAAACTGCTATTTTGATGGCTTCGCCCCAAAGTGATTATGGTAAGGTGGAATGACTAATCATACTTCTTACCATATCCTTAAGAGTACGGTTTCGCCTCTCTACTACATCATTTTGGCTTAGAGTCCTTGACATAGTGTACTGAGGAACGATACCACATTCCATCAAATATTTGGCGAATGGCCCTAGACGTTGTTCACTGGATCCGTCATATCTACCATAATATTCACCTCCACGGTCAGATCTGATGACCTTTATTTTCTTGCTTAGTTGGTTCTCAACTTCAACTTTGAAATTCTTGAACACATCCAATGACTGAGACTTCTCATGAATCAAATAAAGATGGCCATAGCGCAAGTAATTGTCAATGAAAGTGATAAACTATTGTTGTCCATTCCAAGAAGGGGTAGGAAATGGACCACAAATATCCGTATGTACCAATTCCAAGACGTCACTACACCCATTGGCATTCCTATTTCTCATATTTGTTTGTTTACCCCTAATACACTCTACACAAACTTGAAAGTCTGAGAAATCAAGTGGATCAAGAATTCCTTCTAACACAAGCCTTTGAATACGTTGATTTGAAATATGACCCAAACGCCTGTGTTATAACATTGATGAATTCTCATTTGTTAATTTTCGCTTAATGCCATAATTACTTGAATGCAAGGTTTCATTTCCATTAGTGGCCTTTATGTTCAATTTGTATAATTTGTTTGTTAGACTACATGTACCAATAACATTTGAATTTCAATAAAGACTAACCATTCCATTTCTAAATGAACAATAATATCCATATTTGTCCAGACATGAAACAGAAATTAAATTCCATCTAAATGACGGAACTATAAAAGTCTCTTCCAAATCCAAAGTACATCCAAAGTCTAACTGTAATCTAAAAAGACCAATAGCCTTGACTGCAACCTTGTTGCCATTTCCCACATAGATGTATCTTTCACCATCAGTTGCCATTCGACTCCTTAGGCAACCCTGCATCGTGACACTTGTGTGAGTAATTGCACCTGTATCTATCTACCAAGTGTTAGTAGGCACTATAGCTAAATTAATTTATGAACAAACAAAGTTGAGAAGTGTACCTTTCTTTTCATGCCAAGCAGCGTATTTGGTATATGTCTTCTTCATATGACCAGCTTTCTTGAAAAAGAAACAAGTGATCTCTTTATCTTGTTTCTTCTGCACCTTTAGCTTTGATGTCCCAGAACTATAGTTTGTTTTCCTTTATTGTCCCTCTTTCTTTTCTTGTTGGTACCAAATCCCTGAGATGTGGAAGCCAAGTGAGCACTTTATATCTTTTCTTGTTTCAATCTTTCTTCCTCTTGTACACACTGTGCAATAAGCTCATTCAAAGTCCATTTTCCTTTTTGTGTGTTGTAACTAATTTTGAATGGACTGAATTATGTAGGTAGAGAGATCAAAACCAAGTGCATGAGTGTGTCTTCTGATAACTTTAACTTTAGTGCCTTGAGTCTAGTCACAAGATTAGACATTTCCATAATGCACTCCCTTATATTCTTTTTTCCTTTGTACCGCATGGAAACAAGCTTACTAAGAATAGTGTTTGTCTCAACCTTTTCGTTTGCAGCAAATCGGTTTGTTATCTAGTCCAAGAATGTCTTGGCTCGGGTTTCCTTAGGTATTGCACCACTTATAGCTTCTGGAATTGAGTGCTTCATTATCATTAGATTCATGCGATTGGATTGCTACCATTTTTCCATAGTAGACTGATTACTACCCAAAAAGTGTCATTTTGTGCCTTTAATTCATTATGTTTTAAGCACTTTTGTGTAGTAGTTCTCCATCTTTATCCCAATTGGCATGTTAAGGACCTAGCAATGACTTCTAATCATATTTGTGGCTAGTTTTAGTGTTTTGACAGCTTTTTGGATCATTAAGACAAGCCAAGCAAATGAGAGAAGCAAAGAAGAGAAGCAAAGAGAGAGTAAAGGAAAACAGGGGACAGCAGCTGCAGTCTTCCTTCGCACTTTTGGAGCACTTCCCGAAGTCCATTTTGTACATGCTATATACCATTTTAAAGCTCAAGAAGTCAAGAATCCAACGCTTCAAACCGTGTACAATTTGGAGCTGAAATGAGGAAGATATGGCCTTTTCAAGACAACTACATCCAGCTGAGGGACAATTTCGCACCTTGCGAAATTGGAACTCCAACGTGCGAAACTTAAAGTGGATGGCAGCTGTGCATTTGCGGTGAAGCCCAACATGCGAAAGTGATTTTGCAACTTGCAAACTTGGATCTCAACGTGTGAAAGTGGATTCTAAGTTGCGAAATCAACTTGCGAAATTTTCGCAAGTCACCATGCAACGTGCGAAAATGGGATATTTGTGCGCCGACTCTTTTAGATCTTTTCTTCAGATATTTTTGTATAAATTTCCATTCTTCTCCTTGTAATCCACAAACCATATGATTTCTTAGCTAGGAAGGTTAGAAAAACTTCTCTATATATATTCCCTTGCATCCATTGTAATCATCATCGATGAATAGAAGTATGTAGAATCGATCAATATATAGAATATACAGAGCCTTGCTCTGTTTTTCTCTTCTCCTGTTCTTCCCCATTTCTATTTTCTTAGTAGCCAAACAACCTCTGAGGGCTTTCCTCAGAGGATGATTGGCTAAAACTTTTAGTTTCTCAAAGTATGGATGTTATGTGATGACTTGGATGCAATCCCATGGAAATTTCTCGCACCTGGAAGGTAAGGTAGTCGTTTTTCATTAAAGGTTCATTAATGCAAAGTTTGATTTTTATTTCCTTTGGACAACTTCCAACGGCCAATACTTGATAATCTTTTGGATTTCTATCCATTAGTTATCTCCTACGAGCCATTGGAAGGTGAAGTTTTCAATTCCAAGTTTTGCATTAATCCGTTAGAACCAATTTCAATGGCCATTGAAAGGTGAGTTTATCACCTGGAATGACTTTGAGTTGCCAATATTTGGTAAGCTTTTGGCTTTAGACCATTAGTTATCTCTTACGAGCCATTCAAAGGAAGTCTAAGGTGAATAACCATTGATGAAATTCACTACCATCTGTTTTGCCATTTTAAAGGATTAAAACTTGATTTGCTAAATCCATACCGGTTCGTGAAGCAAGCATCACCATAGTTGCAACCCCAACGCGAGGAGCCTATCCCGAGATTTCCAATTTGCATAAGAGCCGCAGAGCATAGCTATCCTATCTTTGAGAAACTTGTTTTTACACCCTTTCATTTTAGTCTTTAATGTTAGCTTAGATTAGTTTAAATCTTTCTAAAACATTTATGTCTTCTTTTAAAGCTAACCTTGAAATGAAAAAGCACCAATTCATCTTTGAATTAATATCATTTGTGAAGTGAAAACCCATCCCAGTGAACGATCCTAGAACCACTATGCTATAGTAGCTTGGCTACTTTAGTAATAGTATTTAAGGTATAAATTTTGTTGATACGCCTTTAAAGCTAAGCTACCATGAGTCGAATCATAGACCTTTGCTCAGCAGTGTTGGCACTAGTAAGGTCTGGAGGGTGATCCTCTCTTACTGCATAGTCTAAATCCATGCATCCGAGCACAATTATAACGTGCTCTTTCCATTTCTTGAAGTTTGTGTCATTAAGCACGGGAATGTTATTGACATTTACAGATATAGAAGATGTTGAATTCATAATAATAAAGCTCACAATCAGTCACATGAACATCATATATACATGAATAAATAAACATCATATAAGATACCTAGCACAAACATTAATATTCAGTTTTTGAACAAAAATATCAACTTGTAATTGGCATCCTTATACAAAATTAATTCATAAATATTGACAATAAAATCAAAACAATATATCTGTCTTTGAACTGACATACAGTATACAAGATAAACTTTATATGTCACATATTTATGACTACTTTATTTATTATCATATTAAAATAATCTTCCTTTGGGCCGATTATTTTATACAATAATAACATGTTTATATATTTCAAAATAAATAAATTATATAATATAAGTTACTTTGGTAACAACTATATATATATAACTCATATATTTAAAAATATTAAACATTAAATGTAACAAGAAATGGTAAATTTGTATATTTAACGTAGTGCACAAAAAAAAATACAAAAATTTATCAGAAATTTATTGGCCCATCAAGTCTTGAGCCTTAAAAGTCCCTTGGCCGAAAATCCAGTTAGTAAGAGAAATGTGATTTTTACCTTTCCTCCTACTTTAAATTTTGACCTACACAATAATGTAGGAAAAGACCTATCATAATCTTATAACTTTTCTTTTGGCCTTATTTGATTTAAAGTAAACATCTTTCACTTAATCAAATAAAGTTAGTGAAAGAAAGATATCTAACACTCTCGACAACCAAACAGTCCTTTGGTTACTTTCCCATTTATTCTTGTTTATGAGGGGGCCTTTCAATGAACACTTTTATTTATTTATCAATTTATGTGGGCACAAATTAATGGAATAAAACTTTATCAACCCCTCGTTGCTGCACTTCCAAAGCCTTATGAGGGGGTCCTTATTTTACATAAATGAAGCTCCAAACGGCACCGACATTGGAGCCCAAAAGCCAAGAACGCCAACAGCGGTGCCATCATCGGAACGATGGCACTATCACCTGAACGACGCCATAACGGCGTCGTTGGGAAGTAGTGTCACCCACAGCGCCAAAACAGCGCCACATTGGCGTCGTTCAATGACGTTTCGATTAGAAAACGATGCCAAGAACGGTGTCTGCAGGGAATGCAAGGCAGATTACTCTACAGCGGCACACCCAGCAACCCCAAAACGGCGTAGGAACGACGCTTTCCGATCCCCAAGCGATGCGTCGCAGCGGTGCATCAGCGACAACACCGTGGCCTGCAGCGACGCTCCCAAAACCATCATCACTAAGCGACGTCGAGGGCAGCGTCGCATGCCGAAATGGAGATGGCGCCTTAATGGCGTTGCTGGAACGCCTACAACAGCGCCCAAATCGGCGCTTCTCACTGGTGTTCCAAGGAGATGGTGCCAAAACAATGCAACAGTGATGCCAAAACGACGCTTGGATGGCGTCATTGACCCGGAATAACGCTATAACGGCGTCTGAACTGCTCCGATCCCCAACCGAAACGCCAAGAACGATGTTGGCAACCCTTTACACCAGGCGGCGTTTTCTCTCCGGCATCTGGAAACGAGGCAACAACGCATGGAGATTGCGCTTCTAATCGGCATCTAGAATGCCTGAAAACGGCACTTGAAACAGCGTCTCACTCACCTAAGATTCTTTTCTCAACACTAGCAAAATAACTGCCTTGAGAATTAATGAAAGAGAAGTACAAACCGAGTATTCTCTGGATATAAAGAGTGAGAATGGCCTCTCATTCAAGCATAAAATTTTCTGATTAATTCATTTTCTGGATTGATATTTATTGAAAATTTTGTAGAATTCAAAAAATGAACCTAGAAAAATTTACAGATTCTGTGAAGTGATTCGTTGCCCTAATATGCCATATGGGAGTAAAAACATGTTTGTTTGAATCAACAACCATTCTAAATGATTTAACATTCTGCTCTAATACCAATGGTTGGGACTCCATTGTGTATCCAATTATTAGACACGAATCACATGTTAAATCACATGAAGAAATTATGCCAGACATTTCTATAAAAAGGGAACATACAGAATTCGAACTAACCCGAGTCCATTTTGGGTGTTGAATGAGTATGGATCTCCTAAGGCTATAGAGGGCTATCCACCTTTCTGCAATCTCTCTTTGACGATGGGAGCGGGAGAGAACAAGTTCAATTCTTATTTCAAAAGATGTGATGATATTATTAGAACAGACACTTAGCCTTTATTTTTTATACCCTCATGCCTTAGGGACCATACCCTTTGGGCTATTGGGCCTCACTAGTCTTAGGCCCATCATCTAAGGCCCGTGATGGCATTGGGCTCTACACATCAGGTGGCCCATACTCTAAAACGAACAGTAAATAAAACACCGAAAATGCGAATAGCTTAATCATGAACCATTGTTAAAATATGTGTGTCCATATCTTAACATGTGAGTCTTAGATGTACACGAGTGCACATGGCTGGAAACCTCATCAGGTCTACTCTAGTCTTCTCTATTCAACTGCTTTAAATCAATGATTTAGGTACGGTATTCAAAACACTAAATGTTGGGAATGCGGAAACTTTGATAACAATTTGCTTGGAGTAATGAGGTTGATAGAGAAAACACACAATAACAAAAGAAGATAAATTTGGGAGGATTAAAAATATATTGTATTCTACCACTCTCACTCTTAATTGTCCAAACATTACATAATCTCCTATTTATAACTACTCAAATTTAATAAAATGGAATCTTCTAATTCCAACCTATAGAAATTAAACTTTCTAACACTTAAAAACTCAAAAATAGAAATTAGAATAACTATTCAAAAATAAAATATTCTTCTTAACCTTTTAGAAACTGAATCTAATTCTCATATTTAATAGTTTCTAAGTCAAGTTTAATTTCCAACACTAAAAACTTTGTTTATGCAGACATGGGGATTTATAGCTTGTTAATTAAATTTTCTGCAGGAGTTGTAATACGGGGCATTTGTTAGAGAAAAACGTTTTAGCCTAGGAGTTAGTGTTATCATTTCAGGAAGTAGTGGAATCCCAAAATGGATAAGCCATCACAAAAAGGAAGCTAACGTAGTAGCAAAGCTTCCTCAAAATTGGTATAAAAATAGTGACTTGTCGGGTTTTGTTTTGTACTCTATTTATGATCCACTTGATACTGAGTCGAAGGAGAGACTTGAGAATAATGAAACTTATTTAAAATATAAGTTGACTTTGTGTGGTCATCGGTTGGTGGATGATCTCTCACTTCATTTCTCGGGTGCCTGCTATGATGGTGAACCAAAAATGTGGATGTTTTATTATCCTAAGGTGGCTATTGACAAGAAGTATCAGTCAAATAAATGGAGGCAGTTGACAGCTTCATTTTGTGGCTACTTACATGGTAAAACAATGAAAGTGGAGGAGTGCGGGATCCATCTTATATATGCCCGTGATCATGAACAGAACCATGGTAAACCAATGATACCCACTATTTGCTGGGAATGCCGACAGGATGAGCAATCCCGATGGAAGCTTTGTTTAAAGGGAAATGCTATCAATGAACTACCCACTACTGAGTGTCCCTTAAAATTTGATAGCTTATGTTTGCGGGAATGCAAAAGCCTTAAGGGTCTTCCAAGGAGCATATGTGAGTTGAAATCCCTTAGAGCTCTCTTCTGTTCAGGCTGTTCACAATTAAGGAGCTTTCCGGAAATCCTCGAGGGTGTGGAAAATTTAAGAGAACTGCAATAGAAGAACTACCAGCATCAATTCAACATCTAAAAGGACTTCAATGTTTATGTTTGTGGGAATGCAAAAGCCTTAAGAGTCTTCCGAGTAACATATGTGAGTTGAAATCCCTTATAAATATCTTCTGCTCGGGCTGTTCACAATTAAAGAGCTTTCCGGAAATCCTTGAGGATGTGGAAAATTTGAGACAACTTCATTTAGATGGCACTGCAATAGAAGAACTACCAGCATCAATTCAACATCTAAAAGGACTTCAATATTTGAATCTGAAAGATTGCAACAACCTTGTAAGTCTTCCAGAAAGCATTTGTAATTTGAGTTCTCTCAAAATTCTAAATGTCGGTTTCTGTACAAAACTCGAGAAATTTCCTGAGAACCTGAGGAGTTTGCAATGTTTGGAGGCTCTGATTGCTTCAGGTCTAAATATAAGCATGAACTGTTTTAGTAGCATACCTGCAGGCATCATTCAACTTTCTAAACTAAGAATCCTTGACTTGAGTCACTGCCAGAGGCTTCCACAAGTTCCAAAGCTTCCACCAAGTTTGCGAGTTCTAGAAGTCCACAGTTGCACATGGTTGACAACTTTATCAAGTCCATCAAGTCAACTTGGTTTTTCTCTGTTCAAATGCTTCAAATCAATAATTGAGGTATGATTTTCATAACATTCAACCCTTTTTCCTTACCAACACAGAGTATTAACATTGTACTTCTGTGCAGGAGTTTGAATGCGGCTCCTATTGGAACAAGGCAATCAGAGTTGTTATACATGAAATTCCAGAGTGGATAAGCCAGCAAAAAAATGGATCTCAAATAACAATAGAGCTTCCTATGGATTGGTACAGAAATAATGACTTCTCAGGATTTGCTTTATACTCTATTTTTATTCCTATGGCTTGCCGTCAGTTAAATTGTGAATTGAATTTCTGTGTGATCAATCTGAATGCTGTCACGTCGATAATGTCTGGTTTGATTGCTGCCAAATTTGTGGTGAATCAAGTCAAATGTGTGTGACAAACCAATATTGCTCAAACAAATAGAGATGTTTGAAGGCATCATTTCATAGCTTGGACGGTACACCAGTCGAAGTGAAAGAGTGTGGGTTCCATCTTATATATACACCTGATGTTATAAACAGAAACATCCCAGAAGATACCAGTACTGATGCTCAGAGTAGCTGTGACAACACAGAAGCCACCAAGCGCGACCATCAGACAATGATAGAGTACAATGATGAGCAGAGAAGTTGTGATACCAGATCAGCAGAAGAAGATACTAATTCTAATGCACAAACAAGCTATGACTGTACACAGTGCACTGAGCATAGCGATTGTCCAATGGATATAACGACACAGAATATTAACAGTAACGTTGTTGATGCCCAAGATCATGAAGAGGACCATATGCACAACTGGTTGGAGCTTCTTTGCAAATTTGTTGAATGGATATGCTGCAGAAGATACTAAACATTTATGTCAAGCTTTTTGTGAGCTACGATCCTTTCTCTTCTTCTTAGAGCATATGTAGTACGAGCTTGACTGCAGTATTCAACATTTTTTTAAATAAGTTAATGCAGGAAATTACACCTTAGCCTTTGACTTGATTAAGCCTTGGAAGGGCATGATACATTGCTGAGTGAATAACGTTAAGGGCCCCAAGCTCTATCAGGTAAGCCATGAAAGTCCTTATTAATCAAGGCAAGTTAAACATTTCATGTCAATTAATAATTCTGATTAAAGTGGTGCCTCACACTTTATTTTATATTGTATTATACATATTTGTTGGTATAAAAAAGAGATAGATTCTCGAAGCAAGTATAAGAAATCAAATTATGCGGGGAACAACATTATAAATTCAATTTTTTTTTCCTTTGGAATATTGTTTTGAGAAGTATTTTAAATGAGTTAAAAATAGAATTATGACATTGTTTTGCTAACTGAAGTTGTTGGGATTGATTCTTTACTTTGTAAGTTATTACTTTTCAAGCATTAAACATTTTGTGAACTAGTTCATTATACAAAAATTACAAATTTTAATGTCTTATCCTTTGGTTTGATGGTTATCTATATGGAATATCTTAAGCAATTAAAAGTGAAACTATCAGATGATAATATTTAGACCTGTAAATGCTACCGTGATTGGAGGTGTATCAGAACAAATGTGGGTGATATTCTATCCCAAGGCTGCCATTCTGGAGAGTTGTCACACCAATCAAATCACGAGTCTTCGGGCTTCATTTATGGACTCTCTCAATCATTTTCAGGTGCTCAAGTGTGGGCTCCAACCTATATACGCCCAAGGTCCAACGGCACAGACTGAGGATTTGGGTGTTAGCTGCTTGGAATGTCAAAGGAATGTAGAACACCGAAAGCTTTGTTTAAAGGGTCAGACAATCAACCTACTGTAAAACCTTAACAACTCAACAGAAAGATGAACACACAATATATCTTTGACTTGGCTCTCGCACACAAGCTGTGTAGTTTTTCATTATATTTATAGTTGTACAATTGAACTGACAAGCGTATAATAAGGAAACAAGTATGAGCAAAGATAAAGAAACAATCAAATACACATTTGTAGGAGAAAATAATGCTAACAGCTGGATCATTTTGAATCATTAACAGAATGGATAGAGTGAGGAATGGGTGCAGATGCTTCTGGAATTTCTGCTGAAGATTCTGATAGTCTAACACCCCCCCTCGAATTAAGGGGGTTTTGACAAACCATTAATTTGCCCTTGAGATATTGAAAACGCTTTGCAGTTTGGCCTTTGGTGAAGACATCCGCTATTTGATCCACGGTTGAGACATGTTGGACTTTAATATCATGGTTGCATACTTTCTCCCGAATAAAATGATAATCAATCTCTACGTGCTTCGTTCTTGCATGGAACACCGGATTGGAAGCGAGTGCAATTGCCCCAATGTTATCGCACCATATAGTTGGGATGTGGATGAGACCAATAGCCAATTCTTTGAAAAGCATTCGGAGTCAGTATACTTCAGCTGTAGCGAGTGCCATTGAACGGTACTCAGCTTCGGTACTCGAACGAGAGACCACGTGTTGTTTCTTGGAGCTCCAAGAAACCAGGTTTCGACCTAGAAAAACACCATAGCCGCTAGTAGATATTCTGTCATCTGGATTGCCTGCCCAATCCGAGTCGCAGTAGGTATGTAGTTGGAGAGGAGACGGTGTGTAGAACAGTCCATGGTTGACAGAGCCCTTTAAGTAGCGAAGAACTCGCTTCATAGCTTGCCAGTGTGGAGTTCGTGGCTGGTGCATATATTGACAGAGCTGGTTAACAGCATAAGAAATATCAGGACAGGTGATTGTGCAATATTAAAGGGCCCCAATGATGTGGCGATAAGTAGAAGGATCAGACAGGAGTTCTCCATTAGTACTAGACAGTTTGGTACTTGCCACCATAGGCGATGCAAGTGGCTTGGCACCAGCCATATGAGTCCGGACTAAGAGATCACAAATGTATTTGGTTTGACGTCAGTGCAGTCCTTGAGAGCTCCTATCAACCTCCACACCTAAAAAATAAGATAGAGAACCAAGATCCTTGACATGAAAAATACTCTGCAGATGGCGAATGAGTTTAGTAATTGCAAAGGTGTCAGATCCTGTCACCAAAATATCATCGACATATATTAAGACAAAAATTCTGGCATGATCAGTATGTAGAGTGAACAGAGAGTAGTCATTGACAGATTCGTGAAATCCAAGCGCAATAAGTTGTTGTGATAATCGTCGAAACCAAGCTCTTGGGGCTTGTTTAAGACCTTAAAGAGACTTGTGTAATTTGCAAACATAGTGTGGTTTGGTTTCATCAACAAAACCTCTTGGTTGTTCCATAAGCACCTCTTCATCTAGAAACCCATGGAGAAATGCATTCGACACATCCAATTGTTGAATGGGCCAATGAAAATGAACTGCAATAGCCAAAACTAGTCGAATAGTCGTTGGCTTAATCACGGGTGAAAAGGTTTCATGGTAGTCCACACCACTCTTTTGATCATACCCTTTGGCCACGAGTCTGGCCTTAAAACGTTCAATACTGCCATCTGGTCTCCTCTTAATTTTGTATACCCATTTGTTCCTAACAATGTGTTTATCAAGTGGGCGAGGACATAGAGACCAAGTCCCATTTTCCATCAATGCATCAAATTCCCTTCCCATTGCAACACGCCATTGTGGATCAGAAACTGCTTGAGTGTAGGATGTTGGTTCAAGAGTATCCAAGACTGCAGAAAAAGCTTGCAAAGGATGTCGGGTATGATAGTATAATGTGTAACCAGGAAATGATTTTGGTTGAGAGTGACCTGTTTTGGAACGGGTTTGAATTTGAGTGAAGGTAAGCTGGACAATTGGACTGTTGGAGGTGTTATCGGCTTCTGGCAGCACTTGTGTAGAATGAGATATTGGTGGAATGACATTATCTGGTTCAATGGGATTCTCAAAAGTTGAAGTGGGAGGAGGAGGAGAATAGTCATTGGATGCAGGAGTTGGAGATTGTTGGGTAGAGGTGGATGCCGCAAGAATTGGCATTTGAATTGAAGGGGAAGAAGGATCAGTTGGAGATGGCACAACTGCAGAAATGTTAGATAATAAGTTACTAGATAGATTTGAACTAGGAATGATCAGTGGTTTACCTGCAGGAGGATTTGTTCTTCGAGATGTGGTGTACTCGGCTAGTTCCTTAGCTGGGAAAGAGTGTTCATCAAAGATGACATGTCTTGAGATGTATACCCGTTTAGTGGCTAAGTCAAGACACCTATATCCTTTTTGGCAGTTGGAATAACCTAGGAAAATACACTTCTTACTTCGGAAAGCCAACTTATGGTCGTTATATGGTCGAAGGAGTGGATAGCAAGCGCATCCAAAAACACGTAAGTCCATATAGGTTGGCTCAGTTTTGTGAAGTAAAAAATAAGGTGTTAGATTATCTAAGACTTTGGTAGGCAATCTGTTTATTAAAAACACTGAAGTAAGGAATGCATCAACCCAATATTGGGGGGACAAACTTGATTGAGCTAGAAGTGTTAGTCCCATTTCTTGGATGTGTCTATGTTTTCGCTCAACAATTCCATTTTGTTGAGAAGTGTGTGGGCAAGTCAGTCTATGGAATATCCCTTGTGCAGTCAAAAACTTTTTAAATTGGTTGGAAGTAAACTCTCCACCATTATCTGTTTGTATTTGCTTTATTGATGTTGAGAATAATTTTTCTGCAATGGTTTTAAATTTAACAAAAGTTGCAAATACATCAGATTTTCTGTGCAAAGGATATAGCCAAGAATACCTCGAATAATCATCAATAAACAACACATAATAGGAACAACCACCAATTGATTGTACAGGGGAAACCCATACATCAGAGTGAATTAAAGCAAGAGGAACAGAAGACTGACGACTAGACTCTAGGAAAGGTAGTTGCTTTGCTTTGCCAAGTTGACAAGCTGAGCAAAACTCTAATTTAGTTGAAAAACCTTGGACAAAGAGTTTATTTGAATGAAATAAGCTATTGAAAATGACACTAGAGGGATGTCCTGGTCTTGAGTGCCAAGTGTCTGCATTAGCTCTCACCCCTATTGTTGTTGAAAGACATGTGAGGCTCTTATGAAAAGTCTTGCACCCAGCTAGTGGATAGAGGCCATTTTCAACCACACCTTGAAATAGAATTCTGCTCGTCAAGTTCTTCTTCACAACAAAATCATTAGCAGTTAAGATAAAGTAACAATTATTATCTAAACAAAATTGATTGATAGAGATAAGATTGGTGGCTGCTTGTGGGCAGTGGAGAATTTTGTTTAGATGAAAATTGGATTGGCCGAAGTTAAAGGTGGTAGAACCAAGATTTAGAACTTGCAAACTCGAACCATTTCCGGCGATTCACGCTTCCCGATTCATGAAAGGGTCACGATGAGTGAGATTAGTTGCATCCGATGTAATATGGGCATTAGCACCGCTATCCATGTACCATACTTGACGATCAAATGTGGCATTAGTCTCAGCCACCATTGCTGCAAGATCTTGAGGCGGAAACCGACCCTGATATGAATAATCAAAACGGTGAAAACAATCAATAGCAGTATGGCCAGATTTACCCCAAATTTGACAAATTGGGCGATTGTTGGGGAGTTGTGGAGGAGTAGATCTGGTCTGCTGTGATCGATAATTAGAGGAAGCTGCGTTCTGCATTTTAGTAAGAGGGAGTGGAGGTCCTTTCTTTTACACATAAGTAGGTGCCTTGGATTTGTTTACAGCAAATGCAAAGTGAGGACCATCTGTGTTATGAACAGAGTGATTGACATCGAGAAGATTTTCATAGCCCAACAATTCAGCTTGAAAGTCTTCGAATGTGAAGTCAGTTTCACGGGATGCAAAATTAAAAGAAGTGACAAACGGTGTGTAAGATGATTGCAGGCCACCAAGAAGAAAGGAGATCAGGTCTTGATCGTCAACAGGCTTGCCAACTGCTGCCAATTGATCTGCAAGGGTTTTGGCACTTTCAAGATACTCAGAACAGGATTTGGTACCTCAATGTTTGAAGTTGACGTTTAAGATGAGAGATTCAAGAACGCGATTGAGAAGAAAAGCGAGTCTGCAGGACAGTCCAGACTTGCTTAGATGTTTCTAATCCATATATAGTAGAAACAAGTTTTTCTAAAAGAGATGCAAGGATCCATCCAAGGAGACAAACATCTTTCTTTTGCCAAACAACATAGGCAGGATTTAATGAACCAGAGGCAATATGTTTTGGAGGACAAGCTTTAGTGCCATCAATGAAGCCCATTAAGTCATGTCCTCGGAGGAGATTAAGGAACTGCATTTTCCATGCCAAATAATTGTGGGAGCCGTCTAGCTTAACTGAAATAATGGTGGTAGATAGTGGTAGGATAGATACAGGGGTGGAGGTGCCATTGGTGTTGGCCATTTGGATGATGCAGAAAGCTGGAGAAAGGATCGTTTGAAAAGCGTGAGCTTATAGAATTAAGCTCTGATACCATGTAAAACCTTAACAACTCAATAGAAAGATGAACACACAATATATCTTTGACTTGGCTCTCGCACACAAGCTGTGTAGTTTTTCATTATATTTATAGTTGTACAATTGAACTGACAAGCGTATAATAAGGAACACAAGTATGAGCAAAGATAAGGAAACAATCAAATACACATTTGTAGGAGAAAATAATGCTAATAGCTGGATCATTTTGAATCAGTAACAGAATGGATAGAGTGAGGAATGGGTGCAGATGCTTCTGGAATTTCTGCTGAAGATTCTGATAGTCTAACACCTACTACCCATTGAACGTGCCTCTGAATTTGATACCTTATGTTTGCGAGAGTGCAAAAACCTTGAGTCTACCAACAAGCATTTGGGAGTTCAAATCCCTAAAATCTCTCTTTTGCTCTTACTGTTCACAATTACAAGTACTTTCCAGAAATCTTGGAGAATATGGAAAACTTAAGGGAGCTTCACTTGAGCGAAACGGCTATAAAAGAGCTACCATCATCAATAGAACATTTGAATAGGCTTGAAGTTTTGAATCTAAACAGTTGCGAAAACCTTGTGATTCTTCCAGAAAGCATTTGTAAGTTATGCTTTCTTTAAGTTCTTGACGTCAATGGCTGTTCAAAACTCCAAAACTTGCCACGAAACCTGGGGAGGCTGCGAAGTTTGAAGCTTCTCTTTGCGCTTGGCTTAAATTCAACATGTTGCCAACTGCTTTCTTTGTCAGGTTTATGCTCCTTAAAGTCGTTAGATCTATCTCTATCAGAGCTAATGCAAAGGGTAATCCTGAGTGATATTCTCTGCTTGTACTCGTTGGAAGTGTTAGATCTATCTTTTCGCAATATAGATGAAGGAGGAATCCCCACCGAAATTTGCCACCTATCATCTCTGCAACAATTACTTCTAACCGGGAATCTTTTTAGGAGCATACCTGCTGGGATCAATCAACTTTCTATACTGAGACTCCTTGACTTAGGTCACTGTCAAGAGCTTCGACAGATTCCAACACTTCCACCCAGTTTGCGTGTCTTAGATGTAAATGAGTGCACAGAGCTGGAAACTTCTTCAGGTCTACTCTAGTCTTCTTTATTCAAGTGCTTCAAATCAGTGATTTTGTGGAGACATGGGGATTTACGTGTTAATTAAATTTTCTGCAGGATTTTGAATGCGAGATTTATCCTACAACAAAAGGTTTTGCCCATGTTTGGAAGTGTCCCAAATTCCTAATTAGTATAGATTTCTTTTTTTGTAAAGAATATTATATATAATATTTCTAGATTGATATATTATTGTATTCTTATAAAATAAGGAAGGTTGTTGGAAATATTTGTATAAATATTCTAGGTCATGAGGGGAAAAATTTATGAGATGGAGATGGACCTATAGAGACTATACGAGGTAGATAGAGATGTGAGGAAAAACAGGAGGTACTCAGTGGAGTAAGAGGGCTCATAGTAGGGTATGGATACAAGGAGTAGGGAAACATGGAATGCTTCGAGAACCCAATAGTTGTATCTGGTTCTATCTTTTGTAATATTCTCTTTTGTATAGTGGAATCATTCTCTCTCATCCGTGGACATAGGCATGGTTGGCCGAACCACATTAAAACATCGTGTACCATATGTGTGATTGTTTTATCTTTGTGTTCTTGAACTAACATTGTTGGCATCAAAGCTTTCGCTAGCATAATGCCAGCAATGTTGATATTTTATAAATAAAAATAATAATCATTTAAAATAAGAACCGACTGGTTACAAATCTTGATTCTTAATCATTCAAAAAGAATGTCTATAGATGATATTTTATAGATTCAACAAGAATACATAAAGAAACATTCTTGTAAAGAAACCAAAACAAATAAAGAAAAATGTATGGTCAAATTAATTTATTTACATTTATTAAGTCGTGATTAATTTGGAAGATAGTGGTTGTTTTCTTCTAATAATATTTTAATTATCCCTAATATCTCAATTATTATTTTTAACAGGAGTCCATTCATTTATCACCGAATTAAAAAATATAATTAGGGTATAACAACTTCATTTGATCATATATGTGGCTAAGAAATAGAAAATGACAGAAAATGCCCATGACCCAATATGGTCTATTTCTAATACATACAACTCGTTTGTGATTTCAAACTACGAGTTAATCGTGAGATTTTGGTGCAACACATCCTAACCACATGGTCAATGCATGCACATAGAAGAATATATAAATAAAATGGGTGTCTTAGTAAACCAGTTTTACAACTTGATGTCTACCTGCATGCAAACTCTTAAATTAACTTTTTTTTTCTCTTTAATATTGTAAACCCCAACCATTTAGGGTCTGTTTGGTCATATTTTCTTAAACTTATTTTTAAAATTATTTTTTATTTTTTAATTTAAAAGTAATTTTTAAAAACTGGTCAAATGAGTTTATATATTTTTTGTTTTTTAAAAATTGGTGAAAACAACTCCTACTCGTTCTTTAAAAATTGTTATCTATTTTACTTTGCCTTTAAATTTTGTTTCCAAAGAACAACATTAAAATAGAGTTAAAAAAATTTTTAAATATTTTTTTATTTTTAAAAATATAAAACTATATTTAAATCACACAACTAAATAAGCTCTTAGTAACTTAAATTGATATATCTTGTTGTTGTGCTTTGTGTTATGCTTAAGATTTATTAAGTTGTATTTTATATATGGTAATATCTTTGATAACTATAATATAATTTACTAACCAATTTTAATATAACATATATATATATTTTGTAAAATAATTAATCAGATAACACCATTTAAAAATCAAATTCAACTTAAAGGGAAAAAGTTAAAAAGAAATTAATTTTTTGAGTGCCAATTATTCTTGTCTTTATTGGTGTTAGACTGTGAAGCTTGAATCATTATTGTTGTGCTTTGCTTAGGATGTTAGGGTTGAGCTGCTTGGTTACCTTATGGGGGTTGATGGGGTTAGCATCCTATGGAGAAATTGTTTTTTATATGATGATTGACGAGTTTATATCAAATATAATTTATTAAAAGTTTTTGTTCTTATATTCCAACCAATAAGAATCAATCTTGCGTTTTTTCTAAGAAGGTGCAAGGATAAGCTCATAAGAATAAGTTTCTAGTATTTTAATGCAAGCATTAGGTGAGCTTTTTTTTATTTTAATGCCAACAATAGGTGAGCAGAAGGAAATCAAATGTTCGTTGAAAAATTCAACTTAGTTTTTATTAAAAATTTAAATACATTATCATCTTTATTTAAATATTGTTAGTGCATATCTATGGTTGAAATTTATTCAATGCAAACTTACATCCATAAATATGTTTAAAATAAAGAAATTTGATGTGGAAATATGTCAACATAAATTTTATCTAGTGGGCTCTATTTGATGCATTAGTCACATGACAAGTGGGAAATTAATTTATGGTAACTTCCAATACATAGAAGAAAAATAATCATAAGTTTTGTTACAACAAGATGAGACCAGTTGCATGAATAGTTGTTATTCTTCTTTGACTCTTACATGATAAATTTTGTTAATTCTTTAACAAAAATAGAAAAATAATTATGTTTACTTCAAAATTGAAATTTATCTCTTTGATTCAATTTCATAAGAATGAACTTTGTTTCTATTATTAAGATAATTAATCTTGTTGACTTTCTAGGTGTTGCCCTTTTTCACAAAAAGTTGCTCATTTCTTCCAACATTAAAGTTATAATTAACTTTCATTGTAGCCTAATTTATATCTTAATACCATCCATATAAACACTATATTTT
Organism: Vitis amurensis; assembly: GCA_037355405.1. Taxonomy (NCBI): domain Eukaryota; kingdom Viridiplantae; phylum Streptophyta; class Magnoliopsida; order Vitales; family Vitaceae; genus Vitis; species Vitis amurensis. Next base: position 39,229,326 of record CM074693.1, read on the forward strand.
ATGAGTCATTTGGATCATTTTTCAATGAAAGAGGTTCAACAAGCATATGAGCCAACAAAGATAAAAGATTAGAGAATAGCCTTACCTAACCATATGTGGTATTGTCATATTCAATGTTCATATGCGTTTCCCATTCCTACCAAGACATTATTCTTTTTTAATAAGATATTATTCTTAATATATATTTCTATATGTTTTCTGATTTTTAACCAAGGGATTGTTTAATGTTCTGATGCGTTAAGATGTTCCTTTCAAAATCTTTTATCACAAACACACACACACACACACACACATATATATATATATTCATCTAATGTAACAACCTATCGAGGATTTAAACTACTTTGTTGACATTTTAACATTATTATTTTCTCAAGGAAGTTTCATGTGTATGTGTACATCAACGCAAGGTACTTTTGAATGTTATACTTTTGAATTTTAGGGTGGTTGTTCCCTTCTATTCTTTTTAAAGACAGGCACCCACATTCCCACTCATTACCATTATGACCTAGTGCAAATGACTTTATTATATCTCATAAAAGATGAACAACTCATTTTGAATAATTTTTTTCATGCAAATAAATAATTAATTTAGAGCCACTTAAATGATCAACATATTTTAATATGTATGCATATATACATGCATGCAGACATACATAAACATACACTAATTAAAAAGTAAATATATATATATATATATATATATATATATATATATATATATATATATTGAAATTAATTTTAGAAAATAGTGAAACAACTTGTAGATTTTATTAATTTTAAAATTATTTCCAATTTATATATAATTTTTCTCAATATAGGACATGTGAGAACAATTTCTTTTCATGTTTATCTTGATTAAATAAAATATTCATATAAAAAATTAATTACTCTTTTATAATAATAGGAATGTCCTTATGAAGAGTATATCTTAATTGAAAAATATGAAAAATTATTTTATCATAATAATAGGAATTTGTTTACAAAAAATATATATATTTTAATAAAAAAATGTAAAGAGTTATTTGACAATATTGATTAAGAAATTTTTTTACATATAAAAAGTGTAGAACACTTGTTATTTCTCAATAGGAAATCAATTTTAACATAATTTATAATGATCTATTCATTTTTATATAAATATTGTCTATGCTAAGATGAAAATATTCATGTATATGCATCTATTATATGTAGTGGTAGAAACTTCACTTTTTAACAAATGTAATCTCACAATTATTAAGATTATGTTTGGTTTCCAAAAAATTTGAGGGAAAATACAAAGGAAAGAAAACAAAGAGAAAAAAAAAATTGAAGAAAAATAAAAAATAAGGTTAAAGTCAATAAATTATTTTTATTTACTACTTCAAACTCATTTTATTTATTTTAACTCATCAACATAAAGATTAAATAATTTGAAAATACATAAGTTATAAACTAATTTTAATTTTTTTTTTTTTTTGTGGAATTTTTCATAAGACCATTAAACATGAGAAATTATTTTCCTTAATATCTTTTTTCTTTCCTTAATATTTTTTGAGAACCAAAGTTAAATAAAAATAATTGAAGGTGTGACTCATATTCATCGCAATGCAATATAATTTTAATGGGATTTAATTCTAAAAGAAATATTACTAAGTACAATATTCATGGATATGCATCTATTAATAGTAATGTCCAATGCAAATGCAAAAAGACTTTAAAATTTTAAAATGGTTAATGGTATTTGACTATATAATTAATTAGAATTATGTGTTATTTAATTTTCCCATAAAAATTAATCATATTTAATAATTATCATCATATGATTCTAGATTTTTTTTTATGACCATTAAAAATGAAACTAAATATTGAATCTATACATGTTTACTTTAAAAGATTGATTTCAAACCCTACATTTTCTCTCTATGCAAAAGACTTTTGTAAAGAAGGGTGAATATTTATACCTAGGTTTCTAATGGGAAAAGACCATTCTACTCCCTTTATTATTTTATTTCTATTTTTTTAAATCCAATTAAATCTTAATTCTAAAGACTAATTGTTTAAATATAAATGCCCAATTAATTTATTTGGGTCATAATTTTTTTTTTTTTAACTTTAACCCAAACTAAAAATTAAAATCCAATTATATTTAAATAGCCCAAAGTTTTTATTTTCTTAATTAATTAAGTTACAAACTTACTTAAGCTTGGGGTTAGGTTGCTGCATATGTAATTTTGAATTTCATGTTGTTAATGACTATTCCCTTCAACTGAAATTTTATGGTATTTGAGAAATCAAAGTACCAAAAATCAAGGAATTAGCAATAGAAATAATTAAATTAAAATTATAGTTGGCAAGATCTTATTTATTTTATTTTGATTTTAAATGGAGAACTTTCATATTTGGTGCCTAAGGGGCTCAATAAGAAAATGATGACCGAAAATAAATATAGGATGAGCTAAATTTTTTTCTCCAATCATTTGTGTTTTGAGTCTTTTTGAATATTTACTTGGTATTCATTTATTAACTACAAACGTTCTTTTCATATATTTGTATAAATGTGTCGTCCAACTATATTATCCTTTTCCATTTAGAAAATTTAAGGTCTTTTTCCATTAAATTACCAATATATACCAAATATAATTTAATAGAAGTTTTTGTTCTTATTTTCTTACCAACGAGAATCAATCTTGTTTTCTAAAGAAGGTGAAAGGATAAGCTCACAAAAAAAAGTTTATAGTATTTTAATGCAAGCATTAGGTGAGCACAACAAGAATCAATCTTATTTTTCTGAAGAAGGTTTGAGGATAAGCTCCGAAGAAAAAGTTCCCAAGACAATGATTTATAGATATATATATATATATATATATATATATATTAATGCATTTTAATGCCAATATTAGGTGACTGGAAGGAAATCAAATGTTGGTTGAAAAATTCAACTCAATTTTTATTAAAAATTTAAGTACATTATCATTTTTATTTAAATATTGTTAGTATACATTAATGGAGACTTTAAATTGAACATCAAGGTATTTCCACATCAAATTTCTTTATTTTAAATAATAATAATTATGTTCACTTTAAAATTGAAGTTTGTGTCTTTGATTCACTTTGAGGATTCATAAGAATGAACCTTTTTTTTCCATTATTAAGATAATTAATCTTATTGACTTTCTAGGTGTTGTCTTTTCTCACAAAAAGTTGCTCATTCCCTCCAACATTAAAGTTATAATTAACTTTCATTGTAGCCTAATTTATATCTTAATACCATCCATATAAACACTATATTTTATGAGTCATTTGGATTATTTTCCTATCAAAGAGGTTCAACAAGTGTATAAGCCAACAAGGATAAAGGATTCGAGAATTGTCTTACCTAAACCCTATGTGATATTGTCTTATTTAATGTTCCTATGCATTTTCCATTTTTTACTAAGGCATTATTCTTTTTGACCAAGATATTATCCGATATATGTTCCTATGCGTTTTCCTTTTTTGACCAAGGCATTGTTTAATGTTCCTACATGTTTAGATGTTTCCCTTCAAAACCTTCTATTTCTAAGATACATATTGTCCTTTAATGCAAGTTATCTAATGTATCAATTTGTTGAAGATTTAAACTACTTTATTAACTTTTCAACATTGCCATTTTCTCAAGGAAGTTTCATGTTTCCTTCCCTATTAAAATTAAAGTTTTCTTTACTTTTGTTAGGTACGTAACTTATATTAGTCTTTTATACTTTCAAAAGTCGTGTTGAATGAATGGAGACACAATAAAAGAAATGAAATAATTTAGAACAAGGACCATAATGTCCATCAATGCAAATTATCTAATTCAACATTACCCTTTTGTCAAGGAAGTTTCATGTTTGCTTCCTCCAGTAAGATTAAAGTTTTCTTTATTTTTTGTTAGGTACATAATTTCATTACTCTTTTCATACTTCCAAAAAAAGTATATAAGATTGTCACACACCCACCTACCCACCTTGATCTTAACCATGTTATCACACACATCCACCTTGATCTAGACCATGTTATTTGTAGTTTTATTTTAACTATTACCTTGATCTTCACCATGTAATTGGATTTAAAATTACTTTCTCAAATTATTTAAAAAGACTTCGAGGAATCAAGTGAGAAGATTAAAGGAAGTCTTCTCATTAGATTTAATATTGTATTAGTATTAAAAATTAATAAATGTTAGAAACAAAGAAAATGCTTTATTTTTTTCTTAAGAAACAATAATTTTATATAATCTTTTTTAGAACCTATTTACACTATTTATTTCTAAAGAAATTTGCACCCTAAATTATAATCACTTTAAATAATATATAGTACCAACTCATGACTTTGAATTCCCTTTCCCTTTTTATCAATTTTTATTATTATTATTCTTTTTCTTGTTCACCTATTAATATGTTTGCTTCCTTCCCAACCTTTCCTTGTGATAGATGTTACTATTTATTTATATCTATAAGCAAAATTTCCTAGTGATAAAGATAATAAATTTTACCAAGTTACAACATTCATGTGTAACAATGAATTACTAGATATTTTTTTCTTATTGTTTACAAATCTAATTTAGAAATTATTCAAAATAAAATCTATATTTAGGACAAATCTTGATAAATAATGCTTTCCTTGAAAACTAGAAGAATGAATTTTGATTGAATGAAACATTTTAACTTCATAATAAAACATTAATGTTACTTTTTAATATAATAAATAAAATAAAATTATTGAAAATGTTTTTATTGCATTCTTGTATCTTTCATGTTAGGATATTTAGGTCATGTTTAGCCAAGTTTTCAAAAGCACTTCTTAAAAAATAATTTTTAAGACCATTCTCAAATATTTCATTTGCAAAATTGTATTTGAAAATATAAATATAAAACATAGTATTTTCATTTGCAAAGTTTTTGGAGGATTCTCCATCTTTTCATTTTTTGCTCATAAACTATACAAACAATATTTGAAAATGTCAAAATCATGTTTTTAAAATAACATGTATCTAGAGCAAATTTTGAAGAAATTCTTCTTGGTCAAAATTTGTCTAATGATTTTTTTATTTTTTATTTTTAAGTTAGAACATAGTTTTCTACTATAAAAAATAGAAAATTATTTTTATATTTTAAATAACCATGGAAGGATTTTATATTTTAAATTGATAATAAGAAAAAGTATACTTGCATGATTTCCTTAAAATCTAATGTCTCTAGAAAGATTCAAAGGATAAATTTCAATATAAATATATAAATGAATTTAATATAAATGAAGTGGAAATTGAGATTTGTTTTATCACATGGTGACTCATTTTCAGTTTAATTTATTGGAAGATGGACATGTTGATAAAGTTGGTTTGGACTATTTTATTTTTCAAAATTTATTTTTGGAATATGTGTCCATTTCGAGTTTAATTTATTGGAAGGTGGGTAGTTGAATTGGACTATACTCCTTTTCAAATCTTATTTTTGGCTTATGCACCCATCATTAGTTTAATTTATAGGAAGATAGACATGTGGATCTTGTTGGATTGGACTATTCTATTTTCCAAATTTTTTTTTTTGCATATGCACCTAACTTCAGTTTAATATTTCCTATGGTATTCATATTTTATTTATATCTATAGTCTAAATAATTTATGATAAAATTATATTAATATCAATAAAAATTTGTATCACATCAATTTTTACCATGACAAATTCTTATTAAAAATGAAATTCATCTAAAATATAACTCAAAATAAACAATAATCACCTAGCCCTATTAAAGGAAACCCAAAAACAAACAAGTAAAAAAGCCATGAAAGGGGTTACCTAGGTCAGTCAATAAAGGTGTCTTTCATTCTTGTGAACTTGTTATTTCTATCCATTAACGGTCTTAAAATTAAGTCTTTTCTAAAATGGTGAAAATGACAATGCAACTCTCACAATTTTTTTTATTTATTTTAAACTAAAGAAAGGACTCTTAGTCTCATCTTTAGCCATCCTCATGATAATGATAAAAAGGTATAAAGTAAAAGAGATAAGGTTGTTCGAGTATACAATTGCTAAGAAACAAATGTACTTTTGAATTTTAAGTTGGTTGACTCCTATTCTTTTAAAAGGTACCCCACCTTCCCACTCACCATTATGACCTATAACAAATGAATTTTATGACACATTCCTTTGAATTTTAGGGTGATTGTTCCTTCTATTCTTTTTAAAGATACCTACCTTCCAACTCATTACCATTACCATTATGACCTAGGACAAATGACTTTTATTACATCTAAGAAAAGATTTTTTATATGTATAGATAGACTTAAAATAATTATTAAAAAATCAACAAAAAAAATAAAAAATAAAAAAAAAAATTAGAAATTCAAATGAATTTTGGAAAATAGTGAAACAACTTTTAGATTTTTAAAGTTTTAAAATTATTTCCAATTTATATATAATTTTTTTTCTCAATCGGACATGTGAGAACAATTTCTTTCCATGTTTATCTTGATTGAATAAATATTCATATAAGAAACTAATTACTCTTTTAAAATAAAAAATTATTTTATTTATTATAATAATAGGAAATTTTTTAATATATATATATATATATATATATATATATATATAGAAAAATGTAAAAAGTTATTTGATAATATTGATTAAGAATATTTTTATATATAAAAGTGTAAAACACTTGGCATTTCTAATAAAAAAATCAATTTTAATATCATTTATAATAATTTACTCATTTTTCATGGATATGCATATATTATATATAGTAATAGAAACTACTCTTTTTATGAGTATGAAATCTCATAATCATTAAATAAAAATAATTGGAGGTTATATATTAAGTACAATATAATATAATTTTAATGGGATTTAATTCTAAAAGAAATATAACCAAGTACAATATTCATGAATATGCATCTATTAATAGTAATGCTCAGTCATTGCAAAAAGACTTGGAAAATTTAAATTTCAAGTTTTGGGCATGGTTCTTCTCTAAAATTTCATGGAGGTTTTGTGCTTCTTTCTACTCATCAAGATCAAAATTTTCTTTCCCTTTTGTCATATAACTTATTATATATACTCTTCTATTTTCAAAGAACAAAGCTTAATTATAGTACCAAAGTTCTTAGCTTTGATATTATAAGGCTAATAAAAAATGACTAAGAAAGAAAAAGGTCATTTCCACCACCAATATCCAAACTTTTTATAAGGCTAAGGGAAGTCGCTCAGTACTCAAAGACCCTTTTTGCCCTTCTAATTTCTGTTGTGATTTTGTTACAGACAACCCAACCATGGCCTCCGCTAGCACCGAGAGAGCCTCTTCTTTATCCACTTCTAATTCTCAACGGAGTTACGATGTATTTTTTAGTTATAAAGGTGAAGATACTTACAGAAACTTCACTGATCACCTCTACTCCAATTTGATTTGTAACAGTTTAGAGGTGAGGTTGGGACTTAGGAATAACAAGAGGAAGACAAGGAGGAAGGATTTTACGAAATTCGACAAAGTAAATATGCTTAAAAGTCATGAAAGGGGTTAATAAATGTGTCCTTTCTTTTTTGTGCACTCTTTATTTCTAACCCCCAATGATGTTAGAATACTCACTAATAATCTTAAAATTAAGTCTTCTATTCTTTTAAAACTTTTATGACCTCAATGACTTTTATGACAAGGTACTTTTGAATTTTAGGATGATTGGTTCCTTCTATTCTTTTTAGAGGTACCCACCTTCCCACTCATTTTGATGATGACCTATCAATACCATTATGACCTATAAATTAGTGGGATTAAATCTTAGAAGAAATATGACTAAGTATAATATTTATTTTTGTGCATCTATTGATGATAAAGGCAATTACAAAATGCAAAAAGGCTGTGTGAATTTAAATTTCGAATTTTGAACATGGTCTTTCTTCCCTAGAATTTTATGAAGGTTTTGTACTTCTTACTCTTCAAGATCAAAATTTTCTTTACCTTTTGTAATATAATTTATCATATTTTTCTATCTACAAAAATCAAGCTTATAATACCAAAGTTGTTAGCTTTGCTTTACATATCAACTTAATAAACCTTTATTTTCTACGGTAATATTGTTTACTATGGAAAAGATAAAAATTAATTGAATAACTTTATTTTAATGTGCATTCACACGATCTTACGATCAAAGTAAAGATCACATAGATTTGATTATTTTTTATTTGAGAGAATTATCCTTAAAGATAGACTGGGAAAAATATGACCGAGGATGGATAAATTTGATAATTATTGTAAAGGGTAAGGTAAAATTATGATAATTTTTTAAAATACTTTATTTTATTTAAATGTTAATACTACTCTTAATAAGTGAAAAGCAACACTAAAGTGAAAAGCAACATAAAATTAAAAAGATTGAGAAAGTTCAAACCTAGAGGGATACAACTAATCAGAAATAATTGAGAAAGGAAAAGCACATCCCACCACCAGCATCCAAACTTCATAGAGGCAAAGGATTCAGCTGCAGAACGTGTTTGCCTGTTTGGAGATGAGATCAGGAGGCTCGGCGGTCTGACGGGGCTGTGCTGGAGTTGATTAAAAATAATAATAATAAAAATTTGGCTTTGGTGTGACTCTTACAAAGGGCGGTTGTGAGAGTCATATATTAGGTTATAGGGTATAGGTTATGGCAGCTTTAGTATGAGCTGTCTTACTGCTAAGTTATGGGCTGGCAGTGGGCTATTAGGGATGGCTGAGGACATGGTTTGCAGGTTGTAAGGTATGGTTTATCAGCTAGTTTGGTGTGACTTTGGGCAGCTCAAAGGGAAAAAAATAGCTGTGGCAGGGGTAATGGCTGATGGGTGAAAAGATGTATGTCTTGGGCGGTCAAAGCTGTACCGTAACAGAGAGTGGAACAGCTGATTGCAGCTGCAAGGGGCTAAGGCTAGGAGCAGCTGTGCTGTTGACCGGTTATGGGATACTGTGTTTTATTAGATTATTTTAATACCATGGGCTATGGAGGTAGATATCTAAATACATTTAAATGAAAATATAACTTTTATTATTTTGTTTTAAAACATAGGTTATGATAAACATAAAACTTTATTTTGATATCTAATTGATGAAATGTTATTCAAATATGATTAGTTATTATTATTATTATTATTAAAAATAACTCATTTTATATTCGTGGGGATTGAATAATTATAGTGACGTTTTAATTTATAATTAATAAAATATTAAAAAGATTATAATTTCATCATGATTTGTCAATTTTAAAAAAAACATATTAATAGATGTGATTAATATCTTTATTTTTATAATTTATAGAGTGATTTTTAATAAAATGATTGGATGACCTAAATTCTCACTTATATAATGATTTGTTTGAATTTGTTACAGGCCTTTTATCATATTCTACACTTTAAAAAGAATGAAATCAATTATTAATTAATTCAAAACTTGAATCTATTTTATAAAAATTAAAGTTTGAAAATTTTAAACAAACCTAAATATGTTATAAATCAATAAAAAATAAAGTCCTAAATTAAGATTTAAAAATCATTAAAATCAATATTGGAATGCATCTAATCCCTTTAGAATGTCTCTTGCATAAAATAAAATAAAATAATTAGTAATCGATATAATCACAATGAATAGAAGATGATTTTAGAAAAACAGCTTAGAAAAATAACCATAAGTGCATAATAAGGTGTTAAAGGATGTAAGAAGACAATTTTAGATGAGATTGTTAAAAAGACAAAATAGAATTACGATGGTTTGAAAGGTTGTTTGGTGGGAGTGAAGTTGTGGGTTGAGTTGGTGTTTGGATCGAATGGTTGTGACTGTTGATCAGAATCTCAAAATATGTTCATTTGACTTTGTTCCTATAAGAAAGATATGGGAGAAGTTCTGTTAGTAAAGAAAACTCAAACTTATCAAAGATTACATATTCAGATATGTAAACTTGATTAGTTTGAGAATGTAAATAACAATAACCCTTTTGAAGAGAGGGTAATAATCAATAAATACATTAGAATATGTTTCCTTCAAATTTGCAACTTATTTCATTAAAACATAAAACCAATATTATTATTTTAAAAAAAAAATGAGTTGAAACTTAGGAATAATAAGAGGAAGACAAGGAGGAAGGAGTAAGATTTTCAACAAAGTTACAATAAAAAGCCATGAAATGGTTACCTAGATCAGTCAATAAAAATTTCTTTATTTTTTATGAACTCTTTATTTCTTCCTATTAATGATCTTAAAATGAAGTATTTTCTAAAAGGGCAAAAATGCCAACTTAACACTCACATTTTTCCTTTTTAAACCATAGAAAAACTTCTAGCATCATTTTTAACCATCCTCACGATAATAATAATAAAAAGATATAAAGTAAAAAAAGATAAGACTGTTGGGATACAATCGCCAAGAAATAGACATTTTTTTGAAATTCAGGGTTGTCTATTCTTTTAAAAGATATCCACTCTCATTACCACACTTTTACGATAAAGGTCCTTTTGAATTTTAGGGTGATTGGTTTAGCCTATTCTTTTTAAAGGTACCCACCTTCCCACTCATTACTATGATGACCTACATATACCATAATGACCTATAAATTAGTGGGATTTAAGTACAATATTTATTTATGTGCTTCTATTAATAATAAACCCATCTGCAAAATATGAAAAGATTGTGAGAATTTAAATTTCGAGTTTTGAGCATGGTCTTTCTTCCTTAGAATTAGAATTTCATGAAGGTTTTGTGCTTTTTTCTACTTTTCATGATCAAAATTTTCTTTGCCTTTTCTCATATGACTTATCATATTTTTCTATCTACAAAAATGAAGCTTATAATACCAAAGTTGTTAGCTTTACTTGACATATCAACTTAATAAATCTTTATTTTCTACTATAATATTGCTCATTATGGAAAAGACAAAAATTAATTGAATAACTTTAATTTAATGTGCGTTCACACGATCTTATGACCTAAGTAAAGATCACATGGATTTGATCATTTTTTATATTTTAGAAATTAATTGGAAATAAAAGAAAAGAACAGCTGTAAACTGCAGAGACAAGACTGTCGGCCATTGTTGACTGTCAAAAAGAGAAAAGTGAGAGTAAAATGTATAAGAAAAGAGTGGAGGGAAATAATTGAGGTAGGGTCTTGAGTCATGTGAACCAGCTAGAGGGATACAGCTAAGAATAAAAACAATTGAGAAAGAAAAGGCCACATCCCACCACCAACATCCATACTTCTATAAGGCCAAGGGAATCAACCCACTAAATACCCAAAGACCCTTATTTTTCTTTCAATTTCTGTTCAACCATGGCCTCTTCTTCTTCCACTTCCCATTCTCAATGGAGTTACGATGTGTTTTTGAGTTTTAGAGGTGAAGATACTCGCAAAAACTTCACTGATCATCTCTACAAGGCTTTGATTCATAGCGGTATTAGAACCTTTAGAGATGATGAAGAACTTCGAAGGGGTGAAGAGATTGCACCAGAGCTCTCAAAAGCTATTGAGGAATCAAGGAGTGCCATTGTTGTCTTCTCAGAAACCTATGCTCGTTCCAAATGGTGTCTGGAAGAGCTTGTCAAGATCATGAAATGCAAAGAGGAAAGGAAACAAATGGTAGTTTTCCCAATTTTCTATCGTGTAGATCCGTCTGAAGTGCGGAACCAAACTGGGACTTATGGAGAAGCATTTACCCATCATGAGAAGAATGCAGATGAGGAGAGAAAGGAAAAGATAAGGAAATGGAAGACTGCCCTGAGGCAAGCAAGCAATCTAGCCGGATATGATGCGACGAACAGGTAATTGTAACTTCTCTTCATTTGTCATTTGAAGTACTCTCCTTTTCTCTGTCTGCTGATATAAAAAATATTTATATCATTTTTATAATTTTTAAAGCTAAGTGAGTTTTAAACTTTTTATAATTTTTTATTCATTTTTATTATTTATAAAATAAAGATCTGTTCATTAAAATTTTAAACTTGATACCATAATATTACAATTTCTTAAAAACGAAATTCTATTTTATCGATTCATAAAGAATATACTAAATTATTTTAGGTTAAAATTGATGTAAATTTGTTTTCTTAATTCATTCATGCAATAGAATTAAAATTATAAATAAAATATTTTTAATTAATTCATAAAAGTTATTTTTTGATTAAACGGTTTTCAAAAATTTTTGTTCATACAACTGGAGACAAAAATAAATGCAAAATACAACATATGGATCAGCAAGGGACATTTATCTAAATAAATGGTGAGAGAAAGTCATGCAAGTATAGAAAATAGTAATGTTGACAGTCTAATCAGTAGTAAAATTATTAGATTACAAAGCTTGGATGCAGACTAGCAGTTGATCCTATGATGGAATCCCTTATCAAAATAGGGTAGTAATGTTCTAGACAAGTCAACTTTATTTTGAACCTTCCAAAAGATTGAATAGTATAAGCTAACACAAAAATATTTTAGTTTTTTTTTTTTCCACTTTTGATAATGCAATTCATATTTTGTATTTTCTTCCCTTATTTCTATCATATATATGAGCAATTGAATAGAATAATGAAATTGTACTGATACCTAGTTTGATAGATGTGGTTTATTTTATTATAATTTAAATTCCTTTTAGCCCTACTAAGTTATAGTTGGAAAACTAGGCATCATTAAATTTATTTCATATAATTTATTGTTTTTTGCAACTCATCCTAATGTGCCAGTACACATGTCCCATTATGCTTTGCAATTGGCAGGTATGAATCAGAGCTTATTGATGAAATTATTGAGAACGTCCCTAGAAGCTTCCCTAAGACTTTAGATGTTAATGAGAACATTGTTGGAATGGATTCTCGTTTGGAAAGATTAATATCATTGTTAAAGATTGAGTTGAATGATGTTCGCATGGTCGGGGTTTATGGGTTTGGTGGTATCGGCAAGACCACTATCATCAATGCTCTTTATAACAAAATCTCATATCAATTTGAAAGTGTTAGCTTGCTCACAGATGTCAGAAAAGAATCCACAGAAAATTCTGGTCTTCTTAAGTTACAACAACAACTTCTTAATGATACTCTAAGGACAAGGAAGAAAATAGTTTTAAGGAATGTTCATGAAGGTATCAAAGAAATAAGGGACAAGCTTTCCTTAAAAAAGGTTCTTGTTTTTTTGGATGATGTAGATGAGCTGACACAATTAGAACACTTGATTGGAAAGCATAATTGGTTTGGTCCAGGAAGTAGAATCATCATTACCACTAGGAAAAAAGATTTGCTAACTAGGCATGAAGTGAATGATATGTATGAAGTTGAGAAATTCAATTTTCACGAATCTCTTCAACTTTTTTGTCGTTATGCCTTTAAACAACATCATCCGAAGGAAGGTTATGGAGATCTCTCTCATCAAGTAGTACAATTTGCTGATGGTCTTCCATTAGCACTTAAAGTTTTGGGTTCTCTATTATTTGGAAAGAGACTACCAAATTGGAAAAGCGAATTGCGGAAGTTGAAAAAGGTGCCTAACATGGAAATTGTAAAAGTGCTTAAAATAAGTTTTGATGGATTGGATTATACACAAAGGATGATATTTCTCGACATTGCATGTTTCTTTAAAGGATATGATGTGAAACTAGTTTCAAGAGTATTGGATGGTTCCGGATTAGAAGCGGAAAGTGGAATAAATGCTCTCGTTGATAGGTGTTTCATAACCATTTCAAAGGACAACAGAATAGATATGCATGATTTGTTAGCCCAAATGGGCAAGGGCATTGTTGATGAAGAATGTCCTAATGAGCCAGGAGAGAGGAGCAGATTATGGAGACATACAGATATTTATCGAGTATTAAAAAGAAATACGGTAAGATACATATACGTATATATAAATATAAATACAGACATTTTGTTCAAGAAGTTATTTATCTATATCGCCTTAGTAAGGATTTATATGTATTGTGCTTTTCTAATTTTATACTCTTATTATCTAGGGGACTGAAAAAATTGAAGGGATATCCCTTGATGTGGACAAATCAGAACAGATACAGTTTACATCCGAAGCTTTCGAAAGGATGCATAGACTTAGATTGCTTTTTGTCTTCCACAATCGCATACAACTCTCTGAAGATTTTGTATTTCCGTCTGATGACTTGACATGCCTTAGATGGGATAGATATTCTTTAGAATCTCTACCATCAAACTTTCATGCAAACAATCTTGTTTCCCTCAGTTTGAGCAATAGTAACATAAAACTACTTTGGAAAGGAAACATGGTATGATTATTATTTATTTATGCTTTTATTTTATAATATTTTAAAGTTTTTTAAAATTGATTTATTAATAGAAATTCTATTTTGTTCCAGTGTCTTGGAAATTTAAGGTACATCGATCTCAAAGATTCACAACAGCTTATTGAACTACCAAATTTCTCAAATGTGCCAAATTTGGAGGAACTAATTCTTTCAGGTTGTATTATTTTACTTAAGGTTCACACACATATAAGAGTGTTATTAAACTAACTTTTTTTTTCCCTTGAACTTTATAGGGTGTGTAAGCCTTGAGAGTCTTCCTGGGGACATTCATAAGTTGAAACACCTTTTAACTCTTCATTGCAGTGGCTGTTCAAAACTAACTAGTTTTCCAAAAATCAAGCGCAGTATTGGAAAACTAGAGAAGCTTAGTTTAGATGAAACAGCTATAAAAGACCTACCATCATCGATTGAACTTCTAGAAGGTCTTCGCAACTTGTATTTGGATAATTGTAAAAACCTTGAGGGTCTCCCGAACAGCATTTGTAATTTGAGATTTCTTGAAGTTCTAAGTCTTGAAGGTTGCTCAAAACTTGACAGATTCCCGCAGGACCTGGAGAGAATGCCATGTCTAGAGGTTCTTTCTTTAAATTCGCTCAGTTGTCGATTGCCTTCTTTGTCAGGTTTATCTCTCTTACGGAAACTACAGTTAGATCGATGCAGTCTGACACCAGGAGTAATAAAGAGTGATAACTGCTTGAACGCATTGAAAGAATTAAGTCTAAGAAACTGCAATCTAAATGGACGAGTCTTCCATTGTATTTTCCATCTATCCTCACTGGAAGTATTAAATCTAAGTCGGTGCAATCCAGGGGAAGGAGGAAGCCTCAGTGACATACTTGTGGGTATCAGTCAACTCTCTAACCTTAGAGCCCTTGACTTGAGTCACTGCAAGAAGCTTTCACAAATTCCAGAGCTTCCTTCAAGTCTGCGACTGTTAGATATGCACAGCTCAATTGGGACCTCATTGCCACCTATGCATTCTCTGGTGAATTGCCTCAAATCAGCAAGTCAGGTATGATTTTCTTCTGTTAGTGTACAATGTTTGTATAAATTGTATGTATTCCTGTATGTTGCCATATTTTGGGTAGAAATTGTCTTTTCCATGTAAATTAACTAGCATAGATATTGCATGATATATAATGCTAGTTGTTTTGTTAGCTTCTTATGAATTTGATGGAGCAAATGGGGTTGAAAATATGGTGAGTCGGGAGGAGCTACTGCCTGCCAGCTCACAAGTCTTTCCTTTATAGCCCTGGAGTGAATGGAGTTGATCATATAAGACCATTTGTTTTCAGTGGTGGAGGGAATTGAGCTTGAAAATGGGATTGAAAGGATAAGCTACTTGTTCCAGGTTGCTAGTTAATAGGATTTCACTAGTGCAGTTTGGAGGTCATATGTAATGTGAGTGAAACACCGGAGTGCTTTGAGAATCATTTTTCATGAAAGAGTTGAAACAATGGGAATTATCTAGGACATTTTTCTAGACCATGGAAACAAATGGCTGGAAGCGAAAAAACATTTGTTGAGTTAGTTGGATGCTCCTCCACCTTGAAATTTGCATGACAATAGGCCAATAAGGGTGTGCCTAATGTCCCTTGGCACTAAGTTGGTTCTACTCTCATTTGAAAAATGAAGAGTAAGAGAAACTCTTGGTGGGAGATTTTGAAATGTGAGGGAGCTTTACCTTAATTGAGATTCTAAGAGTGAATTTGAAGTTACAATTTGAGTTCTCTAAATCTACATGAAGATGTTGCTACAAGTGAAAACATCTTCTTATTTTGGTTCTCTGAATCTATATGAAGAAGAAGTTGCTTTGCAAATAGAATTTTTATTTTCTAGTTTTTGGAGATCACTTCAATGAGATAATGAAGGTGATTCTGTTGTAATGTAATTAGTGGAGGAGAAGAGAGCTCGTTGTAATTGAAGAGAGTTGAAGGAGGCTATGGTGAGAGATTGGTGGTGAGCACATGATGAGCCATATTGAAGCATATCAAAAAGAGGTGTGGATTGAAGCAATAATCACGCTGAGGATTCCTTAAGGAGATCGGTGATTGATCTTAGAGGACTTGCAGGCAAAACTGAATTCATACTCATAGTGAATTTGCAACAACAAAGGCACCCATTGTATTTTTTTTTCTTTTCCCGCTTGGAGATATTTTATGTTATATCTTGTGAAATATTTGCGTGCTTGTTTGCTGAGATTTCATTAGAGATATTTTAGTCTGTGACCTTGTGTTAATCACTCAATTACATTCATGTGCTTATTTGATCATCTAAAAGAGATCTCAAGTTCACTGCATACTCTCTTAAAAACTCATAAATTGTATCAAAACATATTTGCTCATGTTCTCAATATGGATAAACTCTATTCTCTTAAGATGGAAATTCTAAGAGAAGGAACCTCTATAGGTAGACCTCCATACTTCAAAGGAGATAATTATGCTCATACCAAGGTAAAACTAATATACTTCCTGAAAATGAAGTCTAAAAAATATTGGAGTTATGTTCAATTTGGTTGATATCCTGATATGGTGCTAAATAGAGATGGGATATATATCCATTAGGGTAGGAAAAACTATGTAAAGTTGGGATAGGTGAAGGAATGAATTTCAAATGATCACAACAAAAACATTTTCTAAAGAAAATCTGATCTAGCTCCATTCCTTTGTCCATAAAAGAAGTTGAATGTAAGCCAAAGTTATTCTTCAATACTTAGCCAAATTGAATGCTCAAGAAAAATGAAAAGTAAATTAAAGAAAATATTGCAAGATCATCGTAAAGCTTGCAAGACTAAGAAAATCCAACAATAAAACATCAAACTTAGTGCAAAGTGTTAGATCCTCAAAGGTTAAGGGTTTGTATAGGAATTTTTTTGAAAATAATTCTTAAAAAACCATTATTGAAAAAAGTTTTCAAAAATTGTTCGTCTAATTTTTTCTATGATAAAAGTCTATTTAGAAACTTAGAACGTTTTTAATATATTTTTGTATTTCCATATATTTCTTAAAAATAACTTTTATTTTTAATTCTTTATTTTTCATCATTCTTTATATTTTTACCATTATTTTCTTAAAACAACCCTACAAAATAAATGAAAACAATTGAAAGCAATTAAAAAATGTTATTAGGAGAAACCTTATTTTCATAACAAGTTCTCAAAAAACAATAAAATGTCAAAAAGTTGCCAAACATGGTTGTAGTCTAGAAAATAGGTTTCTATTTTTAAGAACTGAAAAATTTATTTTAAAAGCAATTCTTAAATAGGCCTTAAATCGCCCATTGGAAAGAAAATCTAGGTTAAGAAGGAGAACTAAAAAGCCTTAGTTTACCATAGGGCCTAAGAGCTAGAGAAAAACACGTTTTGGATTTTGAGAGTGGCTACTCTAGTTGTATGATAGAGAACTTAGATCTTTTTGAAAGCAAAAGGTACCATAGAAGGTCCAAATTTACCTATACTCAAGAAGTTACTATATATTGAGGGGTTGAAAGCAAACTTAATTAACACAAGTTAAATTTGTGACTGTATGTGCTTTGTTCATTTTACTCAAAATCAGTGTCTATTCAAGGATGTGTGTTGGTAAGAAATAGAAATTTTGATATTTTTTGTTATGCCTTTGTACACCTCTCTACTTCTTCCTCATCATCTAGTGCACATAGTTGTAAAATGTGAAATTTACATCTAAAGACATGTAGCATTGTATGATAGTGCATTTAAACTCTAATGATTTGTCTAGGATTACAAATAAAGAACTAATTAAAGCAATTCCCATTTAGGAAAGCCTAAAAATCCTATTTGTCCTATCTAGGAAAATGATTTCACATGAGTGAGAGAAAAAAATGATTTTCTCTTCTTCTACGATCTTAGAGATGTTACATATGGATTTAACCGGTCCTATGAGAGTGCAATTCCTAGGAAGAAAGAAGTACATCCTAAGATTCAAAGTGTTATGCTTTCAAATGATGAATAAAAATGAATTTTCAACAAGAAAAATCAGAAATAATAGAGGAAAGGAGTTTATAATTCTGACTTCTAGAGTTTTTGTGAGGAGAAGGAAATTAAAGAAGAGCTTTCAACATCTAAAACTCCATGGAAAAATGAAGTTATTGAAAGGAAAAATAAAGTGCTCCAAGGGATAGCACATATTATATTGTATTTCAAGAACCTACTTGGTTATTTGTGTTAAAATAAAGTCCTTGCAAGCAAGACATGATGTAACAAAGTTAGGCTTGAGTTTCCACTAATTTATCCTTGTTCACATTGATATTGATTTGAGTATTCATGTGTACATTAGTGGTATTGTACATGACTTAAGTGCATTAGGAGTTACGTAGAAGATTTAAGTCATGGGATCCTTGCAAGATTTATGATTTGTTCATAGTTTGTTGATGGATTTAGCCAATGCATTTAAGGTTATAGTTCACTACCTTCTAATTGGAGGGATAACTTGTCTTAGTCATGGGGATGAGGCTTCTAAGGTCAGTGCATTGATATATATGATTACACATTAGACAAAATTTACAATGAATTATGACATTAGCTATTGAGGTAGTCATGATTCATCAAGCTACTATATCGGATGCACTCTCAACCTTGAGAAAATATTGAGCTAGTGTTAAAGTTTTTAGTAAATTTGATTTATGGGTGAGACCGTAGGATGGTCACATATTTTCCTATTGATTGGGCCATTGTTAATTAAGGTAAGTGGCAATAGATATGCATAAGATACGCATCATAATATCTTATGGGATTAAGATAGTGTGTCCCCTTGGGTTATATTAAGGACGTATGATCATGAAATCTATGGTTGCAGTAATTCGTTTAATGGAATTTAACATATGTTCGTTGTGAGTTAGAGTATGTCAATTTATTACTTAATGGGAAGATCTATAACTCAAGGATTGGAAAGGTAATCTTAAAAAATTAATAGCGTTCAAATCATTATATTATGAACATTAGTTCATGGGGAGCTTGCTTTTAGTCGTTAGTAGGTCACAGGCCCATGTATTTTATATTAATGTAATATCATAGGATATTAAAGTGAAGTTGATTCTTTGTAGTGGGATGTTAAATCAACTTTAGAATTAGATTATAAGGGAGCCACTATTTTCCTACGAATCCTAATGGTCCCTACTTGAGTTCATACTTTTATGTTACACATTACTTAAGGGATATATGGGTTATTTATTCATACGTGTGCATAAGGGTGTTTTGGTAAAATGCAAAATTGTTTTAGATCTTATGAATGATGTTTTTGGATTGGTATAATTAATTAATTGGACCCTAATAGAGCTAATTAATTAATTAAGATCCAAGTGGGCTTATTTTAGTGACCCCTAAGCCTAAGATAGGCTCAAGTCACTTAAGCCTATAGGGAATCCTATATAAACCCATTTAGGGGTTAGGACTTTTTTATTCTTCTTCCATTTTTTTAGAATTTAGAGAGAGAACCCTAGCCTCCACCCTTTTATGAGGATTCCACCATCTACAAGTGCCTCGATCCAGGAAAGAGAGCCATCGAGCAAAAGATGTCTTGGTTTTTGAGATTTGCACTAGCTTCATCAACTAAAATCATTTTGGAAACATCAAGATTGCAGGTGTATTTTTTTAAGCACATGGATCGATAGTTTTTCATGTATATGCTTTTGTTGCGTAGATCTAGAGATTCCTGAGATAGTTTTTGCATACACCCCAACGATCCTAGGCTTAGAATGGGTTAATCCAAAGGCTCTAACAACTTGTTAGTTGACTCCATAAACAAAACATCTTATGCTTCTAATCGAGTCCGCCCATACGTTAGAACCAAAAGGGCTTGCTATGATTTTTAGACAAGTAGGAAGCTTAATGTAAAATATAGTTTTTAGAAACAATGTCTTATCTAAAGAATTCTAAAAAATTAGGGATGTTTGAATCAAAGCGTGATGAAAGAATTTTTGTTAGATACTCAACTTGGATTAAAGCCTTTAAGATCTTCTTTAATAATTAAAGAGTAGGGTCTTGGATATCTTGGACTGGGAGGAGGGTCTCTTTACTTTGTCTTGTAGATTCAAGATTTTGGAAAATGGGGTTACTTGGGTTTTCACGGGAGTGTATGGGCCCTTTACTAAAATGGAAAGGGAGGGTATGTGGGAGGAATTGGGGGCGGTAAGAGGGCTTTGGGATGATCCTGGTGTCTTGGTGGGGACTTCAACATCACCCTGTTCCAACAAGAAAGGAGTAGTCAAAGAAGAATCACCTCAGCCATGAGGAGATTTGCAGAGACTGTGGACGAGTTAGAGCTGGTGGACATGCCTCTTCAGGGGGGAGAATTCACCTGGAATGGGGGGCTTAACAATCAGGTATGGACGAGACTAGACAGATTTTTAGTTTCCCCTACCTGGCTAGAGATGTTTAATGGTGCCACTCAGATCAGATTGTCTCGGCCAATCTCAGATCACTTCCCAATCGTGTTAGAGGGGGGTGGAATTAGAAGAGGTCCAACCCCGTTTAGATTCGAAAATATGTGGTTGAAGGTTGAGGGGTTTCAAGATGTTGTGAGAGCATGGTGGCAGGGGATTGATGTCAGGGGTAGCGCTAGCTACAGATTGGCTACTAAAATGAAGGAAATTAAGAAAAGGTTGAAAGTTTGGAACAAAGAGATTTTTGGGAGGTTGGAAACCAATAAAGCCACAGGCCCTAGAACAAGTAGCCTTTTGGGATCGGGTGGAAAGTGAAAGAACTTTGACTGTGGAGGAGGCTGAGCTAAAAAAGGGAGCCAAGGAATCCTTTAAGAAATGGGTCCTGTTGGAGGAAGCCCATTGGAGACAGCATTCCAGGGAGATTTGGCTAAGGGAGGGGGATAGAAATACGGGGTTCTTTCATAGAATGGCGAGTGCGCATCGAAGAAACAACGCTATGGGCAGAATTAAGGTTAATGGGGAGTGGCTAGTAGAGGAGCAGGAGGTGAAAGAAGGCATTGTGAACTCGTTTCAGCAGTTGCTTACTGAAGATATGGGTTGACAGGCAGATATTGGCAATATTCAGGTGGGTTGTATCAGCCCAACAAGATGCAGAGTGTATAGAAGTCCCTTTTGCAGAATCCCGAGATTCACTCGGCGTTGATGGAGATGAATGGGGACAAAGCCCCTGGCCCGGATGGGTTTTCTGTTGCATTCTGGCAAAATGCATGGGCCTTTGCCAAAGAGGAGATCATGGAGATGTTTAAGGAATTTCACGAGCATAATACCTTTGTTAGGAGCCTCAATAATACTTTTTTGGTGTTGATTCCTAAGAAAAGTGGGGCGGAGGATTTGGGAGACTTTAGACCTATCAGCCTGTTGGGGGGCCTATATAAACTTTTGGCTAAAGTCTTAGCTAACAGGCTCAAAAGGGTGATTGGTAAGGTGGTCTCTAGTGCTCAAAATGCCTTTGTAATGGGGAGACAAATTCTGGACGCGTCTTTAATTGCTAATGAGGTGATAGACTCGTGGCAGAAGAGAAAAGAAAAGGGCCTTATCTGCAAATTGGATATAGAAAAAGCCTATGATAGCATTAATTGGAAGTTCTTAATGAAGGTCCTCCAAAAATGGGCTTTGGGAACAAGTGGGTGGGATGGATGTGGAGCTGTGTATCTTCTGCAAAATTCTCTATTCTTGTTAATGGAGTGCCAGCTGGGTTTTTCCCTAGCACTAGAGGGCTTCGTCAAGGGGATCCTCTATCCCCTTACCTCTTTGTTATGGGAATGGAGATTCTGGACGTCCTCATCAGGAGAGCAGTGGAGGGGGGATATCTTTCAGGATGCAACATTCGGGGTGGTAGTAGAACTTCTCTGCATATTTCCCACTTATTTTTTGCTGATGACACGATTGTGTTTTGTGAGGCAAGCAAAGATCAAGTCTCTCATCTTAGCTGGATTCTCTTTTGGTTTGAAGCAGCCTCGGGTCTTCGTATGAATCTAGCCAAAAGCGAAATCATCCCGAGTTGGAGAAGTGGAGGGAGATGCGGAGTTGGGCTGCTTGAGTTAGGGTGTAGGGTGGGGTCTCTGCCCTCCCATTATTTGGGTCTCCCTTTAGGGGGTCCCAAATAGGGCTTCTTCTATGTGGGATGGAGTGGAAGAGAGGGTCGGGGAGGAGACTTGCGCTTTGGAAAAGACAGGACATTTCCAAAGGGGGCGGATCACTCTTATAAAAAGTGCCTTGGCCGATATGCCAATCTACCAAATGTCTATCTTCCGTATGCCTAATTCCGTTGCTAAAAGAGTGGAGAAAATCCAAAGAGATTTCCTTTGGGGGGTGGAAATTTGGGAGGAAAAATTCATCTAGTAAAATGGGATGTGGTCTCGTATGAGAAAAACGCAACGGAGGGCTAGGATTAAGGAGAATAGCCACTCTGAATAGAGCCTTGTTGGGTAAGTGGACTTGGAGGTTTGCATGTGAAAAGGGATAACCTTTGGAAACAAGTGATCTCTGCGAAATATGGGCAAGAGGATTATGGGTGGAGGGCTAAGAAGGTTAGTGGGGCGGCTGGAGTTGGGGTCTGGAAGGAGATTATGAAAGAATCTGATTGGTGTTGGGAAAATTTGTCTTTTCTGGTTGGGAAGGGCTCCAAAATCAAATTTTGGAAAGATAGATGGTGCACTGATACTCCGTTGTCCCAATGTTTCAACCATCTCTTTGTCCTTGCCGTGCATAGAGATGCTTCGATTGAGGACATATGGGACCATCATTCGGGTCAAGGAGATTGGAATTTGATTTTTGTGAGGGATTTCAATGATTGGGAGCTGGACATGGTTGGTGATTTGCTCCGTACTTTGAGGGGTCATAGGCCTTCCCTGGAGGATGACTCAGTCAAATGGAGGCAAGGAAGGAATGGTCTTTTCAGGGTCAAAGAAGCCTACAGGATGTTGGATAAATCTAATGCCACTTTGTTTCCTGCAAGGGGAATATGGGTGGATAGGGTACCAACGAAAGTCAGTTTCTTTGCTTGGGAGGCTACTTGGGGGAAGGTGCTCACTCTGGATAAGCTTCAGATAAGAGGGATGCAACTTCCAAATTGTTGCTTTTTGTGTGGTTGTGAAGAAGAGAATGTAAATCATATTCTATTACACTGTATAGTGACTAGAGCCCTTTGGGATATTATTTTTGGGTTGTTAGATATTAAGTGGGTCCTCCCAGAAACGGTTAAGGAGGCTTTAACCTCCTGGAGGGGTTCTTTTGTTGGGAAGAAAAGGAAACAGATATGGAAATCCATTCCGTTGTGTATTTTTTGGACGGTTTGGAAGGAGAGAAATAGGTTAGCTTTTAGGGGGGGTGTGGTGAATGTTCAGAGGTTAAAGAATTCTTTTGTTTGTAACTTATGGAATTGGGCCAAAGTGTACTTAGGTGAGGAGGCTTTCTCCCTTATAGGTTTCTTGGAGTGGATAGCTTCCACTTGAGGGGAGGTAGTTCTTTCTGGTCCTTTTCTTTTTTGAGGCTGTAACCATCTTGTATACTCCCTGTATGCTTTGTGGCGTTTAGCCTTTTTTAATGCAATCTTGTTTATTTATCAAAAATAAAAATAAAAATTAAAGAGTTGTAATTGAATCGATCAATGTTGTGATAGATGACTTAGGAAGTAAAGAAAATAATGTGTTTTTCTTAAGTATATTTCATCAAACATTCTAGATTTAGGCGAGGAAAAAATGGTTCAATGATTGAGAATGTGAATGAACTCAATGTTGAAAATCAAGCAAACATCCACATGGAGCAAAATAAGAGAAACTAGTGATCATCTTATCAACAATGTGATTGGAAATGTTAACGATTGGGTCCTTTCTAGAAGCTAAATTAAAATGGATGAACTTAGCTTGGTCACATCAATAAAAAAGTTGTAGGAAAATTTTTACAAGAAATGGGAGTGGTAAGTTTGTAAATCTATCTACTTGTAGATCAATGGTTGAAAGCCTTCTTTATCTAATGACATTTAGGTTGGAAAAACCTATAGCACAGGAGTTTATGCTTGATAACAATCTTCCTAAGAAATCACACCTTGGAGTTGTTAATAGAATCATTATATTTATGGTTGGTACTTATAAACTTGGATTGTGGTATTACACCAATATATTTGTAGACAACATTTTTCATACAAATGTTGACTAGGGATGGAAGGTCTAAAGATGGGAAGAACACTTATAGGGGATGTTTCTATATTTTAATTGCTCAATTGCCTAGCTTAATAAGAAGCTAACAAACCAAGCAATTACTTTCGATAAAACGTATGTTAAAAGGATTATGGTGTGAGTGATAAATCATAATTATGCCTTATCATAACATGAGAGCTATTAATATGTTAAAGATCTAATTTTACATTATAAAACTACATCCATTAACATAAGACATTACTAGTTTTAGTTTAATAACATACCATTGAGAGATATTAATTGTACAGTGAATTCTGTTTGCACTATCTTTGAACTCTTTCAAAAGATAAAATCTACCAAACTCATGGATGAATGTACGTCATTATAGTAGTTTCTTTAGAAATCTAAAGATATATATTGATTTGATAAAATTAAGACTTGAAAGATGTTTGTGTTGGGATAATTCAAGAACTACGTTGGGTATATTAATCAACATATGAAAAATACTTTACTTGTTTTCTAATATTTGAATGATGGATCTTAGAGGAGTGTTTCAAACACATTAAATTTTTAAGTGTAAGACTTATTGGCTGAGTTCTTATAAAAGATCAAGGATAAAAAGAACTTGGCACCAAAATGCTTTAATATACATGAGTTATTATCTCTAATGTTAAATCTTTTGATCCATACCTAAGTAGTCTAGAATCAAGTATCATTCTTTATTATGGTAAAAATTATTAACATTGATCATTCCATTTTACTTGAATTCTGACCGGTCTTCTCTATTGTTCAAATACTAAGTCTTTTTATGTAGTAATTGTGATAAAAAAAAAACAAGAGAAAGAGTCACTACAACTTTTATTGTACTCCGAGTATCATCCTTTGGGGCTGGCTATGGAATTTTTGAATACTAGGATGAATGAATCACTTTTATTTAAATCCTAAAGTGAAAATAATATGTGAATGAACTTTTATTTAGTAAAACTAAGTAAGAGAAACTAAATTAATAGCAAAATGAATATTGATTTTTAATTAATTGATTCAAGTCTGAGACTTTCCTCAATCCAACTTAAGGTATAGAAATAGAGATAACAGAGGTCTTTAAGTAACATGCTCTTGAGGTTCTAGGATCCTTAGCCGCTCGTGATCAACCCAAGCTCTGAAACTCAAAATTGCATCTGAAACCTAATTTTCCTTATTAAAACAAATTCCTAAAACCATCAAATAAATGAGATGAATTACTAATTTAAGACTTGTCTTTTTAACTCTTCGTACTCCTTATAACTTTGTTATAAGGTAGATAACGATAGGGAAGATCAGGATAACTACTGATCAAGAGTTGTCAAAAATCACTAATATCGAGTAATAACTTATTATATTATTCCCTAAACTAACTCACAAGGATAGGGTAAAAATAAAACTGATAAATTGTGACTCAACTAATAATTAATCTCATTGTTATAATGATTTACTCATTATCCCTATAAGTTTTTTAGCCCTTAGGTTTTCATGATTCAAGCCCCAAGTTGGCTTTTAGCCTCATGGGGGTGATGCCATAGTCACACTTCATAAAAGAGTAAAATTCCATAAGTTGAATAAAAAGAAACTAAAAAACAATATATTCACTTACGAAGAAGAGAAACAAACCGAAGTAGTTGTCTTTTTCCACCACAAAATGTCTAACTCCTAGAAAAAGATCTCTAAACCCTAGAACTAAGAGAGTTCATATAGTATTATCAATGACCTAACATGTGGTATACTCTCATTGACCACTTATTACAAGGAAAAGTCATAAACAACCTTAAAAGCTTCAAATATTACAAGTTCTGAATGAGTATAATGCATTTCGAATTTGATGGAGGCATTTCAAACTCGTTTCAACATGTCTCAAGCCTCAAATTCGATAACTAGTGGTTGAGTTCGAAATTTGGGTGAGCTCCTAGTCAATTTCAATCTCATAAGTGGAAGGAGGAGATCCAATTCAAAATCAAGGGGTTGAGTTCGAAATGCACAGTGAATTTCAAAATCAACATTCTTCTCTGACTAGTTTGCTTCAAAGGCGTATAATTTCCTCGTTTCAGCTCTGATTTATGCACCATTTGAAGCGTTGGATTCCTGACTTCCAGAGCTTCGAAAGATTTATAGCTTGCTAAAAATGGACTTCAAGAAATGCTTTAAATTTGACCTCAAATTCAAAGTACATGATGCCACTAGATTTTAAGTTCCAAATTTCCGTCCAACTTGATGAATTTGCTTTATGCCTCATTGTCCATGTTTGTATGCCTTCTTTCGTAATTTATAATGATCAATCCTCATCTTCCAAACTCATCATAACCTCATCTTGCCTTTCCACATAGTCTAAGAGTCTTGACTCGCTCATGTCCTCATTTAACCCTTTCTTGATCTTTCAAATTTTAATGTAATTCAACTTGCTATGTGTAGTCCTCACAAACAATAAAGGTACACTGAGATTCTCTTGCTATCAACTATGCAAGTAAAGAAGGGATTGAAGAATAAGCAAATGACCTACTTGGCTACATTAAAGGAGGAAAAGAAAGATACAATAAGGGAACTCATTTGTAAGGTAATTGAGATGGTACTTGAAGAGTTGTGATGCCACTAGAAGTGACAATTCATGTTGGTGGATCATGTTCACAATGTGTCAAAGCAAAGACACTTGACTAAATAAATAAACTCAAACATGACACAAAAAATAATAATTAGGTTAAAAGAATGAACTCAAGCATAACCTAATTATTAAATAAGTAACATGTCAGATAGTCCATTTAATAATAATGTCCTATTTAATATTAAAGTCAAGTTAGATCTTGTTTAAGTTAATATGATTAACTTCCCAATCTGACATGTTTATAACTCAATTAACCTACTTATTCAAAATCAAGTTTTAAATGAGTCAAATGTGGGTTAAATAGGTTATGGTTGTAATCTAGTTAACTAACATAATTATTACACAACTCAATTTAGGTGAAATTTGTATTATGTAGTTTGACTAAAACACAACCTATTTATTAAACAAGTTATTTAGGTTTACACAAATTTGACCTAAACATGATTGTACTCAACCCAAACCTACTAAAAATGCCTTGCGTTAGAGTCTGGTTGACAAATTGTATCAAACTTTGCCATCCTTAGATGCCATTAAAGTTACATAAGAAACTCACACAAATAAGGGAAGAGGAGCACAAGATTGACTTAGAGCCAGGAGTTAAGCCTCTTGCCATGGAGGTCCCCATAGGATGGCAATACCTAATTTAGAAGAACTAAGGAAACAACTTAAGGAGTTGCTCAACATTGGATACATCCAACTAACTAAAGCTTCATATGCCACACCAATATTATTCTAAAAGAAACATAATGGATCCCTTTGAATGTGTATAGATTATCGAAGACTCAACAAGGGGAAAATGAAAAATATCTTATTCTACTTGTTAACAACTTGTTTGATCAACTTAGTAAAGGAAGGGTTTGACAAAGTTAGGTTTGAGATTAGGCTACTATGAAGTCATGATTGTTGGAAAGGGACAAACCTAAAACTAGGTGTCCAATATGGTTCCTATAAATTTCAATCCTTGTTCAAATTTCCTTTTTCCACAAACATTTTAGCAATATGAAAATTACATTTTATTTGAATTATATATGTACCACTCTTTCTCTAATAAATTTAAAAAATAAACTATTAAATAAGTAATATTTATATATTAAATAATTTATACAAATATTATACAAAATAGTCATTAATTAGAAAATTTTGTTTTTTATTAAAGTACAAAAACGTTTGATATTGCTAAAGGATGAAAAAATAACTATTTGATATCTTATTTGAAAATGTGAGTTTAATAATTCTAATTTTGAAGATATAAATGAAATTTATAAAAATCTAATAACAATATATAAATTTTGAAGTATACATGCCATTTTAAAATTTTGTGATAAAAACTTTATTTATTAATTTAAAAATTATAATGAATACATAAAATAAGAATAAACAAATTTACAAAAAAAAAAATGTCTCATTCTTGACATAGATAATTTTTTTTTTTCTCATTTTTATAGCTATTAATTTTTCGATGATTCATTTACTAAGAATTTTGAGTTCCCTTATATTTTATTTCAAATAACTACTACATTTATCTAAAAATTTTATTCTTTATAATTTTTAAATCACATTTTTTTTAATTGTAAATTTATTTTTTAAAGAATGATGTAAATAAGTGTTGATAACTTTATAAAGTTTGTTTTGAAATCTTTATTTTTTTGTTAAGTTTTTTTTTATTTTTACAAGAGTATAAAAAAATTGTTTAAGATGCGTATAAGCATAGAAGTAATATTAAATTCAATTAAAAGTTTATTATACCTCCTTAAACATCAATTAATTCATAGAAGAGATGACGAAAGTCTCTTCAGAATGTGGTGATGAAGTGAAGGATCATGAGTTTAAATAATGAGAATTATAGTTTAATATAAAAATTATTAGGAAGTTAAAATGCCCTCACATGCTTTTTTATTCATGGATAAAATGAATTATACTTTCCTTTAGCAAATTCTGAAATTTCTAGTGTGAATTTCCACTAGGATTTGAGGGAATGTTTTAGTTCATTAGATGCTCCACCTTGAAATTGCATGGAAAAAAGCCAATAAGTGTGTGCTGTCTCTCGCCTCATGGGATTAAGAGAAACATGATGAGAAATTTTTCTGAGTTTTTGAAACTTGAGCGAACTTTTGTTTAAGATTCTGAGAGTTAAGTTGAAGCTACAATTCTAAGATCTCTGAATCTGTATGGAGAAGAAGCTACTGCAAGTGAAGAATAGATATGCTTATTCTACTCACTTCCAGTTTCCACACTTAATCTTGTCACTCACTTTCATGTTTATTGATTATCCGTCATCTAAAGGGATATTAAGTAGATTCAGGAGCATAGATCAAAGAAAGTTAAAGCTGGGAATCAATTTATTGAAAACTGATAACAAACTCTCTCATAAAAACTCACATAATGGCAGACCCACTAGATTTACATTGTCTTTTTGTGCAGGATTTGAAACACGAGAGCAATTCAAATGGAGTATTTCTCGCTGATTCTCACTACATTGGCCATGGAATCTGTATTGTTGTTCCGGGAAGCAGTGGAATTCCCAAGTGGATAGGGAATCAGAATGAGGGATATCACATCACAATGGGGCTTCCTCCGAATTGTTATGAAAATAATGACTTTTTGGGAATTGCTATATGCTGTGTTTATGCTCCACTTGATGAATGTGAGGACGTACCAGAAAATGATTTTGCACATGCATCGGAGAATGAGTCCGACGAAGCCCTAAATGAATATGACGATTTTCTTGAAGCTGAATCTTCACTCTCCACTGAGTTAGAATGTCATTTGTCATTGAATGAAGGATATGTATTTTCTTCCCTCTGTGTGCGACATCTCAGTTTTCGCACTACTTGTAAATGCTACCATGATGGAGGTGTATCAGAACAAGTGTGGGTGATATTATATCCCAAGGCTGCTATTCTGCAGAGATGTCACACACATCCACAAAGGTTTCTTGAGGCTCTATTTATGGGCTCTCGCAATCATTTTAAGGTGCTCAAGTGTGGGCTCCAACCTATATACGCCCAAGATCCAATAGTACACACTGAGGATGTGGATGCTAGCTGCTTGGAATGTCAGAGGAGCGTGGAACACCGAAAGCTTTGTTTAAATGGTCAGACAATCAGCCTACTACCCATTGAGTGTGCCTCTGAATTTGATACCTTATGTTTGCGAGAGTGCAAACACCTTGAGAGTCTGCCAACAAACATTTGGGAGTTCAAATCCCTAAAATCTCTCTTTTGCTCTGACTGTTCACAATTACAGTACTTTCCAAAAATCTTGGAGAATATGGAAAACTTAAGGGTGCTTCATTTGAACAAAACGGCTATAAAAGAGCTCCCATCATCAATCGAACATTTGAATAGGCTTGAATTTTTGAATCTGGAAGGCTGCAAAAACCTTGTGACTCTTCCAGAAAGCATTTGTAATTTACGCTTTCTTGAAGGTCTCGATGTCAGTTACTGTTCAAAACTCCACAAATTGCCACAAAACCTTGGGAGGCTGCAAAGATTGAGGCATTTCTTTGCTTGTGGCTTAAATTCAACATGTTGCCAATTGCTTTCTTTATCAGGTTTATTCTCCTTAGAGACGTTAATTCTAAATGGGTCAAAGCTAATGCAAGGAGAAATCCTGAGTGATATTTGCCGCTTGTACTCGTTGGAAGTGTTAGATCTATCTTTCTGCAGTATAGATGAAGGAGGAATCCCCACTGAAATTTGCCACCTATCATCTCTGCAACAATTACTTCTAACCGGGAATCTTTTTTAGGAGCATACCTGCTGGGGTCAATCTACTTTCTATGCTGAGACTCCTTGACTTGGGTCACTGTCGAGAGCTTCGACAAATTCCAGCACTTCCATCCAGTTTGCGTGTCTTAGATGTACATGGGTGCACACAGCTGGAAACTTCTTCGGGTCTACTCTGGTCTTCTCTACTCAACTGCTTCAAATCAGTGATTAAGGTATGATATTCATAGAACAAAACTTTTTTTGTGGAGACATGGGGATTTACGTGTTAATTAAATTTTGTGCAGGATCTTGAATGCGAGATTTATCCTAGAGAAAAACGTTTTGCCCGAGTAAATCTTATAATTTCAGGAAGTAGTGGAATTCCAAAATGGATAAGCCATCACAAAAAGGGAGCTGAAGTAGTAGCAAAGCTTCCTCAAAATTGGTATAAAAATAACGACTTGTTGGGTTTTGTTTTGTACTGTGTCTATGATCCACTTGATAATGAATCTGAGGAGACACTGGAGAATGATGTAACTTACTTCCAGTATGGCTTGACTTTGCGTGGTCATGAAATTCAGTTTGTGGATGAACTCCAGTTTTATCCCTCGTATCACTGCTATGATGTTGTACCAAAAATGTGGATGACTTATTATCCGAAGGTGGAGATTGTGAAGAAGTACCCCTCAAATAAATGGAGGCAGTTGACAGCTTCATTTTGTGGCTTCTCACATGGTAAAGCAATGAAAGTGGAAGAGTGTGGGATCCATCTCATATATGCCTATGATCATGAAAAGAACAATGGTAAAGCAATGATACCCACCATTTGCCGGGAATGTCAAGAGGATGTGCAATCCCGACGGAAGCTTTGTTTAAAGGGAGATGCCATCAATGAACTACCCGCTATTGAGTGTCCCTTAGAACTTGATAGCTTATGTCACACCAATCGATTCATGCATCTTAATGCTGTATTTATAGACTCTCGCAATCATTTTAAGGTGCTCAAGTGTGGGCTCCAACCTATATACTCCCAAGACCCAATAGTACAGACTGAGGATGTGGATGCTAGCTGCTTGGAATGTCAGAGGAACGTGGAACACCGAAAGCTTTGTTTAAAGGGTCAGACAATAAGCCTACTACCCATTGAGCGTGCCTCTGAATTTGATACCTTATGTTTGCGAGAGTGCAAAAAACCTTGAGAGTCTGCCAACAAGCATTTGGGAGTTCAAATCCCTAAAATCTCTCTTTTGCTCTCACTGTTCACAATTACAGTACTTTCCAGAAATCTTGGAGAATATGGAAAACTTAAGGGTGCTTCATTTAAACAAAACGGCTATAAAAGAGCTCCCATCATCAATCAAACATTTGAATAGGCTTGAAGTTTTGAATCTGGACGGCTGCGAAAACCTTGTGACTCTTCCAGAAAGCATTTGTGATTTATGCTTTCTTGAAGTTCTCGATGTTGGTTACTGTTCAAAACTCCACAAATTGCCACAAAACCTGGGAAGGCTGCAAAGCTTGAAGCATCTCCGTGCTTGTGGCTTAAATTCAACATGTTGCCAATTGCTTTCTTTGTCAGGTTTATGCTCCTTAGAGAAGTTAATTCTACATGGGTCAAAGCTAATGCAAGGAGAAATCCTGAGTGATATTTGCTGCTTGTACTCGTTGGAAGTGTTAAATCTATCTTGCTGCAGTATAGATGAAGGAGGAATACCCACCGAAATTTGCCACCTATCGTCTCTGCGACAATTACTGCTATTCGGGAATCTTTTTAGGAGCATACCTGCTGGGGTCAATCAACTTTCTATGCTGAGACTCCTTGACTTGGGTCACTGTCAAGAGCTTCGACAAATTCCAGCGCTTCCATCCAGTTTGCGTGTCTTAGATGTACATGGGTGCACACGGCTGGAAACTTCTTCAGGTCTACTCTGGTCTTCTCTATTCAACTGCTTCAAATCAGTGATTCAGGTATGATATTCATAGAACAAAACTTTTTTTGTGGAGACATAGGGATTTACGTGTTAATTAAATTTTTTGCAGGATTTTGAATGCAAGATTTATCCTAGAGAAAAACGTTTTACCCGAGTAAATCTTATTATTTCAGTAAGTTGTGGAATGCCAAAATGGATAAGCCATCACAAAAAGGGAGCTACAGTAGTAGCAAAGCTTCCTCAAAATTGGTATAAAAATAACGACTTGTTGGGTTTTGTTTTGTACTGTGTCTATGATCCACTTGATAATGAATCTGAGGAGACACTGGAGAATGATGCAACTTACTTCCAGTATGGTTTGACTTTGCGTGGTTTGACTTTGCGTGGTCATGAAATTCAGTTTGTGGATGAACTCCAGTTTTATCCCTCGTATCACTGCTATGATGTTGTACCAAAAATGTGGATGACTTTTTATCCGAAGGTGGAGATTGTGAAGAACTCCCCGTCAAATAAATGGGGGCAGTTGACAGCTTCATTTTGTGGCTTCTCACATGGTAAAGCAATGAAAGTGGAAGAGTGTGGGATCCATCTCATATATGCCCATGATCATGAAAAGAACAATGGTAAAGAAATAATACCCACCATTTGCCGGGAATGT
Source organism: Vitis amurensis (assembly GCA_037355405.1). Lineage (NCBI taxonomy): Eukaryota > Viridiplantae > Streptophyta > Magnoliopsida > Vitales > Vitaceae > Vitis > Vitis amurensis. Next base: position 39,262,617 of record CM074693.1, read on the forward strand.
CAAGAGGATGTGCAATCCCGACGGAAGCTTTGTTTAAAGGGAAATGCCATCAATGAACTACCCACTATTGAGTGTCCCTTAGAACTTGATAGCTTATGTTTGCGAGAATGCAAAAACCTTGAGCGTCTTCCCAGTAGCATATGTGAGTTTAAATCCCTTACAACTCTCTTCTGCTCAGGATGTTCAGGATTAAGGAGCTTTCCGGAAATCCTTGAGGATGTGGAAAATTTAAGAGAGCTTCATTTAGATGGAACTGCTATAGAAGAACTACCAGCATCAATTCAATATTTAAGAGGGCTTCAATATTTGAATCTTTCAGATTGCACCAACCTTGTGAGTCTTCCAGAAAGCATTTGTAATTTGAGTTCTCTCGAAATTCTAAATGTCAGTTTCTGTACAAAACTTGAGAAATTTCCTGAGAACCTGAGGAGTTTGCAATGTTTAGAGGATTTGTCCGCTTCAGGTCTAAATCTAGGCATGGACTGTTTTAGTAGCATACTTGCAGGCATCATTCAACTTTCTAAACTGAGAGTCCTTGACTTGAGTCACTGCCAGGGGCTTCTACAAGTTCCCGAGCTTCCGCCAAGTTTACGATATCTAGATGTCCACAGTTTGACATGCTTGGAAACTTTATCAAGTCCATCAAGTCTACTTGGTGTTTTTCTGTTCAAATGCTTTAAATCAACAATTGAGGTATGATTTTCATAACAGTCAGCCATTTTTCCTTATGAACAGAGTATTAACACCTGTACTTCTGTGCAGGAATTTGAATGCGGCTCCTATTGGGACAAAGCAATCAGAGTTGTTATTTCGGGAAATAATGGAATTCCAGAGTGGATAAGCCAGCAAAAAAAAGGATCTCAAATAACAATAGAGCTTCCTATGGATTGGTACAGAAAAGATGACTTCTTAGGATTTGCTTTATACTCTGTTTTTATTCCTATGGCTTGTGATGGGTTGAATTGCGAACTCAATATCTGTGGTGATCAATCTGAATGCTGTCACGTGGATGATGTCTGGTTTTCTTGCTGCCGAATTTGCGGTGAATCAAGTCAAATGGGTGTGACTTATTATCCCAAGGTGGCTATTGACAACCAGTATTGGTCAAACGAATGGAGACGTTTGAAGGCTTCATTTCATAGCTTGGATGCACCAGTCGAAGTGAAAGAGTGTGGGTACTATCTTATATATACAGGTGATGTTATCAACAGAAACATGCCAGAAGATACTAGTAGTGATGCTCGGAGAAGCTGTGACAACACAGAAGCCACCAGGCGCGACCATCAGACAATGATAGAGTACAATGATGAGCAGAGAAGTTGTGATAGCAGATCAGCAGCAGAAGATACTAAGATTAATTTAGAGAAATTATGGTGTAATATTATATGAGCTTTTGTATATAATTTAGGATGTTTCACCTTAATTTCCAATTTTGATTAAAACTTTATTCATTCCAACTCACACTATTTAATTTTTTGCTCTGCTTCTTTTAATTCTTTTTATTTATTTTTTTTATTTTTTTACATCAAAAGGAATGTGAATTTCAAAGTCGATGAGGAATCAAATTGAAGAAGACAAAAACATCTTAACTTCAAATGTTCTGAGAGGTACATTTCTAAGTGTGAAATTCTTTTTAAATCTATATGATATTCATAAACGATGAAGTAAATTTCGATTCTTTACAAATAAAAATAATCATCATTTAAAATAATAACCAACCAATTAGAAATCTCGATTCTTAATTATTCAAAAAGAATGTCTATGGATGATATTTTATAGGTTCAACAAGAATACATAAAGAAGCATTCTTGTAAAGAAACCAAAACAAATAAAATAAAATGTATGCTCGATTAATTTGGTAGATAGTGGTTGTTTTCTTCTAATAATATTTTAATTATCCCTAATATCCCAATTATTAATTTTAAAAGGAGTTCATTTATTTATCACCTAATTAAAAAATATAATTAGGATATAACAATTCCATTTTATCATATCTGTGGCTAAGAAATAGAAAATGACAGAAAATGTGCATCTGTTTCTAATATGTACAGCTAGTTTGTGATTTCGAACTACAAGTTAATCATGAGATTTTGGTGGAACACATATTAACCACATGGTCAATGCATGCGCATCGAAGAATATATAAATAAAATGAGTGCCCTAGTAAACCAGTTTTACAGCATGATGTCTACCTGCATGCAAACTTTTAAATTAACTTTTTTTCTCTTTAATATCATAGACCCTTACCATTTAGGGTTTGTTTAGTCCTATTTTCTAAAACTTATTTTGAAAAATTATTTTTTATTCTTTAATTTAAAAACAATTTTTAAAAACAAGTTTCAAAAAACATAGTCAAATGAGTTTATATATTTTTTTGTTTTTGAAAAATTGATGGAAACAACTCATACTTGTTCTTTAAAAATTATTCCTTATTTTACTTTATTTTTAAAAATTGTTTACAAAAAACAACAATAAAATAGTGTTAGAAATTTTAAAAAATAATTTTTTGTATTTAAAAACATAAAACTATTTTTAAATCACATAACTAAATAAGCTGTTAATAATTTAAATTAACATATCTTGTTGTTGTGCTTTGTATTATGCTTAAGATTTATGAAGTTGTATTTTGTATGTGGTAATATATTTGATAACTATAATATAATTTAGTAACCAATTTTAAGATATAACATATATATATTTTGTAAAATAATTGATAAGATAATACCATTTAAAAATCAAATTCAACTTAAAGGGAAAAAGTTAAAAGAAATAATTTTTTTGAGTGTCAATTATTCTTATCTTTATTAGTATTAGATTGTAAAGTTTGAATCAGTATTGTTGCGTTTTGCTTAGAATGTTAGGGTCGAGTTGTTTGGTTAGCTTATGGGGGTTGAGGGGATCAGCACACTCGGGAGAAATTGTTTTTTTATGTTATGATTGATGAGTTTATTTTTATTAGATGTTTAACCCTTTTATGTCGATGTATTTTTATTTTTTTTAAGGGAGTGTGACTACAATTGAAAGGTTTTTTTTCAAGAGCTTCACCATTATAACTTTTCTCATTCATTTTAGAAAAATTATGTAACATCTAGTGATTTTAGAAAAAATTTCAATAAGGTTTTTTTTTTATTTAATTATTAAGCATTAGGTTAATTTTAAATTTTACCCGGTTGCCATATTTTGGAATAGGCTTGAGATGATATTACTGATTAAATATTATTAGTCCTATTTTTAACTTTGAACCCTAAACAAGCCCCAATGGTCTGAAAGCAACCTATGCACTTCAGGTCATCAAACCAAGTTCATGTGCTACATTCTATGGTTCTATGATTTTTTACTTGCTTCTTTACCATCTAACAATATGAAATGCCATAAGGTATATTTTAATAAAGAAAATGGTGATATTTTAATGTGTAATGCATTTTTTAGATTGGTCTTATTTGAGTTGTAAACTTTTTCATTTTTATTCAATCAATTTCAATATTCTATTTTGTTTGATTTTTAATTTTTTTTCTTATTTAAAATTAAAAAATATCAATTTATTTTATAACCCTTACCATAAATAAATAAAATAAAAACATATTATAGTTATATTATTTTCAATTAGTTTTTTTAATTGAGACCAAAAATTGATCCACTCATAAACACCCTTTGAAATTTGTAACTTATACTTTTCGATTTATATTCGATATTATATTTATAAAAATAATGAATATAAATTAGTTTTCAAAATAAGGTTCAAAGTTAACGAACCATAATATCTTTAAAGCTTATTCAATGTATAGAAAATAATAAACTCCAGTTGATATATTTTTTCAGTTGATAATGCCCACCACCTGGTTGATGAAATGCCGCACGGTAGTTTTGTGTTTTGGATTGCTCTGGTTTCATCTGGGTAAGCCCTCCTCTCACCTTGTCCCCCCATATTCTTGAAGAGGAAGCAACAAAGTCAACAGCAGCGCATTCCCTGCAGCAACTAGCAACACATCACCAGCTGTAGCGATAGCAGTTGCGCCCCCATCAAACAGGCTGATTCAGAGGAGCTTTTTTGCTGTTAGAGGGGAGCGTCTTCTGCAAGGGGGGTTGTGGCTTTTCTAGAGGGGTAGAGGCATTCCTTGGGAGTGGGAGATCTTTTAGGGGGAGGCTGTTTTGCTTGCAGAAGGTCTGGAACTGAGGGGAAGCTGCAAGGGTGCGTTTTGAGACAGGTTTTTGAGAGACATCTTTTTAGAGAGGGGAGAGGACTCTTTCTGGGGAGGAAGATATTTTGAGAGGAGGTTTTCTTCAGCTTGGGGAGGATCTTTTCTTGGGAGGCAAGTCTTGAGCTAGAGGAGGGGGTTTGTGGAACTGGAGAGAAAAACCAAAATGCGAAGTGAGCTTGAGAAGAAAGCTTGCTGGTAAAGAAAGAGAGAAACAGAGGAAGGTCGCGTTGTGAACTTCCAGGCAAGACTGTCTTGAGCTTGGTATGTTTTCCATCTTTAAATGTCCTGCATCATTCTCTTGATCCATGAACATTATTTTGTGATTTGCTGTGGACATCCAGGGCCACAGGTTGTTTTAGTTGAATGTGATTACCTGCATATACCTGCTCTATTTTGTTCTTTATAATATTCTTGACATTTTCTCTCGTAAATGGCTGGACCCCCATTTTGGTTTGATGCTTGATGGTTATATAGAGAATCTCCAGTTCATCCCACCCGTTTTAGACTCATTGATTGACTCCGAGCTGTAGCTTCATTGGATTTCTATTCTTTTCATTGTTTTTATCTTCCTCCATTTTTGTGTTTTTCTTTCACCATTTGTTGCTCAAGGAGACGCTCTAGTTTCCTAGTAATTGCTTCATCAAGGCTTTGTATGGTTTGAGATTTATGGGAGGGCAAGGACGAGCAAGTTTGTGTTAAAGGAAGCTCACAGGGATGCCAATGAAATAGCAAAACATGGGATGATGATTGGTTTTGTTACAGCATTGTTTCCAGTGAAGGAAAACCCAATGAAATCTGAAAAGTAACAGGGGAATTCAGGCTTGAACGAAGGGGAATGACTCATTACTTAATGGTTGCAATACAGAAAGTGGGTAAATGAGTGCTCAGGTATATGCATATTCCAGCAGGGTTGTTTATTTTAGTGGTGACATCTGCAATTTTTAGTTTGAGAAGATCTCTAAGACGCCAGAAACCACACCCCTTTGTTATTCCACGGTGTTCAAATAATATAAGCTTTATTCCCCATGCATGCCAGCCTTGTCGCCCTCATTCCGTCCTTCTCATTCCACAAAAGCTATCACATCACCCAAAAATGCTATACTTCAATTCCTATGCACCATGAACCATCCCCTATGATGAAATGTGCCATTCCGTTACCTTCTGCCCCTTTATATGTTTGAGATCTTTCTCACCCTATTCCCACTCGCGCTTGGAAATGGCCGCCTTGCGTGTACCAATTTCGAAGCCCTCGCTACTGTAGGAGCTTCTGAAAATCTGGTTGGCGCAATAACCAGGTTTACTGCAACAAGAGGAGCACTGGTGTCTTCAGTTGACAAGATCATATTTGTTGGGTCACTTGGTGTTGTTTAACGATGTGCATGGTCTCAACTTCCTACACTGCAAATTGTTTTGGTTATGGGGTCGGGGCCCAATTAATTTGGTGAGGAAATTGGACTTCCTCTCGTTAATGAGGCCCATGACACTTTTGGGTTAGTTGGCCTGCTTGAGAACTCCATCACGATGCATATCCGGTGTTATGTCTTCATGGCTGGGAATCATTCCCGGGGCTGTACTCTTAGAGATCCATTTCTTCAGGAAGAAATTCAGTAGGGTTATTTCAACATGCATTGCTCATATTATGACGAACATCTTCCAGCAAAAGTTCAAGATTCCTTCTACACAACTCTTGAATCAATCTTGTCTCTATCAAGCACTGACGTTATTCATCCCTGGCTGATTTCTAGACTGGTTTCTGATTAATCTATGCGTATTTGCTTTCAAATGTACACCATGTCGCCTGTCACCTATCAGGTTCTGGGCTCTTGAGAACATGCCTAGTACAAGCGTTTAATTATGTCCCACTTCATGACCCATTAGGCTGGAGAAAGAACAAACTGAGGATTGTGATGAGGTTGCTGCCACTAATGAGGAAAGCCAACCCCAAGGCATGGAGATGATAACTGTCAGTTTCATCCTCTGTCAGATCAAGTTTATTGTACTCCTGAGCACCACCAATTCATTAAGCTACAAGTTGTAAATCAGCTTAAGTCTACCCAGAGATATACGAATGATATGTTCCCATGGCTTATGGTGACTATTTGGAGAAGGTGATCCTTGTGTACAGTTTGATAGAGTTAGAAAGTTGTGGGTCTACTTACATGGAGGATATGAGGTGAGACACTCACATATGCCATCACGTACGTCTCCATGCCTCCATGTCATAAGAAGGTGATGACTATATCAGCAATAATGGGTTTGACCTGGATGAAAATTCAAAGAACTAGACTTGATGCATGCATGCAAGATATGGAATAGTGATTGACTGTAGATTTGTTTGGTGGAATGCTAGGAAATGACATTTTGAATCTGATGCACACTTTCGAGTACAATGGTCCATCCACATTTAAAGCAACAGTAAACAGTTCCTACACTTTCATGCCCAATATCCCCCATCCATTTCTTTCACTACCCCTTTGTTGCCCATTTTCCAACGTGCATGAAGTCTCATGCATGTGCCCATACCTTTCCCTCCATCCATACTCATACCCATTATATCCCCTTCTATCACTACATTCCGCCACTCATTCAACTAATCCACACCCACGCCTTCATCACTTCACTCTTCTCATACCCACCATACACTTATGTCTCCACTTCCTCTCTTTAGACTACTCTTGGAGGAGTTCACATACCCAATCAATGAAGACGATGTGCATGGCGATGCCGTTCCTGTCTTTGAAGAGGATAAAGGGAATATTCGCACAGCATACTTGACAAGGCATCCCGATGCATTCTGGGTTGATTTTGGTGACTTCCAATTTATGCGTATTGAACCAAAAGTAGTGCGTTATGTTTCTGGGATTGCAACGGCTCTCTTGGGATCAGAAGAGTTTACTAAAGAGGCCTATACAGCTGCAAAAGTTGACCCAATAGCTCAGTTTTCTAAGCCTGTGGCGTCTCACATGAACAGAGATCATGCAGGAGATATTAAGCTGACTGCGCAACACATGACTTGCTTAGTGACAGCCAAAGCAATTCCATCTCAAGAGACACAGTTGGCCCTGAGGATGCGACTAGCGGGTTTCCATCTAACTCGGGTCCATCCTGAAGTCTTCCATCTACTGACATGGTGCTTTCATCAGTTCCGGATGATGATATTTATGAGTTTCCAGCCGATAATGAGCTTCTATCAATGCTTGACATGTTTGAAAAATGTAACACCCTTGTTTTCGATGAGAGTGATGAAATGAGGTGGATAAACCCAGCTATGCTCAAAATGTGAACGATGCATTACCTAATATGAAAGGAAATGATATTTTTATGGGCTTAGGAGACCTGAGCAAGCTGATAGAGACGAATGAAGATGGATTTAATTTCTCTAGTAGTCACAAAGGCAACCATTCTCTGGATCAGTGGTTCCCTGCTGTTTTCCTTCTGGAGTTACATGATCTGGATTATCCATTGAAAATCACTGTTGAACGTAGTGGATCTGGTTTTGTCTCGCCTGGAGATGTTTGCCTGGATTGCAACTGTTGCTACAACTCCGAACACTTTGGTTACCCCTTTAATGATTTTAGTGTGATACATCATGCTTCTGCGCCAACTCCTAATCCACATGTGCTGGCGGGTATGTCTTATGGGTTTTGAGAATCAAATGAATGGGGTTTCTTGTGTTATATTTATATAAATATATATATATTGTTGGTTAAAAAATAAAGTGTAAGAAGAGTTACACTTTTGAAAATAACTTTTGGAAAATAAAGTGTAAGAAGAGTTACACTTTTAATGTGTGAATTAAACACATGATTAAGTTTTGAAATGTTACAAAACTTGAAAGGTTGAGGAAGACAATGAGTCTTCTCATCTTTGTAACTTTATAAACTTAAGAGGTTAAGTGTAAGAGAGTTACACATTTGAGATTAAATCATGTTTAATGTGTGAATTAAACATATGATTTAATTTTGAATGTTACAAAGATGAAGAGGTTGAGGAAGACAATGAGTCTTCTCATCTTTGTAACTTTATAAACCTAAGAGGTTAAGTGTAAGAGAGTTACACATTTGAGATTAAATCATGTTTAATGTGTGAATTAAACATATGATTTAATTTTGAATGTTACAAAGATGAAGAGATTGAGGAAGACAATGAGTTTTTTCTCATCCTTGTAACCTTTTTTTCAACCCTAAGAGTGCTATATATATGACTTTTCTTCTTTTTGAAATCTCATGCAGAAAAGTGAAAAGGCTTGATCAATCCCAAGACTATTTCCATTTAGTTCTCAAAGAGATTTCTAGAGGTGGGAGGAAATAGAGTCTTTGGACAAAGTTCCAAGAACTTGTTTGAGCCTTTCTTGGGTTCTTCTTCTTCTTGTTCTTATTTTGTATCTAAGAGAGTTTTATTATACAAAAGTGAGTGTGTGAGAGTGTTTCCTTTCTCCATTGTATCCATTTTTTGATCAACATTCAAAGACTCTACTTACAATGGAGGGAGAGACTATCAAGATTATGAACCAAGACCTTGTGAGGTTGGATCGTTTTGATGGTTCCAACTTCACTAGGTGGCAAGACAAGGTGAGATTCCTTCTCACAGCACTCAAGATTTTCTACATCCTTGATCCTACCTTGGCACCATTACCGGAACCAAAGGAAAATGACACACCTCAAGTGGTGGCGGCAAGGAAGACGAGGGAGGAGGATGAGCTCATATGTAGGGGTCATATTTTGAACGCCTTATCCGATAGGCTATATGATCTCTACACCAACACCAATTCCGCGAGGGAGATTTGGAAGGCTCTTGAAAACAAGTACAAAGCCGAGGAAGAAGGTACCAAAAAGTTTCTTATTTCTCAATACATAGATTTCAAATTTTTTGATGAAAAGCCTCTCTTACCACAAATTCATGAGTTGCAAGTAATTGTGAATAAGTTGAAAGTTCTCAAAATTGAACTTCCGGAGGCCTTCCAAGTTGGTGCTATTGTGGCTAAATTACCATCAAGTTGGAAAGGTTACCGGAAGAGGATTCTCCACAAGAGTGAAGATTACTCCTTGGAGGAGATTCAAAAACATCTTCGCATTGAGGAAGAATCGAGATCAAGAGACAAAATGGTAGAAGAGTCCAATGGTGGGACTAACAAAGCCAATGCGATTTCAAAGGCCAATCATCCTAGAGGTAAAAATAACAACAACAAAAAGAATTCCGGAAATTATATGAGCCCTAAGAAAAATCAAGAGCAATTTAAGGGCAAGAAAGGTCCTTGTTTTGTGTGTGGAAAACCCGGGCATTATGCTAGGGAGTGTAGGTTCCGAAAGGACCAAAAAGGGGCTGTGGTGAATGCAATTGATGAGGAGATCATTGCAACACTAAGCGATGTGTGTGTTGTCCAAGGAAAGGTGCAAGGATGGTGGTATGATACTTGTGCCACAGTTCATGTTACCTATGACAAATCTCTTTTCAAGACCTTTGAAGATGCAAAGGGAGATCAAGAGGTTCAAATGGGCAATGAAGGAAAATCCAAGGTGCTTGGCAAGGGCACTATTGAAGTTGTTTTTACTTCCGGAAAAAAGGTTACCCTTACAAATGTATTGTATGTCCCCGATATGAATAAAAATTTGGTTAGTGGGGATTTGCTTGGAAAACCGGGTATCAAAGCGGTGTTTGAATCCGGTAAGCTAATTTTATCCAAATCGGGGAACTTTGTGGGAAAGGGGTATTCTTGTGATGGGATGATCAAACTTTGTACCAATGACAATATCATTAAAATGGCTTCTACTTCCGCTTATATGTGTGATTCAAATTCTTTATTTTTGTGGCATAATAGGCTTGCACATGTTGGTTTAAGCACTATTAAAAGGATTGTCAAATGTGGTTTGATTGCTTGTGATACCAAGAAATTTGAAAAATGTGAAATATGTGTTAAATCAAAGATGATTAAAAAGCCTTTTCATAGTGTTGAGAGATCATCTAATTTGCTTGATTTAGTACATAGTGATCTTTGTGAACTTAATGGCATGTTAACAAGAGGTGGAAATAGGTATTTTATTACATTCATAGATGATTGTTCTAGATTTACCTATGTGTTTTTGTTGAAAAACAAAAGTGAAACTTTCAATGCCTTTAAAGTTTACAAAGCCGAAGTTGAAAATCAACTAGGAAAAAATATTAAGGTGCTTAGAAGTGATAGAGGTGGTGAATATTTCTCTAGTGAATTCAATTCTTTTTGTGAAGAATATGGCATAATACATGAGTGCACCGCACCCTATACACCTCAACACAATGGCATAGCGGAGAGAAAGAATAGAACATTCTTGGAAATGGTGAATGCTATGTTATTGCATGCTAAATTGAATTTCAATTTGTGGGGTGAAGCTTTGTTTACTTGCTTGCCATATTTTGAATAGAATTCCTATGAAGAAAAATGAGATATCTCCATATGAGTTATGGAAAGGAAGGAAGCCTAATATAGGTTACTTCAAAGTGTGGGGGTGTCTTGCTTATTGCAAGAAAACGGATCCAAATAAAACAAAATTGGGTCCAAGAGCCATTAAGTGTGCATTTGTAGGCTATGCCTCAAATAGCAAAGCTTATAGGCTATTAGACTTGGAGTCTAATGTGATAATTGAATCAAGAGAGGTAGAGTTCTTTGAGAATTTGTTGAGTGATAGCAATTCTCAAGTACCTACTAGTGTTGGAGAGTCTCTAGAGGAGACACTTTCAAAAGTTGTTGAGCAACCCATTGTGCCTCGGAAAAGCCAAAGAGCTAGAAAAGAGAAAGTGTTGGGATCGGATGAGATTGACTCTCAAAGAATTTCCTTTTACTTAGTAGAAGGAAATAGAGAAGATATTATAAGAAAAATTCCTATAGTACTTCAAATAGAAGAGGATCCCAAAACATACAAAGAAGCTATGGCTTCTAGAGATGTTGCTTTTTGGAAAGAGGCTATCAATGATGAAATGGATTCAATTATGTCCAACCAAACATGGGAATTGGTAGACCTTCCACCAGGTTCTAAACCAATAGGGTGCAAGTGGGTATTTCAAGGAAATATCACACCGATGGCATGATTCAAACCTTTAAGGCTAGATTAGTAGCTAAGGGGTTTAAACAAAGAGAAGGTATTGATTATTTTGATACCTATGCGCCGGTGGCTAGAACAACATCGATTAGGATATTGTTTGCTTTGGCATCAATTCATAATCTATTTGTTCATCAAATGGATGTCAAAACGGCATTCTTGAATGGGGATCTCAATGAGGAGGTCTACATGGAACAACCGGAAGGTTTTGTTCTACCGGGAATGAAAACAAAGTGTGTAAGCTTGTCAAATCATTATATGGTTTAAAACAAGCTCCCAAACAATGGCACGAAAAAATTTGATCATGCTATTCTTTCGGATGGATTTAGACACAACAATGCGGACAAGTGCTTATATTCTAAGACTTGTGATGACTATATGGTCATAGTGTGTCTATATGTGGATGACATGTTAATCTTGAGTGATGACATGAGAGGAATAATAGAAACAAAAAGGTTTCTATCCTCAACCTTCAAGATGAAAGATCTTGGAGAAGTTGATACTATATTGGGTATCAAAGTGAAAAGAAATAGTGGGGGTTATGCTTTGAACCGCACTCCACTATATTGAGAAAGTAGTTAGCAAATTTAGTCATCTCAAGATTAAAGATGCTAATACTCCATTTGATTCAAGTATAAAACTTGAAAAGAATGATGGTAGATCGGTGGCTCAACTTGAGTATGCAAGTGCAATTGGAAGTCTTATGTATGCTGCTCAGTGTACTAGGGGTGACATTTCATTTGCGGTTAGTAAACTAAGTAGGTTTACTAGCAATCCAAGCGTGGAACATTGGAAAGCTATTGGTAGAGTTCTTGGTTACCTAAAGAATACCAAAGAACTAAGCCTCCAATATTCAAAGTTTCTGCTATAATTGAAGGGTATTCAGATGCAAGCTGGATATCGAGTGTGGGAGATAATTTATCTACCACAGAGTTGGGTGTTTACACTTGGTGGTGGGGCTGTCTCTTGGGGATCCAAGAAACAGACTTGTATATCACACTCAACCATGGAGGCAGAGTTTATAGCTCTAGCTGCAACCGGAAAAGAAGCTGAGTGGCTTAGGGATCTCATGATGGACATCCCTTTTACTGCAAATAATGTGTCAACAAAGTGTCGATACACACTTGTGACGGTCAAGCCACTCTAGCTCGTGCGCATAAAGTGGAGTGTACAATGGGAAGTCTAGACATATAAGCATTAGACATGAGTATGTGAGACAATTGATTCAAAATGGAATCATCTCAATCTCATTTGTGAGGTCAAGTGGAAACTTGGCGGATCCTTTTACTAAACCTCTTACAAGAGATTTAGTAAGGATAACATCTAGAGGGATGGGACTAAAACTCCTTAAATAAAACTCACCAATGATGGTAACCCAACTTAATACTACGAAATGACTAGTCTTAAGTTCAATGGGTAAAAACAAGTCATTGATAAGTGGGTTGTGGCAGCATTAGAACATGTGAGTTCCATCTGTGATGATTAATGCTGGTTGTTACCGTTGGAGGGTTAAGCTTAAAGCTTTTAATGAAATTCAGTCTATGTGTGACAAGCATCTTAAAGGTAACAAGGATGCTGAAAGAATTTCACCTATGTGAACTTAGGGGTGGTGCCGCCTCTCATGAGAGTTGGAGTTTCTTTCAAGAAAGTTCATGAATGGATTGAGCACATGGCCATAAAAGTGCTAAGCAAGAAAATAATGGGCACTCGTGTGGTTAGTGGAAGTGTGTGTGTTGTTACCGGTTTCGTTACAAGGAATAACTGGTTCAATGCTACAAGCAACCTGGGATTTCAACGGAGCTTTGTGACAATTACACTAAGGTAAAATTCAAATCGAAAGATATTTTATTTTATGCATTTTCACTGTTAAGGTTATAAGGGTTTATGTTTATTTTTAACCAAGTGGGGGATTGTTATATTTATATAAATATATATATATTGTTGGTTAAAAAATAAAGTGTAAGAAGAGTTACACTTTTGAAAATAACTTTTGGAAAATAAAGTGTAAGAAGGGTTACACTTTTAATGTGTGAATTAAACACATGATTAAGTTTTGAAATGTTACAAAACTTGAAAGGTTGAGGAAGACAATGAGTCTTCTCATCTTTGTAACTTTATAAACTTAAGAGGTTAAGTGTAAGAGAGTTACACATTTGAGATTAAATCATGTTTAATGTGTGAATTAAACATATGATTTAATTTTGAATGTTACAAAGATGAAGAGGTTGAGGAAGACAATGAGTCTTCTCATCTTTGTAACTTTATAAACCTAAGAGGTTAAGTGTAAGAGAGTTACACATTTGAGATTAAATCATGTTTAATGTGTGAATTAAACATATGATTTAATTTTGAATGTTACAAAGATGAAGAGATTGAGGAAGACAATGAGTTTTTTCTCATCCTTGTAACCTTTTTTCAACCCTAAGAGTGCTATATATATGACTTTTCTTCTTTTTGAAATCTCATGCAGAAAAGTGAAAAGGCTTGATCAATCCCAAGACTATTTCCATTTAGTTCCCAAAGAGATTTCTAGAGGTGGGAGGAAATAGAGTCTTTGGACAAAGTTCCAAGAACTTGTTTGAGCCTTTCTTGGGTTCTTCTTCTTCTTGTTCTTATTTTGTATCTAAGAGAGTTTTATTGTACAAAAGTGAGTGTGTGAGAGTGTTTCCTTTCTCCATTGTATCCATTTTTTGATCAACATCTTGCGTTTGGTAACTTCACGGATTCACAAGTGGATATTGTGGGCAGTGCATATCTGGTGAAGGAAAGTTAACAAAATTTGCAGTGGCCTGTGAAGGAGCTAGAGGTTTGAACTGTCCAAATGAAAGAGCAAAGTAATCTAGTCACTGAAACATATGAAAAAGTTGAAGAGGCTTCACAAGTCAACCCAGAATTTGAGGAGACTGAGCTAGCTGAATTTGCAAACTGAAGTAACCGAACCTGATAATTCAGAATAGGTGTTACCCTAATGAGGCGCATTTAAACTAGCATTCCTAAACCCGAAATGTAAGTCGCCTTTAGGACAAGAAGACTCGCTACTGAAGTCAAGCCAATGATGACGAATCGAAGTCTGGATCATGGTCTCTGTCGGCGCCTTCTTAACAACAAGGAATGATGAGCCTTTGCGTGGCAGAATGCATTTTGCTGTGACACATGGCGTCCACGCTATGAGGTTTGGCAATGAGACTTCTGTTTTGTAAGTCATGTCAGTAAAGTCAAGCTCTCTATGTGCATGTAAATAAGAGATTTCGGAATCGCGGCTTGTGTCAGCCCTTCATGGCTGCACCCACGTCAGCCAAGTCTAGTAAGACTCGATACGAGCTAATATCTGCCAATGAGGGTGATAGGCAGCAACTTCGGTGGCTGTACAATGCCTGCGGATGAATTCCTCAATTTTTTTACGTACTCCAATGCTTCATGATGCTTAACCTTTAGTTCCAGCAAGTCAAACGGCTACAGAAGCTGCAGAACTGGCGATGGCCGTGGATGCCCCATTCAGTCCGTTGTAGTGGATCAACTGATTCTTCTTTCAAGTACCTGTTCGGGTTCAGAAGCAAGTAGCACAAGTGATTGGGGAAACCCAGAGGACAATGCATTTGGTGGATGGAAAGCAAGTTAATGTTAGCTTGAGAATTGGTGGCAGGTAGCAACAGGCATGGAAATGGTCCTAAAGAGAAGTTTCTATTCTGTGTAGTGAGGTCCATGTTGGTGGTGAGGCGACCTCCATTGCTGTTTTGATGAGTCAACCTACTATTCATCTCAAAGAGCTTATGGATCAGAATCCTATGAGGCCATGGTATACCCTCCTGAAACTGCCATAAAAAGCCTAGGCCCACTTCTGCATGGTTTGCATGGCCTCTGCGGGGCCACGTGTCATTTTCATTTTCTAAAAATAATCTTCCAAATTCCATTTTCCAAATAGTTTTCCCATTTTTAATCTTTTTCAAACAATTTTAACTTTTCAAATTTTCATCCTTAGCATTTTTCTTAGGTTCCAAAAATCCATTTTTCAATAAAATTTTGCCGCCATTTTTCTTTATGGTAAGCAATTTTCACATTTTCTCTATTTTTAAAAGGTTTTGAAATAAGCAATGATTTAATTTTGTAATTCCAATTAATGCATGCTATGGCTTATAGTGTGTGATCTTGTTGGCTATCATTGATTTCCTTATCGATTACCATGATTGCTTCATTTCATTAGTAGAGACTCATTTTTAGGGACTTAGAAGGGTGCTACGGTTTTTATCGTACCTTCCCGATAAGTAACCTGACCCTCGAGCCCATTTTCAATTTTCACAGACCACCTTTTCCAAATAAGGAATCACACTTAGGGTTTTTCTTTCTTATTTTATTTACCTTTTAAAAATAAAACAAAAATAAGTGACGATTCAAAGTCATTTTTTAATAAATAAATCATTTTCAAATTAAAATCGAGCTCACCATCAAGTGGATGTGCATGAGCCGAAATACGGGGTCCACTTCTAATGAGAAATGACTATTTTACTCCCTTTATTATCTTATTTCTTTTTTTTTTTTCAGTTCAATTAAATCTTAATACTAAAGACTAATTGTTTGAATATAAATGCCCAATTAATTTATTTGGCACATTAATTTTTTTTTAACTTAAACCCAAACTCAAAATTAAAATGCAATTATATTTAAATAGCCCAAAGTTTTTATTTTCTTAATTAATTAAATTACATATTTACTCAAGCTTGGATTTGGGTTGTTACATATGTAATTTTGAATTTCATGTTGTTAATGAGTGTTCCCTTCAAATGAAATTTTGTGTTATTTGAGAAATCAAAGTACCAAAAATCAAGGAACTAGCTAGCAACAAAAATAGTTGAATTAAAATTGCAGTTGACAAGATTTTATTTATTTTATTTTGATTTTAAATAGAGAATTTTTATATTTTATGCCTAAGAAGCTCAATAAGAGTATGATGATAAAAAATAAATATAGGATGAGCTAAATTTTTTGCACCAATCAATTGTGATTTTAGTCTTTTGAATGTTTACCTGGTTTTCATTTATTGACTATAATAGTTCTTTTCATATGTGTGTATAAATGTGTCATCCAACTATATTATCCTTTTACATTTATAAAATTTAATGTCTTTTCCCATTAAATTATCAATATACCAAATGTAATTTATTAGAAGTTTTTGTTCTTATCCTCCGACCAATAAGAATCAATCTTGTTTTTTTCCAAGAAGGTGCAAGGATAATCTCACAAGAATAAGTTTCTAGTATTTTAATGCAAACATTAAGTGAGTATAACAAGAATCAACTTAGTTTTTTAAGAAAGTTTGAGGATAAGCTCACAAGAAAAAATTCAGAAGACAATGATTTTTTTTGTATTTTAATGCATTTTAATGCCAACATTAGGTGAATAGAAGGAAATCAAATGTAGGTTGAAAAATTCAACTCAATTTTTATTAAAAATTTAAATACATTGTCATCTTTATTTAAATATTGTTAGTGCGTATCTATGGTTGAAATTTATTCAATGCAAATTCAAAATAAAATAAAAAATGAAAGAAAAATTGTGATGTGGAAATATGTTGAGAGAAATTTTATCTAGTGGGCTCTATTTGCATAAGTCACATGACAAGTGGGAAATGAATTTATAGTAATCATAAGTTTTGTTACAACTAGATGAGATCCATTGCATGAATAGTTGCTATTCTTTTTTGATTCTTACATGATAAATTAAGTATTGTCAATTCTTTAACAAAAATAGAAAAATAATTATGTTTACTTCAAAATTGAAATATATCTCTTTGATTCAGTTTGAGGATTCATAAGAATGAACTTTCTTTCTATTATTAAGATAATTAATCTTGTTGACTTTCTAGGTGTTGCCCTTTCTCACAAAAAGTATGTTGCTTATTCCTTCCAACATTAAAGTTTAATTAAGATTTTTGAACAAACAAAGCTAAACTAAATTATCAATAGATTTTGTCATACTTTCAAATGAGATCAAACTATTATAAATGGATGGGAAATGAAGAATGATTACGAATTGAGGTTTTAAAAATAATTAAAACTCACTTAAAATCACAGAGAATATAACCTGATTATCATTAGTCAACATGAAGTCACTAATTACACAATGATATGATGAAAATATATTAAACAAAGACTTAAAGAAAACAATAGTTTAGGGATTTTAGAAAAATTCATTTGAATCATGATGATTTGATGGAGATTTGAAAAAAAGGACATGAAAAGAAGACTTTAGAGTGACTTGTTTCCTTTAATTTAATCCCTTAGAACTAGAATCTAAATGTTTTGAATCGGTATAGAAATTTCAAGTGAATCACTAGTTGAACACATATAATAATCATATTAACATAATACAATAAAATAGAGAAATCCAGATTTTAAATTTTCTAAAATATTTGGATCAACCTATAACAATTAAGATTAAAAGAGAAGATGAATTTCTACTTATGCAATAATTTAGTTAGAGTTTTATTTAAACAAAGATTAAAATAACAACAGTTTTAAATTTTGAACAAAATTCCTTCGATCTCGTCATAATCAACAAGGATTTGAGAAAAACTATATAATAAGGATTTGGATTAACTAAGTTTGTTTAAATTCACAAAATTAAAAATCTTAATATATTAAATTAAATTAGATTCATGGAAAATTCAAGTAAATCACCGATTAAATACATAAAATGATTAAAAAAAATTTAAAATTAAGTTAACAATTCTTAAGAGAAAAGCCTAGATCTAAAAATTTTGAAGACAATTACATCATTCCTAAAATAATGAATCTCTAATTATATGATAACCTACTGAGAAATTATTAAACAGAGATCCACAAGGAGCATCAATTTAGAATCATAACAAAACAAACCAAATATCTATAGGTTATGTTTGGTTCCCGGAAAATACTAAGGAAATAAAAAAAAATGTAAAGGAAAATGATTTTTTCATGTTTGGTTGTCCTATGAAAAATATAAAAGAAAATAAAATATAATTAAAACTAATTAAAAACTTTATGTATTTTAAAATTATTTAATCTTTATATTAATGAGTTAAAATAAATAAAATGAGTTTGAAGTAAAAAATAAAAATAACTTATCAACTTTTAATCCATTTTTTATTTTCCTTCACTTTTTCTTTCCTTCTATTTTTCCTTTGTATTTTCTTTCCCTTGCATTTTCCCTCAAATTTTCTGAGAACCAAACATAGTCATAGAGAAAAATAAAGGAAAAGTCTAGATCCAAATTCGGATAGTGATTGCATTAACTTTAAATAATTGGCACCTAAAAGGATGAATCTATAATCATCTGATAATTTATTCAAGATTCCTTAAACAAAAATCGACCAGAAACATCAATTTATGATTGCAGCAAACAAACCAGACATCTATAGAGAAAACAGAGGAAGCAAAAAAAAAAAATCATCTTAATCCTTCAAGACTACCGAGTCCATAGGAATAAAATAAAACAGATGAACAAATTATAATAAAAAAGCCTCCGAGCAAATCTAATATTAATCAATAAAGAATTACCTCCCACCTCTCACTCTCTCAACCCAATGCAATCAGCATGACTTCTAAAACTGTCCTCCTGTAGTTAGCTTTGGGGCAAAATTGTCCTTTTATAGAAAGAAATATAAGTTTTAGTCTCTTTTAAAATTTAAATTAAAGTCTTGTCAAATAAGGTTTCATTTGTCAACTAAAATCACAATTGACAAATAAACCTTCATTTTTAGGTTTCGTTTTTAAATTAAAATCACAATGATAATTAAAACTTCATTTTTTAATTGAAACCTCAATCGGTTTTAGTTATTTTTATTTTTTACTTTAAAATTTAATTAAAAATATTAAATTACAAATTATTGTTAAAATTAAAAATATATATTTTAATAATAAAAAATTTATATATTGAACTTAAAGATTTAATATTACTTTAATAAAGATAAATTGATAAATATAATAATAAATAAATATTTTATTTATTAATAAGTTAATAATCTTAAAATAATAAAATTATATGACATATAAATAAAATATAAAATTATATAATTTATTAATTTAAGATATTTAATTTGTTATATTTTTAAGATATTAATTTATTTTTATTTTAACAAATTTATCTTTATTAAAATAATAATATATTTTCAAGTTTCCATAGATAGATTTTTTTTTTATTATTTTAAAGCATATGTTTATAATTTTAGGTAAAAGAAATACCATTATTTATACAAACACAACATCGTACGTTAAAAATACATTTTAAAATTAGTTAACTAAATTAATTAGAACAAGTCTATTACAAAATGTAATTTTTAGTAGTTTCATCAAAATCACAAAATAACCCACTAAACATTTATATAATGAAAGAAAAAAACCACCCTATATAACTTAAATTGATAAATTATATAATTTTATATCTTATTTATTTATACATCATAATTTTATTATTTTAAAAATATTAATTTATTTATGAATAAAATATTTATTTATTATTATATTTATCAATTTATTTTTATTGAATTATTAATATATTCCTAAGTTTAAATATATAAAAAATTTATTATTAAATTATATATTTTTAATTTATAATTTAATATTTTTAATTAAATTTTAAAATAATAAAAGAAAATTTACCTGTTAGACTTTAATTAAAAAATTAAAACCTTAATTATCAATGGTGGCATTTGGGTAAAAAATGAGGTTACAGCTTCAACTTAATTTTTTTTTTTTAAAAAAGAAAAATTTATGAGATGACTCCCATGTGGTAATAAAGGGCGTAAGTTTTGAGAGAGAGCTATAGTTTATATTTCTTTTTTTTTTGAAAGGACTATAGTTTATATTTCCCTTTTTGAAAGGGCTATAGCTTATATTTCTTTCTCCCCAAAACTCGTATTCTCGGCCAAACAGGGCCTTGGAGAACTGAAACTTTTCCGGCCCTTCTGTATCACTTGATCACTTACCATTTTTACCATACATGCAAAGAAACAAATAAATAACTAAATAAAATCAAAACGAAAACAAAACAATAAAAACAAAAAAAAACACATAATAAATAAAGAGAATAAAAAACGGCCATGGATGGCCTGCCAGATCCACGAGAACATCTCCAAATGGTGCGTGAAGATCAGCAACGGGCTTGAACGCCATGACCAGAGAATGGCAAAGAAATCATCGATGTCCAAGAAGTTCAGCTCCGGCCACCAGAATGGTCAGCAGATAATGGCCCAGATAAACTTGGTTCGGTCCCGCCCGACCTGAATCTTTGTCAGTAACAGCATAGGCGAAAATCACGACGCCGCTTAGAGCAGCACTGATGAAGAACGTGGCCCAAAGGTAAAGCCACGCGAGGAAGATGTTCATGTGACAAGTTTCAGCGATGCCGGAAAAAAGAGATGGCCATGATGTCCATTCCGATGATGATCAACAGCCACTGTAGAAACTTTATACAGTCGGTGTTGTGGGTGAAGAGGTTTGTGAGAAAGGGTTCAGCTGCAGAACGTGTTTGGAGATGAGATCAGGAGGCTCGGCGGTCTGACGAGGCTGTGCGGAGATGATAAAAAATAATAATAAAAAAAACTTGGCTTTGGTGTGACTCTTACAAAGGGCGGTTGTGAGAGCCGTATATTAGGTTATAGGGTATAGGTTATGGCAGCTTTAGCATCAGCTGTCTTATTGCTAACTTTTGGGCTGGCAGAGGGCTATTAGGGATGGCTGAGGAGATGGTTTGCAGGTTGTAACTTGTAAGGTAGTGGAGATAAATCAGCTAGTAGCCTAGTAGATGGATTGGTGACTTTGGGCAGCTCAAAGGGAAAAAATAGCTGTGGCAGGGGTAATGGCTGATGGGTGAAAAGATGTATGTCTTGGGCGGTGAAAGCTGGACCGTAACAGAGAGTGGGACAGCTGATTGCAGCTGCAAGGGGCTAAGGCTAGGAGCAGACCCGGTTATGGGATACTGTGTTTTATTAGATTATTTTTAATACAATGGGCTATGGAGGTAGATATGTAAATACATTTAAATGGAAATATAACTTTTATTATTTTGTTTTAAAACATAGGTTATGATAAACATAAAACTTTATTTTGATATATAAATATAATTGATGAAATGTTATTCAAAGTATTATTATTATTATTATCATTATTATTATTATTGAAAATAACTTATTTTATATTCCGTGGGGATTGAATAATTATAGTGATGTTTTAATTTATAATTAATAAAATATTAAAAAGATTATAATTTCATCATGATTTGTCAATTTTAAAAAAACATATTAATAAATGTGATTAATATATTTATTTTTATAATTTATAGAGTGATTTTTAATAAAATGTTTGGATGACATAAATTCTCATTTGTATAAAGATTTGTTTGAATTTGCTATGGGCCTTTTATCATATTCTATATTTTAAAGGAGAATGAAATCAATTATTAATTAATTTAAAACTTTAATCTATTTTATAAAATTAAAGTTTTAAAATTTGAAACAAACCTAAATATGTTATAAATTAATCAATAAAAAATAAAGTCTTAAACTAAAATTTAAAAATCACTAAAATCAATATTGGAATGCACCTAATCTTTTCAAAATGCCTCTTGCATAAAATAAAATAACTAGCAATCGACATAATCATAATGAACCACCAATGAGAGCTAAAAAACAGCTTAGAAAAATAACTATAAATGCATAATAAGGTGTTAAAGGATGTAAGAAGATAAATTTAAATGGAATGTGTTAAAAAGATAAAATAGAGGATCTACACTATTATGATCATTTTAATAGCAAAGGGAAGAGATCTTAGTATAGTGTTAATAGTTGAAAGGTTGTTTGGCGGGAGTGAAGTTGTGGGTTGAGTAGGTGTTTGGATTGGATGGTTGAGACCATTCATATGAGTCTCAAAATATAGTCATTTGACTTTGTTCCTACAAGAAAGATACGGTAGAAGTTTTGTTAGGAAAGGAAAACTCAAACTCATCGAATATTACATATTTATAGATGTAAACTTGATTAGTTTGAGAATGTAAATACAATAACCCTTTTGAAGAGAGAGCTATAATCAATAAATACATTAGAATATGTTTTCTTCAAATTTGCAACCTATTTCATTAAAACATAAAACCAATATTATTATTTAAAAAAAAAAAAGAATTGAAACTTAGGAATAACAAGAGGAAGACAAGGAGGAAGGAGTAAGATTTTCAACAAAGTTACAATTAAAAGCCATGAAAAGGGTTACCTAGATCAGTCAAGAAAAATGTCTTTATTTTTTGTGAACTTTTTATTTCTTCCTATTAATGATCTTAAAATTAAGTATTTTCTAAAAGGGCAAAAATGCCAACTTAACACTCACATTTTTCCTTTTTAAACCATAGAAAAACTTATAGCGTCATCTTTAACCATCCTCACGGTAATAATAATAAAAAGATATAAAGTAAAAAAAGATAAGACTGTTGGAATACAATCGCGAAGAAACAGACATTTTTTTGAAATTCAGGGTTGTCTATTCTTTTAAAAGATATCCACTCTCATTAATTACCACACTTTTATGATAAAGGTGGTTTTGAATTTTAGGGTGATTGGTTTAGCCTATTCTTTTTAAAGGTACCCACCTTCCCGCTCATTACTATGATGACCTACATATACCATAATGACCTATAAATTAGTGGGATTTAAGTACAATATTTATTTATGTGCTTCTATTAATAATAGACCCATATGCAAAATATAAAAAGATTGTGAGAATTTAAATTTCGAGTTTTGAGCATGATCTTTCTTCCTTAGAATTAGAATTTCATGAAGGTTTTGTGCCTTTTTCTACTTTTCATGATCAAAATTTTCTTTGCCTTTTGTCATATGACTTATCATATTTTTCTATCTACAAAAATGAAGCTTATAATACCAAAGTTGTTAGTTTTACTTGACATATCAACTTAATAAACCTTTATTTTCTACTATAATATTGCTCATTACGGAAAAGACAAAAATTAATTGAATAACTTTAATTTAATGTGCGTTCACACGATCTTATGACCTAAGTAAAGATCACATGGATTTGATCATTTTTTATATTTTAGAAATTAATTGGAAATAAAAGAAAAGAACAGCTGTAAACTGCAGAGACAAGACTGTCGACCATTGTTGACTGTCAAAAAGAGAAAAGTGAGAGTAAAATGTAGGGAGAATTGTGTTTTGGGCCCAACTGGGCCCAAAATTTAAGAAATGGTCCATCTAACTGACCTAATTAATGATAAGGATATCAAATGTTAACAGACGAAAATGCCCTTCACATTTCCAACTCACATTGTTGTAAATTAATGGGTTTCACAGCTGGTAAACGTGAAATGCCATGTCACCAGAGTGAAAATTCTGAATCTTGCTACCATTTTCTCTCCCTCTGTAAACAACATACGCACAAACGATGCCGACCTTAACTGTCCCCCAATCGCTTTCTTCAACAGCCAAGGATTGTGAGCATTTCAGCTTTTGTAGGTATTTTATCAATGATCATTCCCAAATCCAAATGATGGGGGTCTGAATTATTTGCTGATATTTTGATTTTATCAGGTTGAGGCGTTTGTAGGTATGTTATCATCATCGTCCAGAGAGAATAAATTGGAGCGTTTGAGATGGAGAAGGTGAAAGGTGGGAGTCCCTACGGTGCAGGAACTTACGCTGGGGACGGCTCAAGACAACCATCTGAGCTCGAATTGGAGCAAGGTTTCCACCAGGGGAAGTACATTGCTGGCATCACAAAGAAGCGCAAGGAAGCAGCTTAATATCCATTCTCTATTCTGAGATTGTTTTGCATTCTTCCATTTTTTCACTTCTAGAATTTAAGTTCCGTATTTCTATTGGATTGCCAAAAAACAAAAAAAAAAAAAAAATAATAATTGTTGCTGTGTTTGGCATATGCTCTATATGTTGAATGTACTCAGAACATTGGTTTGCTCAGCTAACTTGAAAAAATGTCCTCTTTCTCCCCCTTTCACACTAAACCCAGAATTTTATATTGGTAACAATTAATCCCTGTCATTTTCTATTGGTTTCTGGGTATAGATTAGGTAGGTGAGAGGTCCTTTCTTTCAGCAGTGAAGGTTGGAAATTTACTGGGATTGAGAATGTTAGCCGGGGGGGGGGGGGGGTTTAATCATACACACCACCTGGATTCTACCAATAAAGTCCTTCGGAATGTAATCTAAATTTTGGCCTAATCTTTGATGTTACAGAAGGAAAGAAGGGGTGGAGATGATACACTCCACAGATTGAATAGCTAACAAGTACCTACTACTATTGACTATGTATTAATTTCCTATTAACAAGTAAAACAAATGGCATTGATTTTGTTTTACTAGTTTCTGCTTGAATTCCTAAATTTTCATTTTGAATATTTTTCTTGTCTTAGCCCACTCCACCCAACTTTTCCTTTCTCGTTTTTTTGATTAGTATCTGAAACAATTCTTATTTCGTTGAGCAATGTATATTCTTGCAAAAAATGAATTAAAAAATTAATTTGTGCCCAATTAGTTTGGTGTAAATGTCATCCACATTTATCTCATGTAATTTTAATTGGAAATATTTAGTGTTTATGGGAATAAACAGGAAGCTTGAAATTGCTAATCATTGGCATTAAATTGAAGCAGGTTTAGAAATGAAAATTCTGGATTAGGAGAGAATGGATGAGAAGGAGAATTGCGGACAGAAGAAAATAATGTCTCCCTGTTTGGCTCTGAAGAATTGCTTGGATGAGAAAATGGTGAGTACTCTAAAAGTGAGCCACAGTTAGAAGCATTTTGGTCTTCTTTAGAGTTTCCTCGTAAATTGTAGACAATTGTTAGGCCTGGTGCCACATGTGATGTTTAAAAAGCTGTTCACTAGTTGAATGGAACCCATCTTTAGGCATGCTTTTTACTGAATAAAATATATGTTTGAATAATAATTTGCCATGCTTAACATATAATCTTCTTTTGAATTCTAGCTAGAAAGTTGGAATTAACTTCGAATAACTTCACGTTAATGGAGAAATTGCTATTATTTAATTTCCTCGTATTGTTACAAAAGTATAGGGAACAAATTGAGACTTCAGTTTTTCCTTATTTTATTAACCAAAAGATTGCAATCATGATTAACCTATGCATGAGTATACATTCAGTAGTGGTTGTATGGAATTTATGCCTGTGTACAAGACATTTAGACTAAGTGTACAAGGTAGTTGTGCTTAATGTACAAGGGTATACAAATGTACCTATGTTGAAGTATTTGCAATGTTTTAAAATCATTTCCATTTTGAAAGGATGAGGAACATTCCCTCACATACATTCCTTGATCACCCACTCATCCCCTTCAATTTTATTACTTCATACATGTTGATTGGATGACCAACGACAATAATGATGAATAAGAACCTATATTGGGTTTCACTTCCCCCTTTTCCCTTCCCCATTTTCCCTTAGGCATCACATTGGAACATGGTAGCTCACCCATATGCATGCTATTTGTTTTAGGTATGTCAAATTTTTGCCATTGTATAAGACATTTACACTAAGTGTACAATGCAAATGTGCTAACTGTACAAGTGTGTACAATGCTACATATGTTGAAGGATTTCAAATGGTTTTGAATAAATTGCTTGCTCATTTTATTTTTCTAAGGGTGACATTCCTCATAGACATTCCTCATTTACATTTCTACACATTCATTGGATGAGATAGCGCGCTTATAATGAATAAGAACCTCGATTTGGTGTCATTTTTCCCCTTTTCAGTGAGCCATGACATTGGAACGTGGTTAACCTGGCCATATGCACTAGTTCTGTTGTATCTATGTGGAATTTCTGCAACTGTACAAGGCATTTAAACTAAGTGTACAAGGCCAATGTACTAAAAGTACAAGGGTGTACAAGGGTGTGCATCTTACTTTTTCCAAACGTGGGGAACAATCCTCACACATGTTGCTTGATAACACACGCATTGCATGCAATTTAATTGATGTCTACCATGTTGTTCATTCATCCTATTAGCTTCCCTAGTAATGATGAATATGAACCGAAATTAGGGTCACCTTTTGTGTCATTTTCCCTAGTCCATGGTAATGGAAACATTGGTTACCCACCCATATTCACTTGGAAATATGTACCTATTAGGGATTTGGTGACTGGACAAGGCATTTACACTAAGTGTACAAGGCCAATGTACTAAAAGTACAAGGGTGTACAAGGGTGTCCATCTTACTTTTTCCAAACGTGGGGAACAATCCTCACACATGTTGCTTGATAACACACGCATTGCATGCAATTTAATTGATGTCTACCATGTTCATTCATCCTATTAGCTTCCCTAGTAATGATGAATATGAACCGAAATTAGGGTCACCTTTTGTGTCAATTGCCCTAGTCCATGGTAATGGAAACATTGGTTACCCACCCATATTCACTTGGAAATATGTACCTATTAGGGATTTGGTGACTGGACAAGGCATTTACACTAAGTGTACAAGGCCAATGTACTAAAAGTACAAGGGTGTACAAGGGTGCCTATCTTGAAAGATTTCAAATGCTTTTGAAAAAATTGCTTGCTCATTTATTTTTTCCAAGGGGGACATTCCTCATTTCCCTTCGTACACATTCATTGGATGAGATAGCGCGCTTATGATGAATAGGAACCTCGATTTGGTGTCATTTTTCCCCAACTCGATGAGCCATGACATTGGAACGTGGTTAACCCAGCCATATGCACTAGTTATGTTGTATGATCTAGGTTGAATTTCTGCCACTATACAAAGCATTTACACTAAGTGTACAAGGCCAATGTACTAAAAGTACAAGGGTGTACAAGGGTGTATATCTTACTTTTTCCAAACGTAAGGAACAATCCTCACACATGTTGCTTGATAACACACGCATTGCATGCAATTTAATTGATGTCTACCATGTTCATTCATCCTATTAGCTTCCCTAGTAATGATGAATATGAACCGAAATTAGGGTCACCTTTTGTGTCATTTTCCCTAGTCCATGGTAATGGAAACATTGGTTACCCACCCATATTCACTTGGAAATATATACCTATTAGGGATTTGGTGACTGGACAAGGCATTTACACTAAGTGTACAAGGCCAATGTACTAAAAGTACAAGGGTGTACAAGGGTGCCTATCTTGAAGGATTTCAAATGCAAATGGTGGTTGCTCATTGTGGCCGATGTGCTGAACGTGTTGTGTTTGGCGATGAGATAACTGATGGAGGAAGGGATGACCTAGAAAAGATTACGAAGGTAATTGTACTTAACATCAACTTGTTATAAGTTCAAACTGATCCTTCGAGGACATGCTCCATTGATTAAAAAAAATTATATTTAGAAGACACAATACTATTTGAGGCAGCACTTAAGGAGTTGCATGCTTTGGTGCATGATTATTTGCATTTCTTATGTGTTTGCTTTAAAATGAAAAAATGGGGAAAAAAACCTTCACTCAGGGAAGCAAAATTCATCAGGATAAAAAGACAAAGTACAAATAAAATGAGGAAATTTATAATAGAAGTGAAGACAGTTGCATTTTGAACTTGGTTGTCTGTCAGTAGACTTAAGGCTCCTAAACCTCGCCCTTGAGATGAGCTGGAAGCAAGGCTTAGGAAAATTCTTTGGGACATGGAATTCAAATCTAGTAATGCTCATTCCATGAGACTTGTTTTACCTTTATGATTTGCACTTTATTTAGACACATTGTTATGATTTTCAAAGCCCTGTTAAGGATCTGTAGTATCATTGTTACTTCAAGAGCAGGTATTAAAGTGACCCAGAGCAACTAACCCATTACATGGTTTTTCTTAATGCCTTTTTCATTACATGTCAGTGTGGTTGATGATGGGAAACGGATTTCCACAATCCTCAAGGATCATGTGGGAAGGCTTATGTTGGGTCTTTTTCTATTTATAAATCAAGTGTTTATATTCAAGAGAAAAGGCTTTCATACTTGGTATGTAGCCATGAGTATCACTGAAAATGCAACTTCTCTTTCTATCTAGATTGATTACAGAAGCAGGCTACGTTTTTTTTCTAATAGGATCACAATGTAAATTAATCATGAATGCACTTTATAATTTGATGTGTTTAGATTTATGTACAAAATGGATTTTTATGCTCCTAGTAACTTCTGTTGGTGTTTAAAACAAACATGGAATTAACCAAAATGTTCTCTGTGCTCTTTGCAAGATACTGGTTGATTCGCGTGTAACTCCGAATGGGTCATTTAATCAAAAACATTTATAAAACCTATGACCTCATACTAACGTAGCAAAGCTACTATAGTATAGTGGCTCTAGGGTCGAACTCTGGGATGGGTTTTCATTCTACCAGTGATATAATCAAAATTAGAAATTGTATTTAATGATTTCCTTAATCAAAAACTTAAAGTTTAAAAGAAAATAAAATTTGTTTTGAAAGTGTTTGAAACTAAACTAACATAAACTAATTAAAAATGGAAGAAAGAAAGTCCCCCGGAGCTAAGGGTTGCTAGGATCAAGTTCAGAATAGAAAGTGGAAAATTCCGGATTTTTCTCCTCGCATTGGGGATTTAACCTATAGTTATTTCCCGAACCGGTATGGGTTTGACAATGAAGATTTAATCCTTAAAAGGTCAATAGAAATGGTAGTCAAGGTCCATTAATGGCTTAAGACACTATAGGTCTTCACCTTGAATCACTTTCCAATGGCTCGTACATGATAACTAATGGACTAATATGAATCTAGCAATAAGCATCCATAAAGACCTGAAGCTTACCATGTATTGGTCATTCAAAGTGATTCTAAGGGATTTAAAGCAAAACTTTGGATTTAGAAGCCATTTATGAATTCCAACTACCTGAATTTAATGCACGGGAGCTTTCCACCATTTCATCTGGACTTTTCACCTAGCTTCCTTTACTCCAAGAAACCGAAAGTTTAGCCTCTCATCCTCCGGGCAAACATCCTCAGAGGTTGTTTGGCTTCCAAGAAAAAGAAAATAACAAAGAGAAAAGAGAAACGAAAGAGCTCTGTAAATTTCCTAAGTGTCAAACGTAATACGTATTCAATTATATCCCAAGAGGTGATTTCCACCCCTTTTATAGTCTTTACAAAAGGAAAAACTTGTGATTGGCTAGTTACAAGGATAAGAAAGGAAATTACATCACAAAATACAAAGGAAAATATCTAAAGTGGAGTCGGCTAGAACAGAGCACAATTCGCAACACGCATGGGTTATGCGAACTGAATGCGAATTGAATGCGAATTTCGCATTACACCTTGTGGAATGCGAAATTTTCGCATAACCTGGAGCAGTTTTCTTCCGAAGGCCATATCTTCCTCATTTCAGCTCCAAATCGTGCACGGTTTGAAGCGTTGGATTCTTGACTTCAAGAGCTTTAAAATGGTATATAGCATGTAAAAATTTGACTTCGGGAAGTGCTCCAAAAGTGCGAAAGAAGACTGCAGCTGCTACATTTTGATTTTTCTTCACTTTGCTTCTCTTTGGTTTTCTCCTTTGCTTGACTTGTTTTAACGATCCAAAAAGCTGTCAAAACATTAAAACTAGCCACAAATATGATTAGAAGACATTGCTAGGCCCTTAACATGCCAATTGGACTAAAGATGGAGAACTACTACACAAAAGTGCTTAAAACATAATGCATTAAAGGTGTAAAATAGCACTTTTTGGGTAGTAATCACTGGTATATTGAGTTGTGGATGATCTTATTTGGTTTATATGCCTTTCCAATCCCTCATGCTACTTGTTTGTTCAGATTGCTAGAGAGATGGTAATCAGCCCAGCAAATTCAAGGTTGGGGCTTACTGCTTTGACAAAACGAGTGGGGTTAATGGATAGACCTGATAGTCCAGATGGCGAGTTGATAAAGTACAGTGTATATTCTACTTTTATTCCCTGCCTATCATTTTCCCCAAGTTGCTTTGTAGATTATTTTCTGCATATATCTTTGTTGTATAATTTCTTCCATTCATATATGGGTGTGTTCAATATGACAGAGACAATCATGGGTCTCAATGCCTGCTGACTTGTTCGATGCCGTGACCTAAAGAAACTTGCAACCATGCATGATTATGGACATATGCCTAATCCCTATATCTATAACATGTGTCAGCATGAAAAAGGAAGGATAAATGCTTTGTCTTTGTACATAAAAGGCCAGCAAATTGGGTCATTTTGCCAGGTTTTCATTGAACAAATGCACAGAATGACATCCATTATTTTAGTCTGAATGATCATCTAAATCAAACCATAAAAATTATTCCAGTTGCAACCAATTGTAAGTTGTAACAAAAAGGAAAATGTAAAATGATACATAAGGAGGCTTACATTACAGTCCCTTTGGCATTGCTTTTTCCATTGTAATATGCAAGTAGTGACATTTGGTATTTCCATTTAGTACCTCTCAACATCAGTGTTTGGACAATCCACATTTTCTTTAAAAGTTATAGAGAAACCATCCTGCCTGATTGGATGACTTATATAGTGTCTCCAAGCCTATTATTCTTGCTATATTTTCACCAATTCCTGATGTGGAATCAAGTTTTTACTGAAATCAGGATCCTGTATGTTTTCTCACTTTGCATGGTGCTTGTTTCTGTTTCTGAAACCTTCTTCCATGGAGTTTGCCTCTATTGTTAGTAGTGATGGTTATAAACTTCTATTTCCTTGCAATTTCTTCAGGAGGGACCCTTGCCTCACAACGATCGGGTGAGATATCAGCCACTGGACCTATATCCTGCTCCACTCCACAGATGTTAAAAGTGTTAACGGAACGACGCAGGGTTCTCAGTTCCTAGCATGTTGTCTTTGATCCTAGTTTGGCTGCCCTCTATCTGAGTCCAAGCTAGACATTGATTCGGGCTCCTGGGAGAAGAAAGAAACCCGGCTGTTGACACCAATGCTCTGGTTCTTAGATGCTGAAGCTATTGAATATTGTCAGCTGACTCTTGAGTAGAAGGGTGAAATGCAGCAGGATTGTATCTTGAGATGAGGCTTAGGAATGTGCTTTACAACAGTTTTGTTGGCTTATTTATTACTGTTTTGATGTTTCTTGTACAATGAAATTGAAGTTATAAGAAGGGTCGATCTGTCTTCGTGTACAGAGAAATCTGTAATGAAAATACTTTTGCCCATTAATGTATTAATGTGCAGAACATATAAAAATTGTGAAATCTCGAGTTCTAGCGAACCCATCCCTGTTGAAGTGATCAATACAGAAGTCCAAAGAGGAAACACCAGGAGTTTCTGAAAATGTTTTTTAATGTTTTGTAAAACATTTTGTTTGCTAACTTGAAATGTTTTTAACTTTTTTTTTTTTTAATTTTGTTAAAATTTTAAATATATTTTTTTAAAAAAATTTATATGTAATGTTTTATTTTTAATATTTTTTATATTTATATAATAATATTTAAAAAACAAGTAAAAATAATTAAAATATATTATTTATAAATTTTCTATCTTTAAACATCTAAGAGTATAAAATTATTTATTCATTGTCAATTTTTTTCTAGAAAATAAAAAATTGGTTTTGAAAACAATTAACAAATAGGGTTTTAGAAAATTATTTATTCATTGCCTATTTGATTATTAATATTTGTATATGAAGAATTTATTCGATTTATAAAAAATAAATATGAATATAATTAAAATGTAAATTCAAGAAAAAAAAGATATTTAATTCAAAAATGAAAACAAATCACAACAAAACAATATCGCACATCAATAACATGTTACCTTGTCATAATATTTATTGTTTTTGTTTTAGTTTTCATAAATTGAATGGTTTTGGGTTTGGAAAAATATAAATTATGGAAATATAACTAAAAAGATAATTTTAATCAAAATATTTTTTAAGGCTTGAATGTTATATTAATTGAATTTAGATTAGGTGTTCTCCCACTGAGTAATTTATCCAATAAGCAACTTGGCTTGGGCTTTGCTTCTGGTTTTTTTCATTGACTTGAGGTTGACTTGAGGTACCATGGGAACCCCTTCCCTGTATGTAGGAAGCGGTCGTAGTATAACACTAACACAAATGTCCATCTCTCTATCCCAATCATTTACATCTTTCAGATCATTTATTTTTTTTATAATATGAAATTGGTTTTTTTATTCATAAAAAAAATTAAAAAAAATAAAACACCAGTGAAAATTAAAAACCAAATTTTTAATTTTGGTTTTTCTTACAAAGAAATATAAAATATATTTTTTTTAATGCAGTCATAATCATATATCATTTGTATATTTACAATCTCATTTGTATGAATAAAATTAATAACAATAATAATAAAATTATTC
The DNA here is from genome assembly GCA_037355405.1 of Vitis amurensis. NCBI lineage: Eukaryota > Viridiplantae > Streptophyta > Magnoliopsida > Vitales > Vitaceae > Vitis > Vitis amurensis. The sequence goes on from CM074693.1 coordinate 39,295,207, forward strand.
AAATTTCAACTTAGCTAATATTTACCATCAAATCTTATATTTTTTTCATTTTTTATTTTTACCATTTATGATTTTTTTTTTTATTTTTCAAAATTCAAAATTCCACTATATATGAGAAATTAGCATTTGAGAAAACATCAAATTTTCAAAAGTAAATTTTTTTTCCATTGATTTATTGTTTATATTTTGCCAAAGTTAAAAAATCCACTATATGAAAAATTAGCATTTAAGAAAAGAAGTCATTTGTTTTCTAAAAAAATTAAGTATTACTAATTTGTATATTGTTTTATCATTTCTTAAAATTTTGTCCAAATTTAAAAATAACCTCTTACTTTAATTTGAGCCCTTTCTTAATTATATGACATTTTAATTTTTTAAATAAAACTAAGAATTATTTAAAAATTTAAAAATTTTGTCCAATCCTCCAAGAACCGGTCGACCGAAACTGATTGACCGGTCTAACTCCGGACGAGGGTGCCAAAATCAACCCTCTCTCATCCAGTAGCTTGTCCAATCCTCCTTGAACCGGTCGACCGAAACTGATCGACCGGTCTATCGCCGGACGAGGGTGCCAAAATGCACTCTCTCTCATCCAGTAGGGTGTGCGCGACCGGCTGAAGAATGGTTCGACCGGTTGAACCATGGCTGAAGGAAAATATCGACCGGTCGAACACTTCATGCTTTCCAGTCCACGGGTCCATCTAGACCGGTTCCTGGGATCGCCATATATACACCTGCATTGTACTGTATAAATTGTAAACGATATGTACGAGATTGTTGATGAAAAGGTTTGTTATAGGTTGTAATGCCGGTGCCTTTTATTAGATGTTTTGAGATAGTGAGGGAAAATGCGACTTCATCACAACCTTCATTAAATATATAAGCCAGTAAACTGGCAATACAATGTCAGGAGTTGGTTTTTCGTGTATAATGTACAATCATCTTTAATTCTCCCTATTTACTTACAATGCATTGACAAGCAACTTAAGTCAAAAAACAATCAAACTCTGACTAATCCCATAATCCCAGTGTTCATTTCCGCATATGGCACCAAAAAAAAATAAAAATTAAATAACTACATTTGTCCACCATAAATTACATACAAATGTGCTAATTTTATACAGTCTTATCACAAATTACAATCCCCTTAAATCTCTCCGGACACGGTCTCGGTGTGCATTTTGTGCTGAGAACAACATACTCCCCATGATCTTCAACCTGTAATGTTTCAATTTCCCCTGCGTTCATTCACGTTGATAGCAACAAATCAGAAAATTAATTAATTAAGTTTTTCTAACTATTTTAACATTAATGAGATAGTCATAGATAATTCCTCCTACGTACCACATCGATTGATTTGGAGAACCCCCCCATTGACCACAATTCCATGAATTTCATTACAAAAACTCCGCAATCGTGCCTACGTCAATATAATTACCAAAACGTTATTAAGTGTGGAATTATAAATAAGAGATGAACTTCAAATAAATTGCAATCTTATACAATATCCCGGACTACAAGGTCAACACTCACTCATTAGTTTGGAGGGGTACATCAGGTGTTATGAAATTGAATGTCCTCAAATCATAAGGTGATACCTCTTTTTTGTGGGCAGCCAACCACATGACAACCTTGGCCTGAAACATTTATTAACGCAACAATTGAAATTTTAATGGGAAGACATACCTATCAAATTATTACTTGTTGCTTGTTACTTTACCAGATTTTGTTGGACTCCACTCAACATTGTCTTCTTTCTACCAGGACGAGAATCTAGCAGTTGGATTCTCCTGTTTTCTAGGTCATATACATACAATGTCCAATGGTTCTTTATGAGAAATAATAATAAAAATAAAAAACAAAAATGAGAAATGTAAAACTGAAATGGAAATTAAAAGATTGAAATTAATAGATTAAAAAAAATCATTAAATTAAAAACTAAGAAAGGCTTTAAAAGGAAAAAAAAAACAAATCTCTAACTTATTTTCCCTATCATTCCCCTTTACTTATATATTCATAGTTCACATTTTTATAAGCAAAAACCTCTCTCTCCAACTACTTTAGTGCTACCCAATTTGACACTACTACTTACCTATGCTAATAATCTAATCGTGTCAATACTTGGAACTTTAAGACAGAACATCACAACAATATCTAGTAAAGTAGGAGGATTTTGTGTCCGATTCGACATAATACTGTAGAACATATATATATACACCAAAAACATTGGAATTATGGAACTATAAGACATTCAATAGGAAAGAATCCCCCACGTTTTATTAAGCCCTGACCTATACTTACACTAGGTAGAAAACAAATTCTCATTCTCACTCAAACCCTTAGACAATTTCTGTTGGTACTACTATATCAGACATGCCTACAAACTTATTCAAAGAGAATGGAGATATTTAAATATTAATTATAAAGCGTTGCTTTTCAAAATAATATGAAGAGATAATAGCCTAAAAAATGTAACAAATACAGAATTCTCTTCTAAACTATCATCTCCTACTTTAGATGATTCATACAAAACCATAAGCAATAGTTTAACACATTTAAGGTTTAAGGGTAAAAAAAACTAATACATAAAAAGAGATAAATCTGTTACTTGTGCCTACATCTCAAGCCAATGCACCATAAGAAAACTTTAGGGTTTTTAGGTTATCCATTTCCCCTTTCCATTTTTCCTCTCCTGGTTTTCTAGCAACCAATTAAACAATTATAAATTATTTTCAAGTATATATGACAATTTTTCACAATTATTTTTTTGAATTTAAAATATACAAATAGCAGGAAAAAAAAATCTAAAAAAAATTACAAAAATATAATCAGATCGATTAAGCCATGAATCATGAGTTGCAGGTAAAGTGCATTTTCTGTATTCTCAAGGATTAAAAAAAAAAATTATGGTTCAAAATTTTTCCTTTCTTTTTCTCATTACTTTCTCAGCATCCGAATAATAGTAGCAAACCAAGAAGTCAATTATTGAATGGGAACACTAACTTGAACTCCGGAGATCAAGTTGAACACAGTTTAGAGATTTGGACTAAGAAAATTTAGGTCGAGATTTAGGCAATCTACTAACCTCAAATATGCAACCAGAGAGACCTAACTGAAATCCATACCTTATTCAAATTCTCGAGAGAGACGGATGCGAGAAAAAATGAAAGAGCCGCAGAGATTGAGATGCAAGCGATGGAGGTGCTCGGGAGGAAGAGAAGAAAACGGCTTCTAGGCTTGAAATGCTGAAGAGACCAAAATTTAGGCAATCTACTAACCTCAAATATGCAACAAGAGACACCCAACTGAAATCCATACCTGATTCAAATTTTCCAGAGAGCCGAATGCGAGAAAAAATGAAAGAGCCGCAGAGATTGAGATGCAAGCGATGGAGAAACTCGGGAGGAACAGAAAAAACGGCTTCTAAGCAGAGAAGAAAACGACTTTTAGGTAGAGAAGAAAACGACTTCTAGGCAAAGAACAAATCGGCTTCTACACAGAGAAGAAAACGGCTTCTAGGCAGAGAAGAAAACGACTTCTAGGCAGAGAAGAAAACGGCTTCTACGCAGAGAAGAAAATGGCTTATAGGCTTGAAATGCTGAAGAGAGCAAAATTAGGGCAAAATTCCCAAGAGCCGCAGACGAAGAGAGGAAAACGGAGGCTTGAAATCTGAAGAGACATAGGGCAAAATTCCAACCTGGCTTTTTTTGTTTATTATATTTTTTTTTTCATAATCAGCAAAGGTTATTTTTGGAATTAATAAAAGTGCATATCCTTCTTTTTAATTTTGACACTTCCTATGGGTTTTCAGCTTAAATGGGTCGGTTAGATGGACCATTTCTTAAATTTTGGGCCCAGCTGGGCCCAAAACACAATTCTCCCTAAAATGTATAAGAAAAGAGTGGAGGGAAATAATTGAGGTACGGTCTTGAGTCATGTGAACCAGCCAGAGGATACAGCTAAGAATAAAAACAATTGAGAAAGAAAAGGCAACATCCCACCACCAACATCCATACTTCTATAAGGCCAAGGGAATCAACCCACTAAATACCCAAAGACCCTTATTTTTCTTTCAATTTCTGTTCAACCATGGCCTCTTCTTCTTCCACTTCTCATTCTCAATGGAGTTACGATGTGTTTTTGAGTTTTAGAGGTGAAGATGCTCGCAGAAACTTCACTGATCATCTCTACAAGGCTTTGATTCATAGCGGTATTAGAACCTTTAGAGATGATGAAGAACTTCGAAGGGGTGAAGAGATTGCACCAGAGCTCTTAAAAGCTATTGAGGAATCAAGGAGTGCCATTGTTGTCTTCTCAGAAACCTATGCTCGTTCCAAATAGTGTCTGGAAGAGCTTGTCAAGATCATGAAATGCAAAGAGGAAAGGGAAAAAATGGTAGTTATCCCAATTTTCTATCATGTGGATCCGTCTGAAGTGCGGAACCAAACTGAGATTTACGGAGAAGCATTTACCCATCATGAGAAGAATGCAGATGAGGAGAGAAAGGAAAAGATAAGGAAATGGAAGACTGCCCTGAGGCAAGCAAGCGATCTAGCCGGATATGATGCGAAGAACAGGTTCTGTAACTTCTCTTCATTTGTCATTTGAAGTACTCTCCTTTTCTGTGTCTGCTGATATAAAAAATATTTATATCATTTTTATAATTTTTAAAGCTAAGTGAGTTTTAAACTTTTATAATTTTTTATTCATTTTTATTATTTATAAAATAAAGATCTGTTCATTAAAATTTTAAACTTGATACCATAATATTACAATTTCTTAAAAACAAAATTCTATTTTATTGATTCATAAAGAATATACTAAATTATTTTAGGTTAAAATTGATGTAAATTTGTTTTCTTAATTCATTCATGCAATAGAATTAAAATTATAAATAAAATATTTTTAATTAATTCATGAAAGTTATTTTTTAATTAAACGGTTTTCAAAAATTTTTGTTCATACAGCTAGAGACAAAAATAAATGCAAAATACAACACATGGAACAGCAAGAGACATTTATCTAAATAAATGGTGAGAGAAAGTCTTGCAAGTATAGAAGATAGTAATGTTGACCGTCTAATCAGTAGTAAAATTATTAGATTAAAAAGCTTGGATGCAGACTAGCAGTTGATCCTATGATGGAATCCCTTATCAAAATAGGGTAGTAATGTTCTAGACAAGTCAACTTTATTTTGAACCTTTCACAAGATTGAATAGTATAAGCTAACACAAAAATATTTTAGTTTTTTTTTTTTTCCGCTTTTGATAATGCAATTCATATTTTGTATTTTCTTCCCTTATTTCTATCATATACATGAGCAATTGTATAGAATAATGAAATTGTACTGATACGTAATTTGATAGATGTGGTTTATTTTATTTTAATTTCAATTCCTTTTAGCCCTATTAAGTTAAAGTTGGAAAACTAGGCATCATTAAATTTATTTCATATAATTTATTGTTTTTTGCAACTCATCCTAATGCAATTGGCAGGTACGAATCAGAGCTTATTGATGAAATTATTGAGAACGTCCTTAGAAGCTTCCCTAAGACTTTAGATGTTAACGAGAATATTGTTGGAATGGATTCTCGTTTGGAAAGACTAATATCATTGTTAAAGATTGAGTTGAATGATGTTCGCATGGTCGGGGTTTATGGGCTTGGTGGTATCGGCAAGACCACCATCATCAATGCTCTTTATAACCAAATCTCAAATCAATTCGAAAGTGTTAGCTTGCTCACAGATGTCAGAAAAGAATCCACAGAAAATTCTGGTCTTCTTAAGTTACAACAACTTCTTCTTAATGATACTCTAAGGACAACGAAGAAAATAGTTTTAAGGAATGTTTATGAAGGTATCAAAGAAATAAGGGACAAGCTTTCCTAAAAAAAGGTTCTTGTTTGTCTGGATGATGCAGATGAGCTGACACAATTAGAACTTGATTGGAAAGCATAATTGGTTTGGTCCAGGAAGCAAAATCATCATTACTACTAGGAAAAAAATATCTGCTAACTAGGCATGGAGTGGATGATATGTATAAAGTTGACAAATTAAAATTTCGAGAAGGTATTCAACTTTTTTGTCGTTATGCCTTTAAACAACATCATCCGAAGGAAGGTTATGGAGATCTCTCTCATCAAGTAGTACGATATGCTAATGGTCTTCCATTAGCACTTAAAGTTTTGGGTTCTCTATTATTTGGAAAGAGACTACCAGATTGGAAAAGCGAATTGCGGAACTTGGAAAAGGTGCCTAACATGGAAATTGTAAAAGTGCTTAAAATAAGTTTTGATGGATTGGATTATACACAAAGGATGCTATTTCTTGACATTGCATGTTTCTTTAAAGGAAAAAATGTGCAAATAGTTTCAAGGATATTAGATGGTTCTAGATGCGAAGCAGAAAGTGGAATAAATGCTCTCGTTGATAGGTGTTTCATAACCATTTCAAAGGATAACACAATAGAAATGCATGATTTGTTAGCCCAAATGGGCAAGGGCATTGTTGATGAAGAATGTCCCAATGAGTCAGGAGAGAGGAGCAGATTATGGAGACATACAGATATTTATCGAGTATTAAAAAGAAATATGGTAAGATACATATACGTATATATAAATATAAGGGTAGAGATTTTGTTCAAGAAGTTATTTATCTATATCGCCTTAGTAAGGATTTATATGTATTGTGCTTTCCTAATTTTATACTCTTATTATCTAGGGGACTGAAAAAATTGAAGGGATATCCCTTGATGTGGACAAATCAGAACAGATACAGTTTACATCAAAAGCTTTCGAAAGGATGCATAGACTTAGATTGCTTTTCGTCTCCCACAATCGCGTACAACTCTCTGAAGATTTTGTATTTCCATCTGATGACTTGACATGCCTTAGATGGGATTGATATTCTTTAGAATCTCTACCATCAAACTTTCATGCAAACAATCTTGTTTCCCTCAGTTTGACCAATAGTAACATAAAACTACTTTGGAAAGGAAACATGGTATGATTATTTTTTATTTATGCTTTTATTTTATAATATTTTAAAGTTTTTTAAAATTGATTTATTAATAGAAATTCTATTTTGTTCCAGTGTCTTAGAAATTTAAGGTACATCAATCTCAGCGATTCACAACAGCTCATTGAACTACCAAATTTCTCAAACGTGCCAAATTTGGAGATACTATTTCTTTCAGGTTGTATAATTTTACTTAAGATTCACGCACATGTAAGAGTGTTATTAAACTAACTTTTTTTCCTTGAATTTTATAGGGTGTGTAAGCCTTGAGAGTCTTCCTGGGGACATTCATCAGTCGAAACACCTTTTAGTTCTTAATTGCAGTGGCTGTTCAAAACTAACTAGTTTTCCAAAAATCAAGTGCAGCATTGGAAAACTAGAGGAGCTGAGTTTAGATGAAACAGCTATTAAAGAGCTACCATCATCGATTGAACTTCTAGAAGGTCTTCGCAACTTGTACTTGGATAATTGTAAAAACCTTGAGGGTCTCCCCAACAGCATTTGTAATTTGAGATTTCTTGAAGTTCTAACTCTTGAAGGCTGCTCAAAACTTGACAGATTGCCGGAGGACCTGGAGATAATGCCATGTCTACATGTTCTTTCTTTAAATTCGCTCAGTTGTCAATTGCCTTCTCTGTCAGGTTTATCTCTCTTAAGGGAACTATATTTAGATCAATGCAATCTAACACCAGGAGTAATAAAGAGTGATAACTGCTTGAACGCATTGAAAGAATTAAGTCTAAGAAATTGCAATCTAAATGGAGGAGTCTTCCATTGTATTTTCCATCTATCCTCACTGGAAGTATTAAATCTAAGTCGGTGCAGTCCTGAGGAAGGAGGAACCCTCAGTGACATACTTGTGGGTATCAGTCAACTCTCTAACCTTAGAGCCCTTGACTTGAGTCACTGCAAGAAGCTTTCACAAATTCCAGAGCTTCCTTCAAGTCTGCGACTGTTAGATAGTCACAGCTCAATTGGGACCTCATTGCCACCTATGCGTTCTCTGGTGAATTGCCTCAAATCAGCAAGTCAGGTATGATTTTCTTGTGTTAGCGTGCAATGTTTGTATAAATTGTATGTATTCCTGTATGTTGGCATATTTTGGGTAGAAATTGTATTTTCCATGTAAATTAACTAGCATAGATATTGTATGATATATAATGCTAGTTATTTTGCTAGCTTCTTATGAATTTGATGGAGCAAATGAGGTTGGAAATATGGTGAGTCGGGAGGAGCTACTGCCTGCCAGCTCACAAGTGTTTCCTGTATAGTCCTGGAGTGAATGGAGTTGATTATATAAGACCATTTGTTTTCACTGGTGGAGGGAATTGAGCTTGAAAATGGGATTGAAAGGACAAGCTACTTGTTCCAGGTTGGTTTGCTAGAGCTAAGCAACCGAGAACCAGGAACTCAATTCAAGTCTGTTGATAGGATTTCACTACTGCAGATTGGAGTTCACAGGTAATGTGAGTGAAAGACCGGAGTGAGTGATTTGAGAAGCATTTTTCATGAAAGAGTTGAAACAATGGGAATCATCTAGGACATATTTTTCTAGACCATAGAAACAAATGGCCAGAAGCGAAAAAACATTTGTTGAGTTAGTTGGATGCTCCTCCACCTTGAAATTTGCATGACAATAGGCCAATAAGGGTGTGCCTTATGTCCCTTGGCACTAAGTTGGTTCTACTCTCATTTGAAAAATGAAGAGTAAGAGAAACTCTTGGTGGGAGATTTTGAAATGTGAGGGAGCTTTACCTTAATTGAGATTCTAAGAGTGAATTTGAAGTTACAATTTCAGTTCCCTGAATCTACATGAAGATGTTGCTACAAGTGAAAACATCTTCTTATTTTGGTTCTCTAAATCTATATGAAGAAGAAGTTGCTTTGCAAATAGAATTTTTGTTTTCTAGTTTTTGGAGATCACTTCAATGAGATAATGAAGGTGATTCTGTTGTAATGTAATTAGTAGAGCAGAAGAAAACTCGTGGTAATTGAAGAGAGTTGAAGGAGGCTATGGTGAGAGATTGGTGGTGAGCACATGATGAGCCATATTGAAGCATATCAAAAAGAGGTGTGGATTGAAGAAATAATCACTTTGAGGATTCCTTAAGGGGATTGGTGATTGATCTTGGAGGACTTGTAGGCAAAACTGGATTTATATTCATAGTGGATTTGCAACAACAAAGGCACCCACTGTTATTTATTTATTTATTTTCCTTTCTCCACTTAGAGATTTTTTATGTTATGTCTTGTGCAATATTTGTGTGCTTGTTTGCTGAGATTTCATTAGAGACATTTTAGTCTGTGACCTTGTGCTAATCACTCAATCACATTCATGTGTATATGTTATTTGATCATCTAAAAGAGATCTCAAGTTCATTGCATACTCTCTTAAAAACTCATAAATTGTGTCAAAACATGTTTGCTTATGTTCTCAATATGGATAAACTATATTCTCTTAAGATGGAAATTCTCTGAGAAGGAACCTCTATAGGTAGACCTCCATACTTCAAAGGAGACAATTATGCTCATTCCAAGGTAAAACTGGTATACTTCCTGAAAATGAAGTCTAACAGAGATTGGAGTTCTGTTCAATTTTGTTGATATCCTGATATGGTGCTAAATAGAGATTGGATATATATCTCCACTAGGGTAGGAAAAACTATGTAAAGTTGGGATAGGTGAAGGAATGAATTTCAAATGATCACAACAAGATTATTTTCTGAATATATTATTGAAATCATGGACATTGTGAATGCTAACTTTCAATCTGATTCCTAGGTTACTCGAAAAACTGTTAAGATCCCCTTTGATCGTTTTAGACCTAAGGTCATAACAATAGAGGAATGGAACACTGTTGATTCAATTAAGCTAGATCAGATAGTTGGCTCCCTTCAATTGGAGATGACTCCAAGTGTTCCTAAGAAAAAGAAACATTAATATTGCACTAAGAGTAGATAAACATGCTTCTAAATCAGAATAGGAATAAAAAAGGACCAATATTGGAAATTTATAGGCTTGATAAAGTTTCAAAAAGTTCAAAAAGCTTCAAGAAACAAAGGATAACCTATTTGAGACCATAAACAAGGGAAAAGAAATGTGATAAAAAGATTAAAAAGCACAAAAAGATCTAGTTGATTCAAAGTTTCTACTGTGTCAAGAAAGGTCACTTTCTTGAATGTCAAAAGGATAAGGTCATAGAAGTAATTTGGTATGATTTTGATGAAGAATGTACAAATTTCATTGCATTAAGTTGCTAGAAACATGCATAAACATAATTATGATTTAATGTCACATGACATTGATGATATTTGTGTCTTTTGAGCATGATAAGCCTGACAAAATTGTTGATATATCACTTTGCAATGAAAAGAAAAATGTGAAATTTGAAACTGATCTTGAATCTGAAAATTTTGAAGGTTCATCTCATGATACAACATATTTGGGAGAAAAGTTGTCTTTTGAGATTGCCAAGGAAGCCTTGTATGATCAATGCCTTAAGATGAAAATTGTGAAAGTTGGATGAGAATAAAAGAATTATGAGAGAAGACTTCCTTGCTTGAAAAAAATCTCTTACCTTGAAAATGAGCATGGTACCTTGTTAAAAAATTTGAATGTCTTACAATCTGATTATGAGTCACGTAAATCAGAATTGACTAAATTTAAAGAAGTCTGATCTAGCTCCATTCCTTTGTCAATAAAAGAAGTTGAATGTATGCCAAAGTTATTCTTCAATACTTAGCCAAACTGAATGCTCAGGTAAAATGAAAAGTAAATTAAAGAAAATATTGCAAGATCATCCTAAAGCTTGCAAGACTAAGAAAATCCAACATTAAAACACCAAACTTAGTGCAAAGTTTTAGATCCTCAAAGGTTAAGGCTTTGTTTAGGAATTTTTTTTGAAAATAATTCTTAAAAAACAGTTATTGAAAAAAGTTCTCAAAAATAGTTGGTCTAATGTTTTCTAGAATAAAAGTCTATTTACAAACTTAGAACGTTTTTAATATATTTTTTGTATTTCCAAATATTTCTTAAAAATAACTTTTATTTTTAGTTCTTTATTTTTCATCATTCTTCTAGGATCTTAGAGATGTTACATATGGATTTAATGGGTCCTATGAGAGTGCAATGCCTAGGAAGAAAGAAGTAATCCTAAGATTCAAAGTGTTATGCTTTCAAATGATGAATAAATATGCATTTTCAATAAGAAAAATAAGAAATAATAGAGGAAAGGAGTTTATAATTTTCAAGATATAAATGAAATTTATAAAAATCTAATAACAATATATAAATTTTGAAGCATACATGCCATTTCAAAATTTTGTGATAAAAACTTTATTTATTAATTTAAAAATTGTAATGAATACACAAAATGAGAATATAAAAAAATTTACAAAAAAAAGAAAAAAAGAAAAAAAATGGTTTCTCATTCTTGACATTGATGACTTTTTTTTTTTTTTTTTTTTACTTTTAATTTTTTTTTTCTCATTTGCATAGCTATTACAATTTTTTGACGATTCATTGACTAAGAATATTGATTTCCCTTATATTTTATTTCAAATAACTAGTACATTTTTCTAAAAATTTTATTCTTTATAATTTTTAAATCACATTTTTTTAATTATAATTTTTTTTTTAAAGAATGATGTAAATAAGTGTTGATAACTTTATAAAGTTTGTTTGAAATCTTTATTTATTTTTTGTTAAGTTTTTATTTATTTTGATAAGAGTATAAAAAAAAATATATAATAGTTTAAGATGAGTATAAGGATAGAAATAATGTTAAATTCAATTAAAAGTTATTATACCTCCTTAAACATCATTAATTCATGGAAGAGATGACAAAAGTCTCATTAAAATGTGGTGATGAATTGAAGGATCATAAGTTTAAAGAATGAGAATTATAGTTTAATATAATAATTATTAGGAAGTTAAAATGCCCTCACATACTTTTCTATTCATGGATAAAATGAATTAAACTTTTCTTTGGCAAATTCTGAAATTTCTAGAGTGAATTTCCACTGGGATTTGAGGGAATATTTTAGTTCATTAGATGCTCCACCTTGAAACTTGCATGGAAAAAAGCCAATAAGTGTGTGCTACATGTCTCTCGCCTCATGGGATTAAGAGAAACATGAGGAGAAATTTTTTTGTGAGTTTTGAAACTTGAGCGAACTTTGTCTTTAAGATTCTGAGAGTTAAGTTGAAGCTGCAATTCTAAGATCTCTGAATCTGAATGGAGAAGAAGCTACTGCAAGTGAAGAAGAGATCTGCTTATTCTACTCACTTCCAGTTTTCACACTTAATCTTGTCACTCACTTTCATGTTGATTGATTATCCGTCATCTAAAAGAGATATTAAGTAGATTCAGGAGCATAGGTCAAAGAAAGTCAAAACTGGGAATCAATTTATCGAAAACTGATAACAAACTCTCTCATAAAAACTCACATAATGGCACAGACCCACTGGATTTACATTGTCCTTTTTGTACAGGATTTGAAATACAAGAGCAGTTCAAACTAAGTATTTCTCCCTGATTCTGACTTCATTGGCCATAGAATCTGTATTGTTGTTCCGGGAAGCAGTGGAATTCCCAAGTGGATAAGGAATCAGAGAGAGGGATATCAGATCACAATGGAGCTTCCTCAGAATTGGTATGAAAATAATGACTTCTTGGGAATTGCTATATGCTCTGTTTATGCTCCACTCGATGAATGTGAAAATGATTTGGCACATGCATCGGAGAATGAATCTGGTGACGAAGCCCTAAATGAATATGACGATTTACTTGAAGCTGAATCTTCAAACTCCACTGAGTTAGAATGTCAATTGTCATTGAATGAAGGATATGGATTTTCTTCCCTGTGTGTGCGACATCTCAGTTTTCAAACTACCTGTAAATGCTACCATGATGGAGGTGTATCAGAACAAAAGTGGGTGATATTCTATCCCAAGGCTGCTATTCTGGAGAGCTGTCACACCAATCCATTCATGTTTCTTGAGGCTCTATTTACGGACTCTCCCAAACATTTTAAGGTGGTCAAGTGTGGGCTCCAACCTATATACTCCCAAGATCCAATATTACAGACTGAGGATGTGGATGCTAGCTGCTTGGAATGCCAGAGGAATGTGGAATACCGGAAGCTTTGTTTAAAGGGTCAGACAATCAGCCTACTACCCATTGAGTGTGCCTCTGAATTTGATACCTTATGTTTGCGAGAGTGCAAAAACCTTGAGAGTCTGCCAACAAGCATTTGGGAGTTCAAATCTCTCTTCTGCTCTTACTGTTCATAATTACGGTACTTTCCAGAAATCTTGGAGAATATGGAAAACTTAAGGCAGCTTCACTTGAACGGAACGGCTATAAAAAAGCTACCATCATCAATCGAACATTTGAATAGGCTTGAAGTTTTGAATCTGTATGGCTGCAAAAACCTTGTGACTCTTCCAGAAAGCATTTGTAATTTACACTTTCTTCTATATCTCGATGTCAGTTACTGTTCAAAACTCCACAAATTTCCACAAAACCTGGGGAGGCTGCAAAGCTTGAAGCATCTCCGGGCTTGTCGCTTAAATTCAACATGTTGCCAATTGCTTTCTTTGTCGGGTTTATGCTCGTTAAAGAATTTAATTCTACCTGGGTCAAAGCTAATACAGGGAGCAGTCCTGAGTGATATTTGCTGCTTGTACTCGTTGGAAGTGTTAGATCTATCTTTCTGCAGTATACATGAAGGAGGAATCCCCAGTGAAATTTGCCACCTATCATCTCTGCGACAATTACTTCTAACCGGGAATCTTTTTAGGAGCATACCTGCTGGGGTCAATCAACTTTCTATGCTGAGTCTCCTTGACTTGGGTCACTGTCAAGAGCCTCGACAAATTCCAACGCTTCCATCCAGTTTGCGTGTCTTAGATGTACATGAGTGCACACAGCTGGAAACTTCTTCAGGTCTACTCTGGACTTCTCTATTCAACTGCTTCAAATCAGTGATTCAGGTATGATATTCATTGAACAAAACTTTTTTTGTGGAGACATAGGGATTTACGTGTTCATTAAATTTTTTGCAGGATTTAGAATGCAAGATTTATGCTAGAGAAAAACGTTTTGCCCCAGTAAATCTTATTATTTCAGTAAGTTGTGGAATGCCAAAATGGATAAGCCATCATGAAAAGGGAGCTACAGTAGTAGCAAAGCTTCCTCAAAATTGGTATAAAAATAACGACTTGTTGGGTTTTGTTTTGTACTGTGTCTATGATCCACTTGATAATGAATCTGAGGAGACACTGGAGAATGATGCAACTTACTTCCAGTATGGTTTGACTTTGCGTGGTCATGAAATTCAGTTTGTGGATGAACTCCGGTTTTATCCCTCGTGTCCCTGCTATGATGTTGTACCAAAAATGTGGATGATTTATTATCCTAAGGTGGAGATTGAGAAGAAGTACCCCTCAAATAAATGGAGGCAGTTGACGGCTTCATTTTGTGGCTTCTTACGTGGTAAAACAATGAAAGTGGAAGAGTGTGGGATCCATCTTATATATGCCCACGATCAGGAAGAGAACCATGGTAAAGCAATGATACCCACCATTTGCCGGGAATGTCAAGAGGATGTTCAATCCCGACAGAAACTTTGTTTAAAGGGAAATGCCATCAATGAACTACCCACTATTGAGTGTCCCCCTAAACTTAATAGCTTATGTTTGCGAGAATGCAAAAACCTTGAGCGTCTTCCCGGTAGCATATGTGAGTTGAAATCCCTTACAAGTCTCTTCTGCTCAGGCTGTTCACGATTAAGGAGCTTTCCGGAAATCCTTGAGTATGTGGAAAATTTAAGAGAGCTTCATTTAGATGGAACTGCTATAGAAGAACTACCAACATCAATTCAATATTTAAGAGGGCTTCAATATTTGAATCTTTCAGATTGCACCAACCTTGTGAGTCTTCCAGAAAGCATTTGTAATTTGAGTTCTCTCGAAATTCTAAATGTCAGTTTCTGTACAAAACTTGAGAAATTTCCTGAGAACCTGAGGAGTTTGCAATGTTTAGAGGGTTTGCACGCTTCAGGTCTAAATCTAAGCATGGACTGTTTTAATAGAATACTTGCAGGCATAATTCAACTTTATAAACTGAGAGTCCTTGACTTGAGTCACTGCCAGAGGCTTCTACAAGTTCCAGAGCTTCCGCCAAGTTTACGAGTTCTAGAAGTCCACAGTTGCACATGCTTGGAAACTTTATCAAGTCCATCAAGTCTACTTGGTTTTTCTCTGTTCAAATGCTTTAAATCAACAATTGAGGTATGATTTTCATAACATTCAGCCCTTTTTCCTTATGAACACAGAGTATTAACACGGTACTTCTGTGCAGGAATTTGAATGCGGCTTCTATTGGAACAAGGCAATCAGAGTTGTAATTTCAGGAAATAGTGGAATTCCAGAGTGGATAAGCCAGCAAAAAAAAGGATCTCAAATAACAATAGAGCTTCCTATGGATTGGTACAGAAATAATGACTTCTTAGGATTTGCTTTATACTCTGTTTTTATTCCTATTGCTTGTGATGGGTTGAATTGCGGACTCAATATCTGTGGTGATCAATCTGAATGCTGTCACGTGGATGATGTCCGGTTTTATTGCTGCCCAATTTGCCATGAATTGAGTCAAATGTGTGTGACTTATTATCCCAAGGTTGCTATTGACAACCAGTATTGGTCAAACGAATGGAGACGTTTGAGCCTTCATTTCATAGCTTGAATGCACCAGTCGCAGTGAAAGAGTGTGGGTTCTATCTTATATATACAGGTGATGTTATCAACAGAAACATCCCAGAAGATACCGGTACTGATGCTCAGAGAAGCTGTGACAACAGAGAAGCCACCAAGCGCGACAATCAGACAATGATAGAGTATAGTGATGAGCAGAGAAGTTGTGATACCAGATCAGCAGCAGAAGATACTAATTCTAAAGCACAAACAAGCTCTGACTGTACACAGTGCACTGAGCATAGCGATTCTCCAATGGATACAACGACACAGAATATTGACAGTAATGTTGTTGATGCCCAAGATGATGAAGAGGACCATATGCACAACTGGTTGGAGCTTCTTTGCAAATTTGTTGAATGGATATGCTGCAGAAGATACTAAACATTTATCTCAAGCTTTTTGTGAGCTACGATCCTTTCTCTTCTTCTTAGTTTCTATTATATGGCTAAGTGATTTAAAGGGGCTGAAAATTCTTCCAGTGATCTCATTTTTCTTCTTTTTCTTCTCTTTTTTTTTCCTAGTGAACCCCTGTTTTGAAAGTCCATAGGCCTCCATAGGCCAAAATCCAAATCTGTTTTACTCAAAAACCTTTTTTATTAAATAACTCAGTGCAGAAAATTACATCGTTGACTTTAGAGCATATGTAGTACGAGCTTGACTGCAGTATTAAACATTTTTTAAAATAAGTTAATGCAGGAAATTACACCTTAGCCTTTGACTTGATTAAGCTTTGGAAGGGCATGATACATTGCTGAGTGGATAGCGTTAAGGGCCCAACCTCTATAAGGTATGCCATGAAAGTCCTTATTAATCAAGGCAAGTCAAACATTTCGTGCCAATTAATAAATGATAATTAAATTTCGATTCTTTATAAATAAAAATAATAATCATTTAAATTAATAACCTGCTGGTTAGAAATCTCGATTCTTAATCATTCAAAAAGAATGTCTGTATATGATGTTTTATAGATTCAACAAGAATACATGAAGAAACATTCTTGTAAAGAAACCAAAACAAATAAAGAAAAATGTATGGTCAGATTAATTTATTTACATTTATTAAGCCGTGATTAATTTGGAAGATAGCGGTTGTTTTCTTCAAGTAATATTTTAATCATCCCTAATATCTCAATTATTATTTTTAAAAGGAATCCATTCATTTATTGCCTAATTAAAAAATATAATTAGGATAGAACAATTTGATTTGGTCATATATGTTTCTAAGAAATAGAAAATGAGGGAGAATGTGCATGACCCAATATGGCCTGTTTCTATTAAATACAGCTAGTTTGTGATTTTGAACTACAAGTTAATCAAGAGCGAAGAATATATGAATAAAATGGGTGCCTTAGTATACCAGTTTTACAGCCTGATCTCTACCTGCATGCAAACTCTTAAATTAACCTTTTTTCTCATTAATATTATAAACTCTAACTATTTAAGTTTCGTTTGGTCATATTTTCTGAAACTTATTTTTAAAAATTATTTTTTATTTTTTAATTTAAAAACAAGCTTCAAAAAACATGGTCAAATGAGTTTATATATTTTTTGTTTTTTAAAAACGAGTGAAAACAACTCATACTAGTTCTTAAAAATTGTTCACTGTCTTTAAATATTATTTCCAAAGAACAACATTAAAATAGTGTTAAAAATTTTTAAAAATAATTTTTTATTTTTAAAAATAGAAAACTATTTTTAAATCACACAACTAAATAAGCTCTTAGTAATTAAATTAATATATCTTTTTGTTGTGTTTTGTGTTATGCTTAAGATTTATTAAGTTGTATTTTATATATGGTAATATCTTTGATAACAGTAATATAATTTACTAACCAATTTTAAGATATAACATATATATATTTATTAAAATAATTAATGAGATAACACCATTTAAAAATAAAATTCAACTTAAAGGGAAAAAGTTAAAAGAAATAAATTTTTTGAGTGTCAATTGTTCTTGTCTTTATTAGTGTTGGATTGTGAAACTTGAATCAGTGTTGTTGCGTTTTGCTTAGGATGTTAGGGTCAAGCTGCTTGGTTAGCTCATGGGGGTTGATGGGTCAGCGCCCTCTAGAGAAATTGTTTTTTTATGTGATGATTGACGAGTTTATATCAAATATAATTTATTAGAAGTTTTTGTTTTTTATCTTCTAACCAATAAGATTAATCAATCTTGTTTTTTTTTTTCTAAGAAGGTGCAATGATAAGCTCACAAAAATAAGTTTCTAGTATTTTAATGCAAGCATTAGGTGAGCTTTTTTTGTATTTTAATGCCAACAATAGGTGAGCAAAAGGAAATCAAATGTTGGTTGAAAAATTCAACTTAGTTTTTATTAAAAATTTAAATACATTATCATCTTTATTTAAATATTGTTAGCTCATATCTATGGTTGAAATTTATTCAATGCAAACTTACATCCATAAACATGTTTAAAATAAAGAAATTTGATGTGGAAATACGTCAACATAAATTTTATCTAGTGGGCTCTATTTGATGCATTAGTCACATGACAAGTGGGAAATTAATTTATGGTAACTTCCAATACATAGAAGAAAAATAATCATAAGTTTTGTTATAATAAGATGAGACCAGTTGCATGAATAGTTGCTATCCTTCTTTGATTCTTGCATGATAAATTTTGTTAATTCTTTAACAAAAATAGAAAAATAATTATGTTTACTCCAAAATTGAAATTTATCTCTTTGATTCAATTTCATAAAAATGAACTTTCTTTCTATTATTAAGATGATTAATCTTGTTGACTTTTTAGTTGTTGCCCTTTCTCACAAGAAGTTGCTCATTCCTTCCAACATTAAAGTTATAATTAACTTTCATTGTAGCCTAATTTATATCTTAATACCATCTATATAAACACTATATTTTATGTGTCATTTGGATTATTTTTCAATGAAAGAGGTTCAACAAGTATATGAGCCAACAAGGATAAAACATTAGAGAATAACCTTACCTAACCATATGAGGTATTGTCATATTCAATGTTCTTACACGTTTCTCATTCCCACCAAGACATTATTCTTTTTTAATAAGATATTATTATCAATATATATTTCTATATGTTTTTTGTTTTTTGACCAATGGATTGTTTAATAACGCTCCTTTCAAAATCTTTTATCACACACACTAATACAACCTATTTAGGATTTAAACTATTTTATTGACATTTCAACATTACTATTTTCTCAAGGAAGTTTCATATGTATGTGTACATCAACGCAAGGTACTTTTGTTTGTTATACTTCCGAATTTTAGGGTGGTTGTTCCCTTCTATTCTTTTAAAGGCTGGCACCCACCTTCCCACTCATTACCATTATGACCTAGTGCAAATGACTTTTATTATATCTCATAAAAGATGAACAACTCATTTTAAATAATTTTTTTTCATGCAAATAAATAATTAATTTAGAGCCATTTAAATGATCAACATTTTTTTAATATGCATGCATATATATATATATATGCATGCATACATACATAAACATACACTAATTAAAAAGTAAAAAAAAATAAAAAATTGAAATTAATTTTAGAAAATAGTGAAACAACTTTTAGATTTTATTAATTTTAAAATTAATTCCAATTTATATATAATTTTTCTCAATATAGGACATGTGAGAACAATTTCTTTCCATGTTTATTTTGATTAAATAAAATATTCATATAAAAAAATAATCTATCTTTTATAATAATAGGAATGCCCTTATGAAGAGTATATCTTAATTGAAAAATATGGAAAAAAAAATATATTTTATTATAATAATAGGAATTTTTTACAAAAAAAATATATATTTTAATAGAAAAATGTAAAAAGTTATTTGATAATATTGATTAAGAAGATTTTTATATATATAAAAAGTGTAGAACACTTGTAATTTCTCAATACGAAATCAATTTTAATATCATTTATAATGATCTATTCATTTTTATATAAATATTGTTAGATCAAAATATTCATGTATATGCATCTATTATATGTAGTGGTAGAAACTTCACTTTTTAACTAATATGATATCATAATCATTAAGGCTATGTTTGGTTTCCAAAAAATTTGAGGGAAAATACAAGGGAAAGAAAACAAAGAGAAAAAAAAAAATTTGAAGGAAAATAAAAAATAAGGTTAAAGTCGATAAATTATTTTTTATTTGTTGTTTCAAACTCATTTTATTTATTTTAACTCATCAACATAAAAATTAAATAATTTGAAAATACATAAGTTCTAAACTAATTTTAATTATATATATATATAGAAATTTTCATAAGACAATCAAACATAAAGAATTATTTTCCTTAATATCTTTTTTCTTTCCTTAATATTTTCTAAGAACCAAAGTTAAATAAAAATAATTGAAGTTGCGACTCATATACATCACAATGCAATATAATTTTAATGAGGTTTAATTCTAAAAGAAATATTACTAAGTACAATATTCATGGATATGCATCTATTAATAGAAATGTCCAATGCAAATGCAAAAGTCTTTAAAATTTTAACTAAGAATGGTTAATGGTATTTGACTATATAATTAATTAGAATTATGTGTTATTTAATTTTCTCATAAAAATTAATCATATTTAATAATTATCATGATAGGATTCTAGATTATTTATTTTTTTATGACCATTAAAAATGAAACTAAATATTGAATCTATACATGTTTACTTTAAAAGATTGATTTCAAACCCTACATTTTCTCTCTATGCAAAAGACTTTTGTAAAGAAGGGTGAATATTTATACTTAGGTTTCTAATGGGAAAATACCATTCTACTCCCTTTAATATCTTATTTCTATTTTTTTTTTCAATCCAATTAAATCTTAATTCTAAAGACTAATTGTTTAAATATAAATTCCCAATTAATTTATTTGGGTCATAATTTATTTTTTTAACTTTAACCCAAACTAAAAATTAAAATCCAATTATATTTAAATAGCCCAAAGTTTTTATTTTCTTAATTAATTAAGTTACAAAATTAAAATCTAGTCATATATTTGTATAAATGTATCGTCCAACTATATTATCCTTTTACATTTACAAAATTTAAGGTCTTTTCCCATTAAATTATCAATATACCAAATATAATTTATTAGAAGTTTTTGTTCTTATCTTCTTACCTACGAGAATCAATCTTGTTTTCTAAGAAGGTGTAAGGATAAGCTCACAATAAAAAGTCCATAGTATTTTAATGCAAGCATTAGGTGAGTGATTCGTTTCCCAATTGGTGTATCAGCTGATTCATGTCCTCTTAATGGTCCTTGACAATGGTGCCATTTGATTCGTGTCCAGCTGGTGTTCCTTGATTGCGGTCCTCAGATGGGAGTAATTAACAAAATTTATAACATATTACACCATGTACTAGGATAGCCTCGGCTAGCATAGCATAGTGGCTCTAGGGTGGATTCCTTTGGGATGGGTTTTCACTTCACAATTGATATTAATTCAAAGATGAATTGGTGCTTTTTTCATTTCAAGGTTAGCTTTAAAAGAAAACATAATCTTTGGTTGAAAAGGTTGGTTTTAAGCTAACCAAAAATAGTAACTGATTTTAACTACAAAGAAAAGTGTTTCTTGGAGTTTCAGATTACTAGGCTCAGATTCCTAATACAAAAAGGGAGTTCCGGTCACTTGTTTCTTTTCCTCACATTGGGGATTTAACATATAGTTATTTCCCGAACCGGTGTGGTACAGATGCTTCCCATTAATAGGTTCAAACACTAAATCCCTCTTACTGATGCATCTTGAAATGACTCATACCTCTCACCTAGCATTTGCCATTCAAGGTGATCCTTAACCTTGGATTACTCGTCAAAAGCTTGTAAGAAATAACTAATGGATGTCTCCTTAGAGTCCAAAAGCTTACCAAGTGTTGGCAATTCTAGAAAATCCTACCTTCAAGTCACCTACCAAAAGCTCGCAAGAGATAAACTAGTGCATCTCCATGGACGGAGATCACTTGCCTTACTAAGTGTTGGCTCAGGTGAATTGAAGGTGTTTTAAGTTAACTAAAAAGATAAAAACCATTAACGAGTCACACTTTCTCTTCATTAAAAATTGAAACAACAAAACTTCCAATTTTTGCATGTGGAAACTTACTCAGCTTTCTTCACTCCAAGAGACAAAGAGCCTAGCCACTCATCCTGCGAGGAAACATCCTCAGAGTTTGTTTGGCTAGAAATAAAAATAATGAGAAAACAAAAATATGAAGGAAAAACAGAGCAAGTGCTCTGTATAATATATTTCTTCCTCTCGTCGGATTACATGATGGATTCCTTCGATCATTTTCTTTACATTGGTTCAAAGATATAAATAGAGAAGATATTTTCTAAGAAATATCCCAATAATATCTTTGACAGATTACAAGGAGAAAATATCTTGAGAAAAAAATCTAACTTAGTCGGTAGCAAATATCTGAGAGTGCACAGGTGGGCACGTTGATTCACATGTTGAATTATCCATTTTGCAAGTTTGAACTTTGGTTTTGCAACTTGGAGGTGATTCTGCAACTTGGAGATGATTTGCAACCTGATTCGTAGCTTGGAGGTCATTTCGCAATCAAGGGTCGTTTCGCAGCCAAGGAGCATTTTTGCAAGGTGGAGACATTTTCGCAGCCCATTTCGCAGCTGCGAAATGAGGAGGTGAAGCTGCAAAATGGCACTCGTGTGCCAAAGGGTAGTTTCGCAGCTGCAAAACACCCTGCGAAATTTTCGTAACTCATTTCGCTCAACTTTGTGCAGTTGTCTTCAAACGGCCATAACTTCTTCGTTTTAACTCCAATTCATGCACCGTTTGAAGCATTGGACTCCTGACTTCCCCGAGCTTCGAAACGACATATAGTATACATGAAATGGAATCTTGAAAGTACTCTAAATATGTCCAACAGTTTCCGTCCTCTTGAATTCTTCATGTTAGATTCCTCTCTTTTTCCTCCTTGCATTCTTGATTGGCTTTGGCAAAGAACTACAAAACTCCAAAGCTTGAATTATTTATGTAAATGAGCTTTCATTTGCTTTGCCATGGATTATATAAAGCTCTCCCTCATCTTAGATTGCTTTGGTGATAAAAAAGCCATCAAAAATATCAAAACTTAACACAATTTGATTAGAAACGATTGCAAGGATCCTTAACATGCCAATTGAGTTAAAAGGTAATAACTACTACTCAAAAGTGTTTAAAAGAGTTAATTACAAGCTATGAAATAGCACTTTTTGAGTAGTAATCAGTGAGCACAACAAGAATCAATCTGATTTTTGTTTAAGAAGGTTTGAGGATAAGCTCCGAAGAAAAAGTTCCCAAGACAATGATTATATATATATATATATATATTAATGCATTTTAATGCCAACATTAGGTGAGTGGAAGGAAATCAAATGTTGGTTGAAAAATTCAACTCAATTTTTATTAAAAATTTAAATACATTATCATTTTAATTTAAATATTGTTAGTATACATTAATGCTTGAAACTTATTCAATGCAAACTAACATCCATAAACATGTTTAAAATAAAGAAATTTGATGTGGAAATACCTTGAGATAAATTTTATCTAATGGGCTCTATTTGATGCCTAAGTCACATAACAAGTGGGAAATGAATTTATAGTAACTTCCAATACATGGAAGAAAAATAATCATAAGTTTTGTTACAATAAGATGAGACCCATTGCATGGATAGTAGCTATTCTTCTTTGATTCTTACACGATTGATAAATTAAGTATTGCTAATTATTTAACAAAGAAAAAAAAATTATGTTCACTTCAAAATTGAAGTTTGTCTCTTTGATTCACTTTGAGGATTCATAAGAATGAACTTTTTTTTCCATTATTAAGAGAATTAATCTTAGTGACTTTCTAGGTGTTGTCCTTTCTCACAAAAGTTGCTTATTCCCTCCAACATTAAAGTTATAATTAACTTTTATTGTAGCCTAATTTATATCTTAATAGCATCCTTATAAACACTATATTTTATGAGTCATTTGGATTATTTTCCTATCAAAGAGGTTCAACAAGTGTATGAGCCAACAAGGATAAGGGATTAGAGAATTGTCTTACCTAAACCCTATGTGATATTGTCTTATTTAATGTTCCTATGTGTTGGCAGATCGGAGGGTTGGTTGCGTCCATCAACTCCTCTTGTGTTCGTCGTGGGCGCTTAGGTGAATGCACTATAAGGTTAGGGTATCTGCCTTTCCTAACAACAATTGTTTTTAGGAGAATTGGTAGCGCCTAAGGTCCTACAAGTGGTATCGAGCAAGGCTTCTTATTTAAAACTTAACCGTCTAAGAAGTAATGGTTAATCTATCAAGCTCATCCCACATTAAAGGTTTTTCAACCACCCGTCCTCCACTTTTTACGGGAACCAATTATCCCTATTGGAAAACCAAAATGACTTGGTTTCTCCAATCTATTAATCTTGATTTATGGGATGTCATTGAAGATGGTCCCCACATTCCTTCAAAATTAGAAAATGGAGTGATGGTTCCAAAACCTAAGCATGAATGGGATGGACTTGATAGAAAGAAAGTTCAATTAAATGCCAAAGCCATTTTTATCTTACATTGTGCTATTGATAGAAATGAATTTAATCGTATTTGGCAATGTAAGTCGGCTAAAGAAATTTGGAGACTAGAAATCACTTATGAGGGAAACAACCAAGTTAAAGAGTCTAGAATCAATATCCTTGTGCATGATTATGAATTATTTTCTATAAAGGATTTTGAATCTATTGTTGAGATGTTTTCTAGGTTCATTGTGATTGTGAATGAACTTGAAGCCTTGGGAAAGACCTACACCGAAGTAGAGAAAGTCATGAAGATCTTAAGGTCTCTACCAAAGAAATGGGAAACAAAAGTGACGGTTATTCAAGAAGTAAAGGATCTCACCAAACTTTCACTTGAAGAACTCATTGGGTCACTCATGACTTATGAGATAGAGTTGTACAATCATCAAAGAGTTGAAGAAAATGAGAAAAGTATAGCTTTTATGGCTTCAATAAATGATGATGAAGAGGAAGAGAGTGAAAGTGAAAGTGATGAAGACTCCATGGAAGAAGAATGCACAAATGAGGATGCCAACATGTGCTTTATGGCTTTGGAAGAACATCAAGATGAGGTAAACTCTAACTCTAACCATTTTGAATTTCAAGATCTTGAAAAACTTGATTTCAAAATATCTCTCTCAAGAAAAAAAATTATTGTCTTCAAAATGAGCTCAATGAGCATAATGAAAATTTTGAAAATATTGAGAAGGCAAAAATCTCTTTTGGAAAGGAAAATGAGGAGTTAAAAAATTCTCAAATGGCCAAAAGACTTTTGATATGATTTTGGCAAATCAAAAATGCTTTTTTTTTTTATTTATAAAAAAGAGGCTAGCCCACAAGTCTTTCAAAAATCAAAATTTTCTTTTTTGAGAATTATCTTGTAAAGGAAGCCTCTAGTTTTTCACCTTCAACTATTTGCAATCTTTGTGAAAAATGAGGTCACATTAGTGATATTTATCCCTTAAGAAAATCCCCTCATGTTCTTCAAAACTCTAAACCATTTTGGATTCCAAAAGGAAGAAAGACTAACCCTCTAGGACCCAAAAAGACATGGGTACCAAAGGTTACTTAATTTGTTTTGTAGGGATCGATGCAAGAAGAAGGATATGCTTACCTTGGAAAGAATGCATTGATAATATTGGTAATGGTATCCCTTCTAAAGCTTAATTTGAAATATCATTTTGCTAACTACTTGATATATTTTTGGTATATTAATAATATAACATTTGGTATCACTTTGATAATATTGGTACATTTGTTAAACCAAGGTTTGGATTAAAAAGAAGATTTTTTTATACCTAAGTAAAATTCAATGATCATATGCTTATATGCCCTAAAAGTGTTATTCAATGCATGTTATATATCTTTTTAAATGCATATGTTATCCCATATATTTTTGTTCCAAATCATGCTTTAAATTGGGAATGCTCTAAGGATGAGCAATCTTTTATTTGGAAACTATTCTCAAATGAAAAAAGGGGAGATTCATTTTCATGAGGAATTATATTTTTTATCATGTGATTCCCCTTATATACTTTATTGAAACTTTTTGTTGATGACAAAAAGGGGGGAGAAGTAATGGTAGGTTGCTAACTTGAGAAGAAATGTCAATATTGTTTTAACAATTCTATTCATATTGATGCTATGAGCTTTATTGGTTATATTTGTATGCATCATATTTAATAATAAAGTCTTGCCAAATTGCTAAATTGCTCTTTATGCTATTTATGTTTGATTATATTTTTTTGAGCATCCTTAATATACTCCTTGAAGTTTCTAAACTTGAATATTTTTCTAAATTCAAAGGAGCATATATTGAGGGGGGAGCTTTTTAGCAACCTTGGTTTTGTCATCACAAAAAGGGGGAAATTGTGAAACCAAGGTTTGGTTAATCTTGATTTTGATGATAACAAAACAAGGTTTAGTACTAATGATTATATTTCAAGTGTGACTAGGCAAGATGATTTCCAAAGTGGCAATCACAAAGACAAATCAAGCCAAGGAGAAATCATGAAGAAGAATACCACCTCAAAGATAAGTCTTTTTCAAGACCCAAGCTTCATAAGATCTCTTTGTAAGGTTGTTGGTGCACTAAGATTTTCATACATTACATTCTTTACTTATGCACCAAAATCATTCAAGAGTTATTTTGTTTTAAATATTTTAAGAATTGGATGATTTCATGTTTTTCAAACTTGTTCTAAAAGGTTTTAAGTTGAAAAAAGTTGGTTGTTAAGCCAAAAACTACTCAACCGGGTTGAACCGGATGAGGAACCGGTCGACCGCAAGTCAACCGGTCGAGGTTCGAGTCGACCCACAGCTCAACCGGTCGAGGCTCAAGTAGACCCCCAGCTCAACCGGTCGAGGATGCAAAAACTTTCTCTTTCTTCTAGAATGGTTGTTCAACCGATCACCGCCAAGCATTAAATGCTAACGACTAGTCAACCGATCGACCCCTAGCTCGACCGGACGAACCCCCAAATGACTAGTTTGACTTTTCTCTTCTATAAAAAGGCTCCAATCTTCATTGTTTAAAAAAGTTAACCTTCCCAAACCTTTCTTGATTATATTTGAGCCTTGGAAGAGTGTTTTTTGAGTGCACCATTGTTCTAAAACTTGTATATCCTTAGTGCACCTTTCAATCCTAGTTTTCTTGTATCATTTGAGCTTAAAGTTCTTGTACTAGGATTTTTGTAAGATCATTTATTTGTAAAATTTTGAGAAGAAGTTTTTCAAGAGTGTGGTATCTCTTGAGAAGTGTAAAGGGTGCTTGGAGCCAAAAGTCCAAGATGGTGAATTGGAACCATAATCCAATTGTATTGCTTGAAGGTTTGGTTTAGAAGCCTTGAATTAGTGGAACCTCAAGCTTGGGATTGAAGCTAGAGGAGAGTGGATGTAGGTCGGGTTGCGTCGAACCACTACAAACTCTTGTGTTTGCATTCTCTCTTCCCTACTCTTTAATTTATATGCAATTGTCTTTATATTGCTTATTATGTACTTGCATATAATTGTCTCTTATATTCACATAGTTTAAATTTGCAAAAGAGACCATCACCCTATTCACCTCCCCTCTAGGGTGATTACCATAGGTTGGATTAGCCTCATTTTTCTAATACTATGCATTTTCCATTTTTTACTAAGGCATTATTCTTTTTGACCAAGATATTATTTGATCTATGTTCCTATGTGTTTTCCTTTTTTTGACCAAGGCATTGTTTAATGTTCCTACATGTTTAGATGTTTCACTTCAAAACTTTCTATTTCTAAGATACATATAGTCCTTTAATGCAAGTTATCTAATGTTACAACTTGTTGAAGATTTAAACTACTTTGTTAACTTTTCAACATTGCCATGTTTTCAAGGAAGTTTAATGTTTCCTTTCCTATTAAAATTAAAGTTTTCTTTACTTTTGTTAGGTACGTAACTTATATTACTCTTTTATACTTTCAAAAGTCATGTTGAATGAATGGAGACACAATAAAAAAATGAAATAATTTATAATAAGGACCATAATGTTCGTCAATGCAAGTTATCTAATTCAACATTACCATTTTCTCAAGGAAGTTTCATGTTTGCTTCCTCCGGTAAGATTAAAGTTTTTTTTTTTTTTACTTTTTATTAGGTACATAATTTCATTACTCTTTTCATACTTCCAAAAAGTATATAAGATTGTCACACACACACCCACCCACCGCGATCTTAACCATGTTATCACACACACACACGCCCACCTTGATCTTGACCATGTTATTTGTAGTTTTATTCTAACTATTACCTTGATCTTCACCATGTAATTGTATTTAAAATTACTTTCTCAAATTATTTAAAGAGACTTCAATGAATCAAGTGAGAGGATTAAAGGAGGTCTTCTCATTAGATTTAATATTGTATTAGTATTAAAAAATAATAAATGTTTAAAACAAAGAAAATACCTTCTTCTTTTTTTTTTTAAGAAATGATAATTTTACACAATCTTTTTTAGAATCTATTTACGTTATTTATTTCTAAAGAAATTTTTACCCTAAATTATAATCACTTTAAATAATATAGAGTACCAACTCATGACTTTGAATTCCCTTTCCTTTCTTTTTTTTATTATTTTTCTTTTTCTTGTTTCACCTACTAATATGTTTTCTTCCTTCCCAACCTTTCCTTGTGATAGATGTTACCATTTTATTTATATCTATAAGCAAAATTTCCTAGTGATAAAGATCATAAATTTTACCAAGTTGCAACATTCATGTGTAACAATGAATTACTAGATATTTTTTTTCTTATTTTTTACAAATCTAATTTAGAAATTATTCAAAATAAAATTTATATTTAGGATAATTCTCACCAATCCCAATCAAAGAAAAATATAAAATACAAAACAACTAAGGGAAGCATCTTGATAAATAATGCTTTCCTTGAAAACTAGTAGAATGAATTTTGATTGAATGAAACATTTTAACTTCATAATAAAACATTAATGTTACTCTTTAATATAATAAATAAAATAAATTATTGAAAATGTTTTTCTTGCATTCTTGTATCTTTTATGTTTAGGATATTTAGGTCATGTTTAGCCAAGTTTTCAAAAGCACTTCTTAAAAAATAATTTTTAAGAACATTCTCAAATATTTCATTTGCAAAATTGTATTTGAAAACATAAATATAAAACATAGTATTTTCATTTGCAAAGTTTTTGTAGTATTCTCCATCTTTTCATTTTTTGCTCAAAAACTATACAAACAATATTTGAAAATATGTCAAAATCATGTTTTTAAAATAACATGTATCTAGAGCAAATTTTGAAGAAATTCTTCTTGGTCAAAATTTGTCTAAAGTTAGAACATGGTTTTCTACTATAAAAAATAGAAAATTATTTTTAAACGTAATTACCTACTAGATCCTTATTTTCTTAATTTTCTTTGTAGAACTTTAATAAATAACTATGGAAGGATTTATATTTTAAATTGATAATAAGAAAAGTATACTTGCATGATTTCCTTAAAATCTAATGTTTCTAGAAAGATTCAAAGGATAATTTTCGATATAAATATATAAATAAATTTAATATGAGTGAAATGGAAATTGACATTTGTTTTATCATAAGCTGACTCATTTTCAGTTTAATTTATTGGAAGATGGACATGTTGATAAAGTTGGTTTGGACAATTTTATTTTTCAAAATTTGTTTTTGGAATATGTGCCCATTTTGAGTTTAATTTATTGGAAGGTGGGTAGTTGAATTGGACTATACTCCTTTTCAAATCTTATTTTTGACTTATGCACCATCATTAGTTTAAGTTATAGAAAGATAGATGTGTGGATCGGATTGGACTATTCTATTTTTCATATTTTATTTTTTGCATATGCACCTAACTTTAGTTTAATATTTCCTATGGTATTGATATTTTATTTATATCTATACTCTAAATAATTTATGATAAAATTATATTAACATCAATAAAAATTTGTATCATGTGAAAGTACGTAAAAAATAATTATTGAGGTACAGTCTTGAGTCATGTGAACCAGAAAGAGGGACACAGCTAGGAATAAAAATAATCGAGAAAGAAAAAGCACATCCCACCACCAACATCCATACTTATCTAAGGCTAAGGGAATCAACCCACTAAATACCCAAAGACCCTTATTTTTCTTTCAATTTCTGTTCAACCATGGCCTCTTCTTCTTCCATTTCTCATTCTAAATGGAGTTACGATGTGTTTTTGAGTTTTAGAGGTGAAGATACTGCAGAAACTTCACTGATCATCTCTACAAGGCTTTGATTCATAGCGGTTTTAGAACCTTTAGAGATGATGAAGAAATTCGAAGGGGTGAAGAGATTGCACAAGAGCTCTTAACAGCTATTGAGGAATCAAGGAGTGCCATTATTGTCTTCTCAAAAACCTATGCTCATTCCAAATGGTGTCTGGAAGAGCTTGTCAAGATCATGAAATGCAAAGAGGAAAGGGAACAAATGGTAGTTATCCCAATTTTCTATCATGTGGATCCGTCTGAAGTGCGGGAACCAAACTGGGATTTATGGAGAAGCATTTACCCATCATGAGGAGAGTGCAGATGAGGAGAGAAAGGAAAAGATAAGGAAATGGAAGACTGCCCTGAGGCAAGCAAGCAATCTAGCCGGATATGATGCGACGAACAGGTAATTGTAACTTCTCTTCATTTGTCATTTGAAGTACTCTCCTTTTCTCTCTCTGCTGATATAAAAAATATCTAATTTTAAAGCTAAGTGAGTTTTAAAATTTTATAATTTTTATTCATTTTTATTATTTATAAAATAAAGATCTGTTCATTAAAATTTTAAACTTGATAACATAATATTACAATTTCTTAAAAACAAAATTCTATTTTATTGATTCATAAAGAATATATTAAATTGTTCTAGGTTAAAATTGATATAATTTTTTTTCTTAATTCATTCATGCAATAGAATTAAAATTATAAATAAAATATGTTTAATTAATTCATAAAAAGTTATTTTTTGATTAAATGGTTTTCAAAATTTTTGTTCATACAGCTAGAGACAAAAATAAATGCAAAATGGAACAACAAGGCACATTTATCTAAATAAATGGTGAGAGAAAGTCATGCAAGTATAGAAGATAGTAATGTTGACCGTCTAATTGGTAGTAAAATTATTAGATTAAAAAGCTTGGATGAAGACTAGCAGTTGATCCTATGATAGAATCCCTTATCAAAATAGGATAGTAATGTTCTAGACAAGTCAACTTTATTTTGAACCTTCCACAAGATTGAATAGTATAAGCTAACACAAAAATATTTTAGTTTTTTTTTTTCCACTTTTAATAATGCAATTCATATTTTACATTTTCTTTCCTTATTGCTATCATATATATGAGCAATTATATAGAATAATGAAACTGTACTCATGTAATTTGATAGATGTGGTTTATTTTATTTGATTTAAATTCCTTTTAACCCTACTAAGTTATAGTTGGAAAACTAGGCATCATTAAATTTATTTCATATAATTTATTGTTTTTTGCAACTCATCCTAATGCACCAGTACACATGTCCCATTATGCTTTGCAATTGGCAGGTATGAATCAGAGCTTATCGATGAAATTATTGAGAACGTCTCTAGAAGCTTCCCTAAAACTTTAGATGTTAACGAGAACATTGTTGGAATGGATTCTCGTTTGGAAAGACTAATATCATTGTTAAAGATTGAGTTGAATGATGTTCGCATGGTCGGGGTGTATGGGCTTGGTGGTATCGGCAAGACCACCATCATCAATGCTCTTTATAACCAAATCTCAAATCAATTCAAAAGTGTTAGCTTGCTCACGGATGTCAGAAAAGAATCCACAGAAAATTCTGGTCTTCTTAAGTTACAACAACAACTTCTTAATGATACTCTAAGGACAACGAAGAAAATAGTTTTAAGGAATGTTCATGAAGGTATCAAAGAAATAAGGGACAAGCTTTCCTCAAAAAAGGTTCTTGTTTTTCTGGATGATGTAGATGAGCTGACACAATTAGAACACTTGATTGGAAAGCATAATTGGTTTGGTCCAGGAAGTAGAATCATCATTACCACTAGGAAAAAAGATTTGCTAACTAGGCATGAAGTGAATGATATGTATGAAGTTGAGAAATTAAATTTTCACGAAGCTCTTCAACTTTTTTGTCGTTATGCCTTTAAACAACATCATCCGAAGGTAGGTTATGGAGATCTCTCTCATCAAGTAGTACGATATGCTGATGGTCTTCCATTAGCACTTAAAGTTTTGGGTTCTCTATTATTTGGAAAGAGGCTACCAGATTGAAAAGCGAATTGCGTAATTTGGAAAAAGTGCCTAACATGGAAATTGTAAAAGTGCTTAAAATAAGTTTTCATGGATTGGATTATACACAAAGGATGATATTTCTCGACATTGCATGTTTCTTTAAAGGATATGATGTGCAACTAGTTTCAAGAGTATTGGATGGTTCCGGATTAGAAGCGGAAAGTGGAATAAATGCTCTCGTTGATAGGTGTTTCATAACCATTTCAAAGAACAACAGAATAGATATGCATGATTTGTTAGCCCAAATGGGCAAGGGCATTGTTGATGAAGAATGTCCTAATGAGCCGTGAGAGAGGAGCAGATTATGGAGACATACGTGATATTTATCGAGTTTTAAAAAGAAATACGGTAAGATACATATACGTGTATATAAATATAAATATAGACATTTTGTTCAAGAAGTTATTTATCTATATCGCCTTAGTAAGGATTTATATGTATTGTGCTTTTCTAATTTTATACTCTTATTATCTAGGGACTGAAAAATTGAAGGGATATCCCTTGATGTGGACAAATCGAAAACAGATACAGCTTTACATCCGAAGCTTTCGAAAGGATGCATAGACTTAGATTGCTTTTTTGTCTTCCACAATCGCATACAACTCTCTGAAGATTTTGTATTTCCATCGATGACTTGACATGCCTTAGATGGGATAGATATTCTTTAGAATCTCTACCATCAAACTTTCATGCAAACAATCTTGTTTCCCCTCAGTTTGAGCAATAGTAACATAAAACTACTTTGGAAAGGAAACATGGTATGATTATTATTTATTTATGCTTTTATTTTATAATATTTTAAAGTTTTTGAAATTGATTTATTAATAGAAATTCTATTTTGTTCCAGTGTCTTAGAAATTTAAGGTACATCGATCTCAGCGATTCACAACAGCTCATTGAACTACCAAATTTCTCAAACATGCCATATTTGGAGGAACTAATTCTTTCAGGTTGTATAATTTTACTTAAGATTCACGCACATGTAAGAGTGTTATTAAACTAACTTTTTTTTCCTTGAAATTTATAGGGTGTGTAAGCCTTGAGAGTCTTCCTGGGGACATTCATCAGTCGAAGCTCCTTTTAATTCTTGATTGCAGTGGCTGTTCAAAACTAACTAGTTTTCCAAAAATCAACTGCAACATTGGAAAACTAGAGCAGCTGAGTTTAGATGAAACAGCTATTAAAGAGCTACCATCATCGATTGAACTTCTAGAAGGTCTTCGCAACTTGTATTTGGATAATTGTAAAAACCTTGAAGGCCTCCCCGAACAGCATTTGTAATTTGAGATTTCTTGTAGTTCTAAGTCTTGAAGGCTGCTCAAAACTTGACAGATTGCCGGAGGACCTGGAGAGAATGCCATGTCTAGAGTTTCTTTCCTTAAATTCTCTCAGTTGTCAATTGCCTTCTTTGTCAGGTTTATCTCTCTTAAGGGAACTATATTTAGATCAATGCAATCTAACACCAGGAGTAATAAAGAGTGATAACTGCTTGAACGCATTGAAAGAATTAAGTCTAAGAAACTGCAATCTAAATGGAGGAGTCTTCCATTGTATTTTCCATCTATCCTCACTGGAAGTATTAAATCTAAGTCAGTGCAATCCAGAGGAAGGAGGAACCCTCAGTGACATACTCTTGTGGGTATCAGTCAACTCTCTAACCTTAGAGCCCTTGACTTGAGTCACTGCAAGAAGCTTTCACAAATTCCAGAGCTTCCTTCAAGTCTGCGACTGTTAGATATGCACAGCTCAGTGGGGACCTCATTGCCACCGATGCATTCTCTGGTGAATTGCCTCAAATCAGCAAATCAGGTATGATTTTCTTGTGTTAGCGTACAATTGTTTGTATAAATTATATGTATTCCTGTATGTTGGCATATTTAGGGTAGAAATTGTCTTTTCCATGTAAATTAACAAGCATAGATATTGTATGATATATAATGCTAGTTGTTTTGTTAGCTTCTTATGAATTTGATGGAGCAAATGGGGTTGGAAATATGGTGAGTCGGGAGGAGCTACTGCCTGCCAGCTCACAAGTGTTTCCTGTATTGCCCTGGAGTGAATGGAGTTGATCATATAAGACCATTTGCTTTCACTGGTGGAGGGAATTGAGCTTGAAAATGGGATTGAAAGGATAAGCTACTTGCTCCAGGTTGCTAACAGAAGTCCTGGTTTAGTAGAGCTAAGCAACCGAGAACCAGGAACTCAATCCAAGTCTTTTGATAGGATTTCACTACTGCAGATTGGAGTTCACAGATAATGTGAGTGAAAGACCGGAGTGATTTGAGAAGCATTTTTCATGAAAGAGTTGAAACAATGGGAATCATCTAGGACATACTTTTCTAGACCATAGAAACAAATGGCCGGAAGCGAAAAAACATTTGTTGAGTTAGTTGGATGCTCCTCCACCTTGAAATTTGCATGACAATAGGCCAACAAGGGTGTGCCTTATGTCCCTTGGCACTAAGTTGGTTCTACTCTCATTTCAAAAAGGAAGAGTAAGTGAAACTCTTGGTGGGAGATTTTGAAATGTGAGCTTTACCTTAATCGAGATTCTAAGAGTGAATTTGAAGTTACAATTTGAGTTCTCTGAATCTACATGAAGATGTTGCTACAAGTGAAAACATCTTCTTATTTTGGTTCTCAGAATCTATATGAAGAAGAAGTTGCTTTGCAACAACCAATGAACTTAGAGTCTTTCTCCACATTTGAACCTATAAAGGGAAGCTTGGTTGTATTTGGGGATGGTTGCATTACATATAACCAACTTGAAAGCCAAAGGTACCATAAAAGGTCCAAATTTACCTATAGTCAAGGAGTTACTATATATTGAGGGATTGAAAGCAAACTTAATTAATGCAAGTTAAATTATTGTATGTGCTTTGTTCATTTTACTCAAAATCAGTGTCTATTCAAGGATGTGTGTTGGTAAGAAATAGAATTTTTGATAATTTTTGTTATGCCTTTGTACACCTCTCTACTTCTTCCTCATCCTCTAGTGCACATAGTTGTAAAATGTGAAATTTACATCCAAAGACATGTAGCATTGTATGATAGCACATTTAAACTCTAATGATTTGTCTAGGTTTACAAATAAAGAACCAATTAAAGCAATTCCCATTTACGCAACCCTAAAAATCCTATTTGTCCTATCTAGGAAAATGAATTCACATGAGTGAGAGAAAAAGATGATTTGCTCTTCTTCAAGGTTCTTAGAGATGTTACATATGGATTTAATGGGTCCTATGAGAGTGCAATGCCTAGGAAGAAAGAAGTACATCCTAAGATTCAAAGTGTTATGCTTTCAAATGATGAATAAAATGAATTTTCAATAAGAAAAATAAGAAATAATAGAGGAAAGGAGTTTGTAATTCTAACTTCTAGAGTTTTTGTGAGGAGAAGGAAATTAAAGAAGAGCTTTCAAGATCTAAAACTCCACAGAAAAATGAAGTTATTGAAAGGAAAAATAAAGTGCTCCAAGAGATAGCACATATTATATTGGATTTCAAGAACCTTCCTAGTTATTTATGTTAAGATAGAGCCCTTATAAGCAAGAGATAATGTAACAAAGTTAGGCTTCAGTTTCCACTAATTTATCCTTGTTTACATTGATATTGATTTGAGTATTCATGCATGCATTAGTGGTATTATAAATGACTTATGTGAATTAGGAGTTGCACAAAAGATTTAAGTCATGGGTTCCTTGCAAGATTTATGATTTGCTCATAGTTGGTTAATGGATTTAGGTAATCCATTTGAGATTATAGTGTACTACCTTCTAATTGGAAGGTTGACTTGTCTTAGTCATTCAGATGAGGTTTCTAAGGTGATTGCATTAGTATATATGATTACACATTAGACAGAATTTACAATGAATCATGACATTAGCTATTGAGGTAGTCACGATTCACCAAGCTACTATACTTTGGATGCACTCTCAACCTTGAGGGAAATATTGAGCTAGTGTTGAAGTTTTTAGTGACTTTGATTTACGGGTGAGCCCGTAGGATGGTCAGCATATTTCCTATGGATTGGGTCGCTGTTGATTAAGGTAGGTGGCAATAGATTTGCATAAGATATGCATCATAATATCTCATGAGATTAAGATAGTGTGTCCCATTGGGTGATCTTAAGGACATGTGATCATGAAATCTATGGTTGCGTGTAATTCGTTTAGTAGAATTTAACATATGTTCGTTGTGAGTTAGAGTATGTCACTTTATCACTTAATGGGATGATCTATAACTCAAGGATTGGAAAGATAATCTTAAAAAAGATTGATAGCGTTCACCTCATTATATTATGGACACCAGTTCATGGGGAGCTTGCTTTGAGTCGTTAGTAGGTCACAGACTCACGTATTTTATATTAATGTAATATCATAGGATATTAGAGTGTAGATGATTCTTTATAGTGGGATATTAAGTCAACTTTAGAATTAGATTATAAAGGAGCGACTATTTTCCTACTTAATCCTAATAGTCCCTACTCGAGTTCATACTTCTATGTGACACATTACTTAAGGGATATATGGGTTATTTATTCATATGTGTGCATAAGGGTGTTTTGGTAAAAATGCAAAGTTGCTTTAGATCTTATGAATAATGTTTTTGGAATGGGATAATTAATTAATTGGACCCTAATAGGGCTAATTAATTAATTAGGATCCAAGTGGGCTTTTTTTTAGTGACCCCTAAGCCTAAGATAGGCTCAAGCCACTTAAGCCCATAGGGAATCCTATACAAATCCATTTAGAGGTTAGGACTTTTTTTATTCTTCTTCCATTTCTTTAGAATCTAGAGAGAGGAACCCTAGCCTCCACCCTTCTATGAGGATTCCACCATCTACAAGTGCCTAGATCTAGAAAAGAGCCATCGAGCAAAAAGAGCTCTTGGTTTTTAGATTTGCACTAGCTTCTTCATCAACTGAAATCATTTTGGAAACATTAAGATTGAAGGTTTCTTTTTTAAGCATAAGGATCTATAGTTTTTCATGTATACACTTCTGTTGCGTAGATCTAGAGATCCCTAAGATAGTTTTTGCATACACCCCAACGATCCTAGGCTTAGAATGGATTAATCCAAAGGCTCTAACAACTTGTCGATTGAATCCATAAGCACAACATCTTATACTTCTAATTGAGTCCACCTATAAGTTAGAACCAAAAGGACTTGCTATGATGTTTAGACAAGTAGGAAGCTTAATGTAAAATATAGTTTTTAGAAACAATGTCTTATTTAAACAATTCTAAAAAATTAGGGATGTTTGAATCAAAGCGTGTTGAAATAATTTTTGTTAGATACTCAACTTGGATTAAAGCCTTTAAGATCTTCTTTAATAATTAAAGAGTTGTAATTGAATCGGTCAATGTATTGATAGATGACTTAGGAAGTGAAGAAAATAATGTGTTTTTTCTTAAGGATATTTCATCAAACATTCTAGATTTAGGCGAGAAAAAAAGAGATGAATGATTGAGAATGTGGGAATGAACTCAATGTTGAAAATCAAGCAAACATCCACATGGAGCAAAATAAGAGAAACTAGTGATCATCCTATCAACAATGTGATTGGAAATGTTAGCGATGGGGTCCTCTCTAGGAGCTAAATTAAAATGGATGAACTTAGCTAGGTCACGACAAAAGAAAAGTTGTAGGGAAAAACTTTACAAGAGATGGGAGTGGTAAGTTTGTAGATCTATCCACTTGTAGATCAAGGGTTGGAAGCCTTCTTTATCTAATGACATTTAGGCTGGATAAACCTATAGCACAGGAGTTTATGCTTGATAACAATCTTCCTAAGAAATCACACCTTGGAGTTGTTAATAGAATCATTATATTGGTGGTTGGTACTTATAAACTTGGATTGTGGTATTACACCAATATATTTGTAGACAACATCTTTCATACAAATGTTGACTAGGGATGGAAAGTCTAAAGATGGGAAGAGAACACTTATAGGGGATGTTTCTATATTTTAATTGCTAAGTTTCCTAGCTTAATAAGAAGCTAACAAACCAAGCAATTACTTTCAATAAAACATATGTTAAAAAAGCATTATGGTGTGAGTGATAAATCATAATTATGCCTTGTCATAACATGAGAGCTATTAATATATTAAAGATCTAGTTTTTACATTATAAAACTAAGCCCATTAACATAAGACATTACTAGTTTTAGTTGAATAACATACCATTGAGAGATATGAATTGTACAGTGAATTTTGTTTGCACTATCTTTCAACTCTTTCAAGAGATAAAATCTACCTAACTCATGGATGAATGTGCGTCATTATAGTAGTTTCTTTAGAAATTTAAAGATATATATTGATTTGACAAAATTAAGACTTGAAAGATGTTTGTGTTGGGATAATTCAAGAACTACCTTGGGTATATTAATCAACATATGAAAAATACTTTACTTGTTTTCTAATAATTGAATGATGGATTTTAGAGGAGTGCTTCAAACACATTAAATTTTTAAGTGTAAGTCTTATTGGCTCAGCTCTCATAAAAGATCAAGGATAAAAAGAACTTAGCACCAAAATGCTTTAATATATTGGCAGACCCACTGGATTTACATTGTCCTTTTGTGCAGGATTTGAAACACGAGAGCAATTCAAATGGAGTATTTCTCGCTGATTCTCACTACATTGGCCATGGAATCTGTATTGTTGTTCAAGGAAGCAGTGGAATTCCCAAGTGGATAAGGAATCAACGAGAGGGACGTCAGATCACAATGGATCTTCCTCAGAATTGTTACGAAAATAATGACTTCTTGGGAATTGCTATATGTTGTGTTTATGCTCCACTACCAGAAAATGATTTTGCAGATACATCAAAGAATGAATCTGGTGACGAAGCCCTAGAGGAATATGACGATTTACTTGAAGCTGAATCTTCAATCTCCACTGAGTTACAATGTCAATTGTCATTGAATGAAGGATATGGATTTTCTTCCCTGTGTGTGCGACATCTCAGTTGTCGCACTACTTGTAAATGCTACCATGATGGAGGTGTATCAGAACAAATGTGGGTGATATTCTATCCCAAGGCTGCTATTCTGGAGAGCTGTCACACCAATCGATTCATACATCTTAATGCTGTATTTATAGACTCTACGCAATCATTTAAGGTGCTTAAGTGTGGGCTCCAACCTATATACTCCCAAGATCAATAGTACAGACTGAGGATGTGGATGCTAGCTGCTTGGAATGTCAGAGGAACGTGGAACACCAGCTTTGTTTAAAGGGTCAGACAATAAGCTTACTACCCATTGAGCGTGCCTCTGAATTTGATACCTTATGTTTGCGAGAGTGCAAAAACCTTGAGAGTCTGCCAACAAGCATTTGGGAGTTCAAATCCCTAAAATCTCTCTTTTGCTCTCACTGTTCACAATTACAGTACTTTCAGAAATCTTGGAGAATATGGAAAACTTAAGGGTGCTTCATTTGAACAAAACGGCTATAAAAGAGCTCCCATCATCAATCAAACATTTGAATAAGCTTGAAGTTTTGAATCTGGACGGCTCCGAAAACCTTGTGACTCTTCCAGAAAGCATTTGTGATTTATGCTTTCTTGAAGTTCTCGATGTCGGTTACTGTTCAAAACTCCACAAATTGCCACAAAACCTGGGAGGCTGCAAAGCTTGAAGCATCTCCGTGCTTGTAACTTAAATTTAACATGTTGCCAATTGCTTTTCTTTGTCATGTTTATGCTCCTTACAGACGTT
Source organism: Vitis amurensis (assembly GCA_037355405.1). Classification (NCBI taxonomy): domain Eukaryota; kingdom Viridiplantae; phylum Streptophyta; class Magnoliopsida; order Vitales; family Vitaceae; genus Vitis; species Vitis amurensis. Next base: position 39,335,081 of record CM074693.1, read on the forward strand.
AGATCTATCTTTCTGCAGTATAGATGAAGGGAGGAATCCCCACTGAAATTTGCCACCTATCATCTCTGCAACAATTACTTCTAACCGAGAATCTTTTTAGGAGCATACCTGCTGGGGTCAATCAACTTTCTATGCTGAGACTCCTTGACTTGGGTCACTGTCAAGAGCTTAGGACAAATTCCAGCAGCTTCCATACAGTTTGCGTGTCTTAGATGTACATGAGTGCACACGGCTGGAAACTTGTTCAGGTCTACTCTGGTCTTCTCTATTCAACTGCTTCCAAATCAAGTGATTCAGGTATGATATTCATTGAACAAAACTTTTTTGTGGAGACATGAAGATTTACGTGTTAATTAAATTTGCTGCAGGATTTAGAATGCAAGATTTATCCTAGAGAAAAACGTTTTGCCAGTAAATCTTATTATTTCAGTAAGTTGTGGAATGCCAAAATGGATAAGCTATCACAAAAAGGGAGCTACAGTAGTAGCAAAGCTTCCTCAAAATTGGTATAAAAATGACGACTTGTTGGGTTTTGTTTTGTACTGTGTCTATGATCCATGATAATGAATCTGAGGAGACACTGGAGAATGATGCAACTTACTTCCAGTATGGTTTGACTTTGCGTGGTCGTGAAATTCAGTTTGTGGATGAACTCCAGTTTTATCCCTCGTGTCGATGCTATGATGTTGTACCAAAAAATGTGGATGACTTATTATCCGAAGGTGGAGATTGTGAAGAAGTACCCCTCAAATAAATGGAGGCAGTTGACAGCTTCATTTTGTGGCTTCTCACGTGGTAAAGCAATGAAAGTGGAAGAGTGTGGGATCCATCTTATATATGCCCATGATCATGAAAAGAACCATGGTAAAGCAATGATACCCACCATTTGCCGGGAATGTCAAGAGGATGTGCAATCCCGACGGAAGCTTTGTTTAAAGGAAATGCCATCAATGAACTACCCACTATTGAGTGTCCCTTAGAACTTGATAGCTTATGTTTGCGAGAATGTAAAACCTTGAGCGTCTTCCCAGTAGCATTTGTGAGTTGAAATCACTTACAACTCTCTTCCTGCTCAGGCTGTTTACGATTAAGGAGCTTTCCGGAAATCATTGAGGATGTGGAAAATTTAAAGAGAGCTTCATTTAGATGGAACTGCTATAGAAGAACTACCAACATCAATTCAATATTTAAGAGGGCTTCAATATTTGAATCTTGCAGAATGCTGCAACCTTGTGAGTCTTCAGAAAGCATTTGTAATTTGAGTTCTCTCAAAATTCTAAATGTCAGTTTCTGTACAAAACTTGAGAAATTTCCCGAGAACCTGAGTTTGCAATGTTTAGAGGGTTTGCCTTCAGGTCTAAATCTAAGCATGGACTGTTTAGTAGCATACTTACAGGCATCATTCAACTTTCTAAACTGAGAGTCCTTGAATTGAGTCACCTGCCAGGGCTACTACAAGTTCAGAGCTTCCACCAAATTTACGAGTTCTAGATGTCCACAGTTGCATGTTTGGAATCTTTATCAAGTCCATCAACAGTCTACTTGGTGTTTCTCTATTCCAAATACTTTAAATCAACAATTGAGGTATGATTTTCATAGCATTCAGCCATTTTATGAACACGGAGTTATTGAAATCTTTATATTTTATTAAGTTTTTTTTTTTTTGTTTTGATAAAGTATAAAAAAATAAGAGTTTAAGATGAGTATAAGAATAGAAATAATGTTAAATTCAATTAAAAAGTTTATTATACCTTCTTAAGCATCAATTAATTCATGGAAGGGATAGCGAAAGTCTTTTCAAAATGTGATGATAAAGTTAAGGATCATGAGTTTAAATAATGAAAATTATAGTTTTACTATAATAATTATTAGGAAAGTTAAAATGCCCTCACATGCTTTTTTATTCATGGAGAAAATGAATTAAGCTTTTCTTTAGCAAATTCAGAAATTTCTAGTGTGAATTTCCGGTAGGATTTGAGGGAATGTTTTAGTTCATTTGATGCTCCACCTGGAAATTGCATGGAAAAAAGCCAATAAGTGTGTGTGCTTCATGTCTCTCGCCTCATGGGATTAAGAGAAACGGGAGGGAGAAATTTTTATGTGAGTTTTGAAACTTGAGCAAACTTTGTCTTTAAGATTGAGAGTTAAGTTGAAGCTACAATTCTAAGATCTCCGAATCAGAATGGAGAAGAAGTTCTTTTTCAAGTGAAGAAGAGATCTTCTTATTCTACTCACTTTCAGTTTCAGTTTCCCCTCACTTCCAGTTTCCACACTTAATCTTATCACTCACTTTCATGTTGATTGAATTATCTGTTAAAATGGAGAAAAATAAGGAACTAAAACTTGCAGAAAATATTAGAGTATTGAGTTGGAGAAAGGCACACTGTGCTTCACCAATGAGAATGCCTATTTATGGAAACACAACCAAACTGAAAATGCACAAAACTCTCAAGCTGCTTTATGTTCTACTTCTACTATGAGAAAAGCGAAAATTATGGAACAAAAGTAGTGAGTCTAACTAAGGTATTTCAAAGGCAAACTCTCATGAATTCTAACCTACTCCTTGAGATTGTGTTCAAAACAAACAACCTTAGGAACTACGGCCTTGATTTAGGAAGTCCTTTAGTCATTATCTTAAGACAAGTTGCTCATCGAGTTGAGCAATAATGCGGCTTAACAAGTGAATTCTTTCCAACTTCCCTATTAGGTGGAATTTTATATTTATGTGCTTAGTTATACCATGTTAGGCGGAGTTTTGAGTAATGAGAAATAACTGACTTATTGTCACCGAGTAAAGCTCAGTTGGTGAGCTTTGTTCTTAGCCTAAATTATGCAAACAATTTTCTCAACCATATTACTTGATTTGCAGCGGTGACTAAGGAGATATACTCGGCTTACATGTAGTTGATTGTGCCTCTACTTCTTACTTTCTTGAATTCTAACATATGACTCACAGACACGATTGTAAATACACTCAACCTTGAAGTGCTCTTCCATATCATCAACACTTCACCTTCCCAATCACTATCGGCTCAACCATCAGCAATCAACTCCTCCACCAAATCTTTACATACTAAATGCCAAGATTTGTTGTACCTTTAACATCACTTTAGCACCCTCTTACCCCGCAACTCCCCATGTAAACATTTCTACAGGTGAACTCAAGAACCTTGAAGCAAACTGACTGGAAACATCCACGGTCAGGAGTCTGGATTCTCATCAAGTATAGTAAAATTTCCCCACCAAGCTTCTATATGCGGAGAGGTTTCTCAAGTTTCTCCCCATCATTCTTTGAAATTTTCTCATTTTGTGCCAACTGAGGTTACTACTTCTTTGCATGATTCTAGCTTGAATTTCTTGAGAATATCCGCATATCTTTTCTTTTGTGAAATGAAGATACTCACTACATTGAGTATATTTCCATTCCAAGGAAGTAGTTCTTCTATGATGCAAGGTCGAGACATCTCAAATACATCACTGCATTTCCATTTTGAAATCATTTAGCAATTTTACATTACTTCAGTCACTAACATGTCATCAACATGAAAGTGATACTACTAGTTACCAAACCATCATCATTTTGTTTCAAATACAAAGTAGCTTCATTTTCACTTCTCTAAATCAAGTTGGATCGAGATGAGAATCAATTACGCTATACCGGGCCCTTGGTGCTTACTTCCAAACCATAGAGAGCCTTATGTAACTTGTACACTTTATGTTCATGGCCAATAACCTCAAAGCCTTCTGGTTTGTTTAGACATATATTTCTTCAAGGTATACCATTTAAAAGCTGACTTTACATCTAAATCGTACACTTTCCATCCCATTTGACCAGCAAGTGCAAGTAGTAGCCTTATAGAAATCTTGCTGACTTCCATGTAACGCATGTAGGCTCAGCATATACAAGATTGCACCTCTCCTTACATATCAGATCAATGGCCTCATCTGCAGCACGGGTGTCCCGAAGTTGCTTCAACATCAAGTGGACCTTCAATGATTGTCCTTTCCTATTGCTAGTTCAAGAATAGATGGAGTGGTTTGATCCCACATTTATGAACTTTCTTCAGAGTCCTCATTAGCAGTAGGAGTTTTCATCGGAAAGTGCACATGTCTCTTATCACAATTTTCATTCCTACTCAAACTATAAATTTTGTAACCTTTTTAGTTCAGCTACATCCTTATAACAAAAACACCTTTCTAAGCTCTTTCATCAAGCTTCCCTCTCTTGACAAATGGCACATAGAAGATAACAAAATGAGCCAAAAACTTTCAGGTGTGTGGAAGGTTTTACACCGGACCATGCCTCTATTGGTGTTTTGCTCTAAACTGACTTAGTTAGTAAATACATTAAGCAAATATACTGAAGGTGTTGATTACTTCCAACCACTTAGAAGTTTTGGTAGCTTCTTTATCGAATAGCATGCACCACTTACCATCTCCATCACGGTTATGTTCTTCCTCTCGGAGACTCCATTACTGCTTGTGGTGAGTACTGGAGCTATTAGGCTAGTGTACTATTCCAGCTTCTTGACAAAAAGACATTGAACTCTTGCCTGAAGATATACTCACCTCCATTTTCCATTTGAGCTTTTCCTTAACGTTAAAGCCACGTTGAGTTTCAACCATTTTCTTGAAGCTTTTGAACACAGAAGAACACTTGTGACTTAGTTTTAGAAAGAAATAAACCAGAAGTCTATTCTATTGGAATCATCAATAAATAATACAAAATACACATTGTTACTCAATAATGGCAATGTGCTCATTGGTCCCTACAAATATACGAATAGAATTAATTCCACGACTTGTGAGTGGCTCTCTTGGACCATATTTTGAGGGAATGGTTATTGTTATTTAACTTCCTAACTCACAACTTTCATAAGTTTTTGAGCATTAAGCTGGTAGATTTCAGGCATGTATTGACCTTACTAAGCTTCTTGCATGAACCTCTCCCAGTGACTTCAAGTTGAAATGACCATATCTTTGTGCTAAACAACACTCCTCCTCAATCTTGGCACTAAAGACATGACCTTCAGCTAAATCAAAGCTTCAAATAAAAGCTATTTCCATTCATTTTAATTTTTGCTATCTCTTTTCCGTGTACATTAGTGATAAAACAAAAATTTACTTTGAAAGAACTGCTCTATCATTTCTTAGCATTTGTGCAACACTAAGAGAAGATTCCGATCTAAATCCGGAATGTAAGAACCCAGTAGTGACAATTTTGTACCTCTCTT
>CM074693.1:39340814-39412334 GCA_037355405.1 Vitis amurensis
GGTTTAGGATTCAAACAAAGCATATATATATATATATATATATATAACAACAAAGTTGGCCCCATAGAATTAGCCAAGATTTTCCTTGTTGAAGGGTAGGGATTCGAGGCCCTCAACCCTCACTTTAATTTTAAGCAATTTGAGATGCATTGTGCTCATGTGGCTATACATATTGATAAAATCGCCAAAATATTGGAAAAAAACCGGACAAATCAGTCAAATATCAAAACAATTGTGATAAATTCACAAAAAAACCATCGGTTATCAACCAAACAAAATTCTTTCCATTACTTTGTTTTCACAACTGAAAATTCATTACTTCGATGTCACAACAACCAAAAATTCACATTTCAGTGATATTTTCACAATATTTTTTCATACCTACATCTTAACTGTATAATCCTAGGAAAAAAACAAAATCATACTTGGTCTTTGAAATTTTAGATCCAAGGATCTAAGCCTTGTGAAAAAAGAAATGGTAGAAAACTGAGAAGGGTTACAAGCCACCAGAGTCAGCATTAGTGGTCCTAATCTGAGATAAGCAAGGTGCCAATGACAAAATCTTATTAGCTCATGTTGGCCAGTGTTATTGAAAGCACCCTAGCCACAACAAGGCACAAATAAAGTGTCTTCCTTAACTGAGGCACCTTTCTTGGAAGCGAAATGCATTATGGATTACTTTATTCTCAGGAGACTCAGAGAATGACTATTTCTTTGGTTAATATACTCAAGAAAAACCAAGAGAAAAGGAATCCAAAAATGTTAACCAGTCCAATCTCACAAATACAAGTTAATTAGGCATTGAATCCTTATAAGAAGACCATCTACTAGCATGTCCTTTTTGTTCTCTGAGCCAACAGAAGCTGAGGACATCATTGAGAACGAACCACTAATCCTACACTGCTTGCCCTTTTCTCGAAGCCTTTAGTTTAAATCCTCTATTTAATATCTTCACAAAGAAGGGGATCTTTACTCTTAAATGGGTCTTATGTCTACAGTAACAACATGCTTTTTTCCCTAGCTGACAACATTACCTAATTCTTCTTTTTCATAAAATCTCCTTCTCTTGTGTTCTTCCTTTTCTTCTCAACAATAAACTTTCCACCAAAGTAGTATACTTGAAGGAAATTTAAGATATGTGAATGCAGGTTATTCAAGAGAACTATGGAAATGCCATCCTTAATTGCTAGTAAATAATGTAGATGAAAGAAAACTTTTCCATTTGCCACTATCTTCTCTCTGTTTTTGGGTGTTGAGAAACCAGGGGACAATTACATCCTAATAATTTCATGGTCTTCTGATTCACAACAAAACCAAGAATTAAAGTGAATTCAACAAAATATCTGAGTGAAATTGACTTCTATAGCTTTCTTCAAGCCAAACACAGAGAGGGGAAATTTTGTAAGGCCACAAATTTTCTTAGCGAACAAGCATCCAACTAAAACAAATAAAAAAATTAAAAAATAAAAAGAAGAAGAAAGAACTAGTAAATAAAAACAAACAAACCAAAACCATCACCGTACCGATTGCGAAGCCGTCTTCAGTAAAGCTGTCGCCAATGGCAATATACAAAACCTAATATTTCCAAGGAAACAAAAATTAATATACTAGGCAAAATGATATGGTAATAAAAATAAACTCGTTCCTTCATACGACAACTCCGTTTGGTTGCTATGAAAATCTATGAAAAAATAAAAATAAAATAAAATAAAATAAAAAGTGTATAACTTAATCCCTAAAGCACCGTTCGAGAACATGTACGAAAAAAGATTAAATGAGTAATTAATGTTTGGTAGGTCAGAAAATGGGTGGGGGGAACTCACATGCCTCGGCCGCCGGAAAGTACTTCTTGGGATGGATCTTTCCATTCGTCGAATCTGAGAAAGAAAATGAAATCAAAACGAAATGAAAATCGAAAGCTTTAAATGGTAAAATCACTTTGAGAAAAGAGAAATGAGAGCATTACACCCAACCGTAACGGCGATCGAAGAGTAGACGTTTGGAAGAAGGCTTGGAAGGAGGTTTGGAGTTGGAGGAGGTGGAAATTGAGATTTCGGGCTCCATAGTCATCCCTTTGCTAGTACCAAGTACCAACGATACAGCCACTTCAAATTGAGTTGGAGTATTTTTTTTTTTTATTTCAATCCTTTTTTATGTGGAAATTTATTTTTCCACGTGGCAAAATTAAGTGTCCAACATGGCAATAAGGGTATGGATGAAAACAAAAAACAGAAGAAGTGGGTCATTTGGGAAATAAACAGAAATTTGGATCCCCATTTATTGCGATTATTCGAAATTTTGAATTCCATTTCATTTTCATTTCTCGTCTCATAATCTCATTGCGAAAATGGCGAATATCAAAGCAAGTTGCAGAGATCCAACGGCTCAGAATCCTCCAAATGTCTCGAGCTCAGGTATCTTCCGTATTCTCTTTTCTGTTTGATTACCGAGAAGATGAAGGAAATTGAGATACGAAAAGAATGGCTTCCAAGAGAAATAAGAAAACAAAAAAATCGCTCAAAAACTGAACCAAATAGTTGAAGTTCATTTTTCAGCAACCAAACGAAGGTTCCGGAGACATTCCTTTCGAAGGAAAACTGTGTTTGTTGATATGAAAGTTTAAAGATATTGAATTTCGACATTCTCTTTTCTCTTTGGTTGCCGAGGAAGTGAAGGAAATTGAAAGATGAAAAAGGAAATTCTGATTTATATATATATCCTCTTAGAAACTGAATGGAATAGTTGAAGTTTATTTTCTCAGCAACCAAACGAAGGTTCCGTAAACATTCTTTTAGTGTAAAAAGCGTTTGTTCATATGAGAGTACAAAGCTATTGAAACAACGTTGAATTCACATAACTCTCCGACTTGATTTTCACTTTTTCCCGTTACGTATGAAATTGCTGCATTATTACTGATCGGAAAGTGTTGTTGATTTATTTAATTTCTCATCAGAAGTTTGCTTTCGATCATCTTTTTCCTACGCATGATGTGATTACTGATACAGAATGTTTTAGCATGCATTTACTTCTTCAATACATTCAACAGCATTTCATGTAATTTTATATAAAACCGAAAATTAGTCCCGGAATATATTTGGAGAACCAAAACTGAGGATCTCCATAGGGTAAATAGGACCATCAATTTGATGTAGGCCCTGTTTGGATTGACTTTGAGAAGCCAGAAATTCTTTTTTAAGCTCAATAAGAACTTCCATATCTGTTAATTTTGTGTAAAGAACTTATGCCTTAAAAAGGGGCTTAATATGTATCAACTATATGTATCTACATGCTATGAGCACAAAGTGTATTCCTTAGGATCGAAAGCAATTGCATGGACAGGAAGTTATTCATAGGACCTGCTTACTTGTAAATTACTGTTTTCTTTTTCATTATAAGATTAATCATTACAATGAAAAAGGATTGTTTAAGTAACAGGGACAGATATTGAGGGGTACAAATTAGCCTTTCAAATTGAAATTTGAGCAGTTTGAGCTGACAATTGACAAAGCCCGTTGGGTGACTCTGTGATTTGTTATAATGGTTGAATGGGGGTAGCATTGTTTGGTGAAATGCAGGAAGTGGTGGGGTTTGTATGATGAGGAACACATGGAGAGATGAACGGAACCCATCATTCATCAACTTCATCTCCTCCTTCCTCAAAGCAAATTCTTTCCATCTTAACTTCATCCCAATTGCCCCTGTATTTCTCTTCCATTGCCTGTCTTCTATGTATTTAGTGGTTCTCTCACTGATTTTCTTTGAGGTTTTTCATTTGTAGGATTTCATTTTCAACTGTGGTGGTTTATCAGTGGCCTTTGTTTTTGTGACAAACTGGGACTGTAACAACTACTTGCCAACCTTTAGCAGGTGGCTTTGCTTTTCTCATCATTTGGGTGTCTTGTTTTCTCTGTTTGAAGTAATGAGCCTTATAATTTGATAACAGTACACCAAGTATAACGATAACTCTTAGGCTATATTTGATTCTTGGAAAGTTTAAGGGGAAAGAAATCGGAAAGGAAAAATATCAAGAAAGAAAAAGGTGAAGAAAATTTGGAAAAAAAATTAAATTGTTGGCAAATACACCTTCTCCAAACTTTCCTCACCTTTATTTAAGGAAAATGGGGAGGGAAGTCTTTCAACATTTCCCTTTGTGTTTTCTTTCCTCATATTTTTCCATCACATCCAAATATAAAAAAACCATTTTTATTAGCATTTATTTCGTTTTCTTTATATTCTTCAGAAACCAAATATAACCTTATATTTAATTTTTGGCAATCCATTTTTTTTAATATTGTGTATAACTATGAGCAATATTCATACAGGGTAAAGAAACTAAAGAAGCAATTTGCACATCTCTACATTGTCGTCACGCTTCCAACCAGGGAGCAAAATGATTCTTTTGTGCAGTCTTACTTCAAATGAGTCATCCAAAACTAGAATATGCATTTTCGCCCAGTCTCTGATTACTGTTTGGCTGTTTGTGATTGGTGAAGGCTTGGAATGGAGCTTGGAAGGCCTACATTTGTGCCAGTTCAAGACATAGAGATGGGCTTTGAGAAGATCGTGAAGATAGCTCATGCTCGTGGGGGTATAAGCCTCTTCTCTAAAGCTTATATCTCTTAACTCCTTTCAAGTAGTTCTTTAATTCAGTGCTGTATACTGTAGTATGTAAGAGACAGGATGTGATATCCAAATTGATAGCTGAGGTCAGTTGATTGAAGTTATTCTCTTGTTTTAATTGTGTCTCTGCTGTTGTCATTGTTATCCTTTATTCTTACTTGAATCTACCCTTTCTTGTCTCTAAAGAGGAAGAAATCAATGCAAGGAATGGACGTATTCCTAAGAGTAATCACTTCCATACCTGGAATTGATAACCATGATGCAAATTCGGTAAGCGATCAGTCTTATATATATAGTATTTTCTAAGAACAAAACATGAGGTAAGAATTTTCAAGTGTCTTTTCTGTTCAGCTTAATCAAGCTATTGGTTCCATCGAAGCAATTGCCAAAGCATCAAAGGATTATATTTTGGAGAACACGGACCTTTCATCTGACAAGGCGGAGACGATTACGAGGTTTTTCAGAGATCCAAAGTTTTATCTCAGTCCAAAAATCAATTGATAGGAGAAAGAACAAGGCAGATGAGAATTCAAATGAGTAATGACAGTCTTGAGAGGGTCTCTTCAGCTCAAATTGTAAGTTTGTTGAATCCCTCTCCCTTGAATACACCTACATTTTTCTTAATAATACTCCAAGGAAAAAGGTCACTAGAGGCTTTTGTGAGGGAGCAGTAGAGAGATTTAACAGAAAAAGAGTCGTTCTTGCTATTCTTCCAACTCAAGACATCCTCCACATCTCTATTCAAAACCAAAGGATGGAGTTTCTGGAGCAAGCCCTCCACCTCTTCCATTTCCCAATTGTTAAAGTGTCTTGAAAACAAAGGATTCCAACTTCCCATCTCTCCACCCTCCTCTCAAGCATCAAACACCCACTGATCCTTATTAACCACCACTCGGAACAAGTTAGGGAAAGCTTCTTTCAAAGCTTGGTCCTCACACTACAAATCCTTCCAAAATTTGACCTTCCTCCCATTCCCTACGATAAAGCGGGATCTAGAGCAAATGTTTTCCCAATCTTTTCTAATAGCTTTCCACACTCCCACACCATAGGCTCCCCTCACTTCTCTTGAACACCAACCTCCTTCCTCTACCCCAAATTTGTCTATGATGACTTGTTTCCACAAAGAATGCCTCTCTACAACAAATTTCCAACTCCACTTCCCAAGCAAAACTTTATTTAAGGCTACAAGACTGCGAATACTTAAGCCTCCCTGTCTCGTATCAGCACAAACCGCACTCCAATTCACCAAGTGCGTCTTTTTCTTTAAGGCGCCACTGCCCCACAAGAAGTCTCTTTGGATTTTTTTAGGTTTTGTACACACCTTCCGCGGAATGACAAAGAGAGACATAAAGTAAATTGGGAGACTTGAAAGAGTGCTCTTTATCAAAGTAAGCCTCCCCCCTTTAGAGAGATATTGTCTCTTCCACAAGGACAAACCCTTTTTGAATCTCTCTTCCACTACATCCCACACCCTTGAGGATTTGAAAGGAGCACCAAGGGTAAACCCAAATAAGAAGAAAGGAGCTTCCCAATCCTACACCCCAATACCGAAACGATATTCTCCAAAGAATCAACCCTTCCTATCGGGATAACCTCACTTTTATCCCTATTCACTTTTAACCCATAAATCGCCTCAAACCATAAGAACACCCAACTCAAGTATCTCAGCTACTCACTATTGGCCTTGCAGAATAAAAGGGTATCCTCAGCAAACAGAAGATGGAGCAGATCCCTTCCTACTCCACTACTGCTTCCCACCTTAAACCCCTCAATGAAACCCTTGCTTCTGGCTTTAAAAAGCAGCTGGCTGAAAATCTCCATGACTAATAAAAAGAGATAAAGAGATAACGGATCACCTTGTCTCAAACCCCTAGTGTTGTGAAAAAAGTTTGAAGGGGTTCTATTAATTAAAATTGAGAAATTAGCCGTGGAGATGCACCATCTAATCCAATTAATCCACCTTTACCCAAACCCCATCTTGGACATAACTGATAGAAGGCAGTCTCAGTTGACATGATCAAATGTCTTCTCACTATCCATTTTTAGAAGGAAACCAGGGAGATTATCCTTCAACCTAGAGTCTATAGCCTCATTTGCAATGAGCGCGACATCCAAAATCTGCCTATTCTGAATGAAGGCATGCTGGTACTCTGAAACCACCTCCCCAACAACTAGTTTCAGCCTATTTGCCAAGACTTTGGTGAGTAATTTGTAAAGGCTCCCAACCAAACTTATTAGTATGAGATCTTTCAACTCTTCCGTACCCCCCTTTTTTGGGATCAGAACGAGAAAAGTGGAGTTTAGACTCCTCTGGAAAGTGCCAAGATGGAAAAAATACCAAAAAAGGCCATAATCTCAACTTTGGTAAAATCCTGGGAGAATTGCCAAAATGCCACGGTGAAGTCATCCGGACTAGGCACTTTATCTCCGGAGAGGCTGCACAGGGCTTCGAACACTTCTTTTTTCTGAGAAAGGCTCCTCTAAACTTCTGGACCTTTCTATCCCCAGAACACGAAACTGTAAATCCCCAATTCTCGGTCTCCAGTCCTCAATTTCCGATAACAAAGTCTTATAAGCCCTACACACCCCAGACTTGATATCTTCCTCACTAGTAAGAGTGTCCCCATTAATAATCACCTTGGATAAAAAGTTTTTTCTCACCTTGGAGTTTGCCAACTTATGAAAAAATTTGGTATTCTTATCATCCTCCTTTAACCAGATTTTCCTAGATTTTTGCCTCCATAATGTGTTCATGTACTCCTCCAAATCCCCCATTCGAGCCTCTGCTTCCTCAAAATCCAGGGGATTAACACTCTTCTTTGAATCCCAGAATTGAATTGGAGAGAAGGCCTCAGATTTTTTAGCTCGAAGAGGAAGGGAGTCCTTTTTAAACCTCCCCCCCATTTCCAATGATCAGAGACTATTCTAGGGAGAGCACATTGAAAGATACCTGAAACATGATCCTCCCACTCGTTGGAGATTAGAAAGCGATCCAACCTTGAAGCTACTTGAGAATTAAGATCACCATACCACGTGAATTGACCATCGGAAGAGGGTAGATCCTTTAGGCTAAACTCCTCAATGACCTCAGAGAACCTTCTCATCTCTGCTGTCAGATTAAGCCCATTCCTCATTTCTCCTGGAAATCTAATGGAAATCTAATGGAATAGAAATCCCACAGGCCTTTAATAGCACCCAATTCTTTCCAAAACTCTTTTGTTTTTTTTCCCTCGATAAGACTGGCCCATAGATACCAGTGAACACCTAAACGAAGTCGTCTTCTACATTCCTGAAGTGACCTGAGATGGTGAAACCACCGCACTGTAGCTCCAAGCGTTCCAAAAGCCTATTGTCCCAAAAAATCCGAGTGCCTCCTGAGGCATCCCCAGCATCAACTACACCCCAATCCAAAAACCTTCCAGTGCTCAAGCTTTTCACCACCTTTAACGACATCCCCTACACCTTTGTTTCTAGAAAACAAACTAAATCTATTTTCTGGGCTCTAACTACCGAATTAATCATTTTCTTTTTCTCCCTATTGTTGAGCCCTCTAACATTCCAAGAGAGGATTTTGATCTTCATCAATCCTCAGGGAGCATTTCCCATTTGTTCCTGTCGCTCCTTCTATTTGCAAGCACAGGCTCTCCATAGTTAACCATACAATCCAATATCTTAAGTTCCCTTTCAGAGCATGATGCAGACACCGCTTTCTTCTTTCTCTTTTTACAAAGGGTCTCCTCACCAGTCATCTTCTTCAACTTCTTTAACAGCAGAACTATTTTTTCTTCCCACCCCTCAACCAGCATTCCCAAAAATCTACTGAAAACTTTGAAATTGGAAAGCTCCTTATCGGAGGAAGGATCCTCTTTGGAGGAAACATTCTCAGGGAAAACCACCTCTGACCCATCTTGTAGAACCATAGATAGAGGCCCCTATACAGCATCGACCCTTACCTCCAACGCACCCTCTTCCCACTTAAGGGATCCTCCCCAACGCTTCAGAAACAGTGTTGTCCCTCTACGATCCTCGCCCAAAGCAGAAGAATCCAGCACCCAAAAAGGAATAGAAGAAGAAGAGGGCCCTCCCCCCCAAGAAGAACAGGACAAAGAAAGCGTACCTTGGAATCTGAGAACTTCTTCTAAGAGAGTGATGTCTGCTAGAGGTTTCGCGTTCGCCTTCGAAGCTATCGGAAATGACTCACAAGGGTCAAGGCCTTGGGAAGGACCCATCGTTGTGGACGAAAAGCTAGGGCACCGATCGTGAAGAACTTCTCTAGGAGAAGAGTGGAAATTCTCCCCTTCTTTTAAAAGACAAGCCCAACCCACTTCCATCTGGGCTTTGCCTAAGGAAAGCCTTTTAAGGCTTCCTCCAAAAGCAAAGCCCGACAAGGCTCGGGATCTATCAGCAAGGGCCTTTTTTTCTGAGAACCAACGAAGCCCCCGCTCCACAAAGTCCCCAAATCCCGTATGAGAAATGTCTACTACAACTCCAGAAAAACATAACATTTTGTATGAGAAATGTCTACTGAATTTTCTCCGTATGGATTAAATCAGAAAAAAAAAAATTATATATATCTCAAGATAAATAAATTAGAGAACTAAACCAGATAATCCACCATAACCAAAAATATCTCTAGATTTATCTATTTATATTTATCTATAAATCTCATAAATAATATATATAACCAAATAATGTGAGATAAGTAATAAGATGATATGAGATAAGTCACTCAGAGATAAATCTCATAACAAGTCCAGAAAAACATAACATCCCATATGAGAAATGTCTACTGCAACTCCAGAAAAACATAACATCTCGTATGAGAAATGCCTATTGAATTTTCTTCGTATGAATTAAATAAAAAATATCAAATAAATATGGAATCTACTAAATTTTCTCCCTATAGATTAATAAGAAATATCCAATAAGTATGGAGTCTACTAAATTTACTCCATATGGATTAAATCATAAATACCCAATGAATATGGAAATAAATTTCTTTCATTTTCTCCATATGGATTAAGTCAGAAATATCCAATAAATATGGAGAAAAACAACATCTCGTATGAGAAAAAAATTTGATATATCTCTAGATAAATAAATTGGAGAACTAAACCAGATACCGACCATAACCAAAAATATCTCATATGAGATAAGCCACTGAGAGATAAATCTCATAACAACTCCAGAAAAACATAACATTTCATATGAGAAATGTCTACTAAATTTTCTGATTATTAAATCAGAAATATCCAATAGGAGTCTACTAAATTTTCTCCATATGGATTAAATCATAAATACCCAATGAATATGGAGATAAATTTCTTTCATTTTCTCCTTATGGATTAAATCAGAAATATCCAATAAACATGGAGTCTACTAATTTTTTTTATTAAATCATAAATACCCAATGAATATAGAGATAAATTTCTCTCATCATATACGAATATAGAACTTAATTCATTTAAGATAATAAACATTGAATTGAAAGCCTAACCAGAGAACCTTGGTTCTGATACCAAATATTAGATAAAAATCTTTGAAGTTACAAGTAATAAAACGAAAACCCAATATTATACCTCCAGCCATAACAATCAGGTTCATGCACCGATGAAATTCACAAACTTATTATTGTAGACCAGAGACCATTTATCCCACTTTTAGAATTAGTAATGTATTTCTGTATATTTTTTTTCTTCTCTTCTTCCCATCAAAGAAGACTTAGGGTAGTTTTCACATCGAGTAATATGTCTCACGTATGTAGACATAGGTGGTTACTTTATAAGAGATGTGACCTATGTTTCATTTATTTTAGGAAACTCTGTGCTTGTTTTTTGCCCTCAGGGAGTGCCATTCATAATGTAAAATCAGAGAGCTTAGTACACAAGTCTTAGTCCAAGTAGAAATGTCGAGGATGTATATCTCTATGAATGATTGGCCTGGGAAACGTAGTATGAAGATATATAATTACTGAAGCAATCTCATTTGCAATTTTTAATCTACTCTTCCACGATAAACAAGTTGGATTGGATCTCAATTGATCCCCAAGATTTCCATTCATTGGAAATTCGAAAACTAAAGTGGGGATTTGTGTTTCTAAGCAACATCCCAAAAGCTTCATACTATTCTTATGCCCGCTCAGTTGTGCTGCAACTGATATTTCATTAAAAATTCGATTCTCATGATTGTAATTGTCAGTAGCTTTTTGAAGCTCTTTGACTAAAAAGCTACGCATGGGATTGGAGTACTTGCCATTAAAATAGGAAATTCGGTTCTCCAATAACAACCCTCCATTCCTCAGCATGTACTCCTCTCTCTCCTTTCTCTCCTTCTTCCCCATCTCAATATCGGTTTTTCTCTCTTCTTTTCTACCCCACCAAACTAAACCCAAGACTTTTCCTTTTCCCCTCATTTTAAGGATGTAAAGTATGAAAAATTCTTGTCTCCTTCCTCAAACTGTGATGATTTGGGTAGTGCGCTACTAGTCTGCCAGCAGAAAAAAGAAAAGAAAAGAAAAAGCCATAATATTCAATAATATTAATCTTGGTTGTACCCTTGCTAGAATTTTACCATGTAGATATAAAACAAAACAGAACTAATTGAGGAATAAAAATCCAAGAAAAGAATTACAGTATCATCTAGCTAGAGTTTTAGTAATTAATCTCAATGGAAAGGTAGCTAGGTGCCTCTTGGAGAAGATCCTTCCAGGTCTTGGGAAGGGCTTCAAGTCTTTAGGTCAGATGAAGCTGAAAGAGAGAGAATAGCCATTCCCTTGAAGTCATTGCAAGATAGAAATAGAAGTTAAAGATGTTCAGCTGGAGTCCACACGTTTTTGTCATAGTAAACCTTGAGTCCTTGACCTTAAAAAGGCAGATTGTCGACGAAAAAGAGCTAAGGGGCGTTTGGTGCCAGATTTTTGAAAAAAAAAAAAAAGTCTGCAGTTTTAAAAAATATTCATTAAAATATAACACTTTTCAAATTATTTCCGAATCCAAGGCAAATTTATAACAACAATTGAAAGTTTTCACTTTTTTTAACATCAATCACAAGTCACTTGGAAAGATAACTTCATTTAAATATGAAAATTGCCTTTTAGAAAAATAACTTTAAAAAATATTCAATTGAATTTTTTGAAAATATAGTAGATTTAGAAATAATTTCATAAATATTCCATTTTAATAAATATTTTTTCAAAATGTCATTTGATGCCTTCTAGGAAGCTATTTGTTACTAGACATGAGACACTAAAGTTTGGTATGAAAGAGAAATAATTTTATTGATTAATACTGTATTTAAAAAATAATAATTTTATTAAAATTAAAAATAGTTATAATAACTCTAAAATTTATCACTAAACCAATTTTTTTTTTTACATAATTATGGACTCCCAAATTTTAAATAGAATAATTCTCATTAAAAATCATAAGGCACGATAAGAAATTCTCTATTTTGCTATAATATTTTATGACAAAAAAAAAGGACTTTTACAACTATTTTTTTTATTGGTAAAATAGTTCCTTTACTGATGAATTTTTTATTTATGGTAAAAAATTCATGTTTAGCCATATAATATATTTGAGATAAATTAATTTTCATAATATTTTAATTATAAATCTTGTATTCATAATATAAATGACTAAATTTAATCATAATGTGAACTTATGGTAAATTGTTTTTATAAAATCTTGTCATGAAACTTTTATTTGTTATTGGATAATTGTAATTCATAATTTGTCATAAAATTGATTCAGGGAAGCCACAACTATGTAATTTTTTTGTAAGAGTGTTTGTTTAGCAATAATACAATGCCTTTTAACCTTGCCCATTCCTATCCACCAGGATTAAATAGATTATCATCATGGAGTATTGCCCTTTCTAATATAATATTGAAAGACCTAAATTATTGAAAACGTAAACTAAAATAATAATGTAGTCTTTATCATTAGAAATTTCTTTCAGGTCTACTTGAAAAAGAGAGTGAAAGAGATTGGCAACTGTTTTCAATGTTCTTGGTCAGTAGAAATTTCAAATATGAAAGGACCATAGGAGATTCAAATCAGAGATGAAGTTTCCTGCTGCTTTCATTGGAAAATACTTCCAAAAACCCAGTGTTCCACAGAGATAGATCCTCCAATAGGGGAGCAAGAAACAAATTTTCCATGTAGAAAAGGAAAATCAAGCAAGAGGATCCAAGAAAAAGAAATTTAAAGCCAAAACAATTGACTAAAGAAAGCAGCTCCATGGCTATACCTTCGTCTTTATTCAACAATTCAAATTTAATTCATGCGATGTTATGAGTTAATTTCATTCACGTCATTAAAGAATGAACTAATTATACTTAATTTGAGTCATTAATAGTCCAAAATTTCATCAAGTGTCTCTTTTACTTTGAGTCAAGTAAAAGATGAGTGAAATTAACTAAAAAGGGTAATATGGGTATTTGATGAAATTTCAAATTAATAATGGTTAAATATATTGAACCCAAATCTCTGGCAAGTGAAATTTACTCATAATATGAACGGATTACAGACATTAATTAATTTTCAAATAAGATGAATAAGTACTTCATCCAAATAAGATAGACACATTTAAGCAAAATCACGCTCGTATCATAAATCATTAAATACCAGTGCAGTTACAAGACAAACCGCTGAAAGTAACATTGCACCCAATGGTTGGCGTACCTAAGGAAAGAATTAGAGCCTCTGAATTCGCTTGAGCTCTTATGCAGCTTCTGTCGTAGTTGGTCTCTTTTCTGCATTTATCTCACAGTTCCTAAGAATAAGTTGGAATTGATGTTGCTCATGGAGTCCTCCTCCCTCCTCTAAAATCATAGGATCCCCAATCCCATCAATCCCATGGTTCTTGACATGGAGTCCTATGTCATCCACTGCAGACAAATACTCATAGGCATCCTTAGCATCTTTAGAATGGGTAAGACAGGTTCTTCCACTTAAACATAGAGACAAATACTCATCAGCATCATCTTGAGAAAGGGTAAAACAAGTTCTGCTTCCGCTTAAAAGGTTAAGCAGAAGTATACCAAAATTAAAAACATCGGCATCATCTTGTTTGACTATTTTCTAAAATTAATTTCGATTTCCTGTAATTTTGTTGTGAAAGATAATCTTTAATTTATAAAATCCTTTAATACTATAATAATTAAGATATTAAACAAATAGAAAAGCTTATAAATTAAATTAAATTAAATTAAATAATTGAATGTATAACATTCTCTAACAGTAAGATGACTATTAGATACAAATATTTTTTTAGTTTGAATTACTCAAAAGAAATATAAGAAAAAAAAAATTAAAATGAAAAAAAATTTTATAAATCAATATCATGAAAATAAAAAGCAAATGTGAATAAGTATTTGGAAAAAAAAAAAAGTGAAAGGAAAACAAGAGCTATAAAATATGATTAAATTTTATTTTTCTTCATATTACATTTATAATTTTTGCTATGTGCTTCCATCATTTTTATTTAGTGGTGACAACTGAGTTGTGACTTTAAATTTTCAAGTATATTTTGTGATGATGTTGTCTTATTTTTATAATTCTTATTTTATATTATTGTCATGATTATTTTATATTATTTTTATTCAAATTTTAGTGCGTCAATGAAAGTCCATGTGATGATTGTTAGTAGAAACTCTATGCTTCAAGAACCATGGTTTTATAGAAAATTATTAGTGAAGAAGGTAGGGTGTTCCTAAAAGGGGTTATAGACTTTAATTTAACAACAAGTAAGTCATATTACTAAGTTTTGTAAGTCTTCCAAGTATATGGACTAAGGTGAAAAAAGAAAAAAATGAAGAAAAAAAAAGAATTAAAGTAAAGCAATATTAATTGTTTATTTATATAAAAAAATATTTAAAATTAGTTGTTAATTAATTTATGACATATTTTAAGAGTCATTTGTTCACCAATGTGTTAAAATGTAATGAATGGGGATGCATGGGTAGAAGACTCAGGTCAATGCTTAAAACTCTTACTTTACTAAAAAGAAAAAGTAAGAGTTAGGTTGGTTTTTGTCATCTCTAAAAATTCTAATATTTTTAGTGGGTAGAAATGTAACTTCACAAGAAGGAAACATACTTTGTTGACAAACATGGGTGTTCATTTTCTAAGCTTTTTCCATTATACATTGTTTTATGGGGCATTATGAGATTATTATTTATTTTAACTTACAATTTAAATGAGTTTTATTTTTAATAAGAGGGTTTTTTATGGAATAATTATTTTCTTATAGATGTGATGCAGATTTTTACTCATATTAATATCATTACATCATAAATTATTTTGAAAATAAATAGAAATAAAATGATAGTTTGTTTATGAAGACACTAACACTATAATTATCATAAAATTGGTATTTACAAAAGTCATATAAAATAATTATTCTTTAGAATAAATATCTAAAACTTATGAGAAAACTTGTTAACATCTTAAAGTCAACAAGTCAACACATTAAGGATCATTTTGTCCTTTTAATGTTTTTGTGGGGTTGCCTTAGTACCAACAAATCAATACTCGTTTGCTTTTATTTTTCTTTGAGTAGGACTGTAGGAGTCAAGGTCTTCCCATGCTTGTTTTCTACTTTTGGTTTTGGTTTTCTTATTTTCCCACACAATAACAAGGTCTTTAATGATAATTTGCCAGGGGTTTCCAAGCAATAATGCATACAGATGAAAGCGGAGATTCAAAAGAGTTTTATGGAGAGTGAAATTACACCTTTTTATATTTATATAATATGGAGAGAGAAATCAAGTTTCACTTAGTAATAATATTTTTTTTTATTACAAAAAATCAAGGATATCCTATTACATCTTTTATTACTATTAATAGTATAAAGTCTATATAATATTTTACACAAATAGTCAAGAATCACAAATTGTTATCCTTTTTTAAAAAATAAAAAATAAATTATATCATCATTTGTTGCGCACTAATTTATAAAAATTGATATTAGCCTAAACAAATTTGTCATCCTATCATCTTCAAAATTTAACAAGATTGATAATTAAATTGGTGCTAAGATTATTAAATGAAAACATTTATTTATTTTTATTTTTTATGAAATAAAATAAGAAAAGCATTTTTATTACAATTTCTTCTAATCCTATGAACTGATTAGTATATGTGGTGCATTGCTTTAGATAACATGAATTTAAAAAGAATATTTAAAAAAATAAAAATAAATAAATCTTACTCTTTCATTATCTTTTTTTTTTTCTAATTAATTTGATTAAACTATTTTTTTTTCTTTTTCTTTTTTCATTGGAAGTTGTTTTCTTTCATTAAATGAAGTGGTGTGTCCCACACGGTTTTGTAAGATTAAAGACTTTTTTGGTTTTTCGTTTACCAAACAATATAAGTAGTCATAAACTTTAGATAATATATATTTAAAGTGAATAAATTTCTTTTTTATTTTCAATTTCATATAAATATAGGGATGTGGCATAATGAGGAAAATTTTATAGTTCATTTGTTGATTAAATGTTATTTTTCTTCGTATTACATTTATAATTTTTGCCATGTGGTTTCGTCATTTTTATTTAGTGGTGGTAACTAAGTTGTGACTTTAAATTTTCAAGTATATTTTGTGATGATATTATTTTATTTTTAAAATTCTTTTTTTGCATTGTTGTCATAATTTTTCTTTGAGATTAATTCTAATTTTCAAAATTAAAAATAATTTTATATATTGTTGTTATTATGTTTATAATTTCCTTTAAAAAAAATTATTTAGTGTTAAACTTTTAATAAAATAATAACAGATAAAATAATTAGACTCCTAACAATAGAATAAACGCGTTATCTTCAAATTTTGGAGGATTAACTAAGGTTAGCTTCAACTCATGATTTGTCAAGTAATGATTAAAATTACAAAATTGGTATGATGGTTTGGAGGATTCAAACCACAATTATTCAAATTTCAACGCGTCAATGAAAGTCCATGTGATGATTGTTCGTAGAAACCCTATTCTTCATGGACCACAGTTTCATAGAAAATTAATTGTAAAGATGGTAGGGTGTTCCTAAAAGCGGCTATGGACTTTAATTTAACAAAAATTAATTCATATTATTAAATTTTGTAAGTCATCCAAGTAGCTCCAGACATATTGACTGAGGTAAAAATTTAAAAATAAAAATAAAATTAGTTGTTAATCATTTTATGATATAGTTTAAGAGCAATTGGTTCACTAATGCTAATGAATGGGTAGAAGACACAAGACAAGACTTAAACCCTTTGTTTGGTAAAAAGAAAAGTGAGAGGTAGGTTGGTTTTTTGTCATCTCTAAAAATTCCAATATCTTTAATAGGTAGAAACTGTGACTTCACAATAAGGAAAGATACTTTGTTGACAAACATTGGTGGCCATTTTCTAGGCTTTTTCCCTTGTACATTGTTTTATGAGGCATTGTGAGATTATTGTTTATTTTAACTTACAATTTAGATGAGTTTCATCTTTAATAAGAGAGTTTTTTATGAAATAATTATTTTCTTGTAGATGTGATACACATTTTTACTCATATTAATATTATTATATAATAAATTATTTTGAAAAAAAAAATAGAAATAAAATGATAGTTTGTTTAGTTTCTTATGTGGTAAGATGAAGTCATTAATATCATAATTTTCATAAAATTGATGTTTACAAAAGTCATATAAAATTAATTATTTTTTAGAATAAATATTTAAAACTTATGGGAAGACCCATTAGCATCTTAAAGTCAACAAGTCAACAAATCAAAGATCATTTTGTCCTTGTAGTAGTGTTTTTGTGGGGTTGGCTTTAGTACCGACATATCAATACTTGCTTTGCTTTTACTTTTGTGAGCGGGAGTTGAGGTCTTTCCATGGTTGTTTTCTACTTCTTGCTTTTGGTTTTCTCATTTTCCCACTCAATAGCAAGGTCTTTAATGACAATTTTCTAGGAGTTTCCAATTTTTTTTTTTTTTTTTTCATATATATGTTCTCAAAATTCAGAAGAAAATACATAGAGTAATTTCTTATTGATGTTTACCATCAACATTATTTTTTTCTTTTTAAATTTTTTTTACTCTCAAATTATTCAAAAACTAAGATCATAAGAGAAAAATGATGTAAATAGCTTCTTAAAAAAATTATATAAAATTATTATTAGTGAAAAAAAAAAATTCTTTTTCATTTTTAAAATACTTTTCTTTTAATACCAATACAAGATCAAAATTAAAAAGACTATCCAAACATATCTCCTTTACTACTATTATGAAATTCAAAATCTCTCTTACTTGATATATTGAGGTCTCTCAAGAAAAAAAAATAAAAAATTAAGAAATTATATTTAACTACCTGACAAAGGATTTATATGATCCACAATTTTAGTAGTGGAAAAAAATGAGTACCATGGCTTAAATTCAAGGTAGAATATAATTGCAAATAAATTATTGCATTGACTAATAAATTCCAACCTTTTATATATATATAGAAAAATGTACCTAACAAAAGGTGAAGAAAACTTTAATCTTGATGCAAAAAGACACTTGAAATTTCCACGAAATTCCCAAGAAACTTCCTTTAAAGGGGTAAGGAAACATGAAATTCCTATAAAATTTTCATGATATTTCATTCAAGAAACGATAATGCTAAGAAGTTAACAAAGTTTAAATTCTCAACTGTGCCTTACATTGAAGGACTCACATTGGCAGACAATATTATCCTCCTTAATTGTTTTCCTTTTACTTTTATCTCTTCATCAATTCTACGTGACTAGGTCGAGGATCTCATAAAGTTTGTCAAAAGTGTTATTTAAAAAGTGATTTAATATATTCAAATAAAATAAAATCCATAATGGTTGTGTTTCTAAAAATTTGAATAAAATTTATAATGGCTTTAATATTTTTAGAGTTTTTGAAAGTTTTCTAGATTCATATAGTATAATTTAATTTTTAATGGAAATTTCAAACTAAAAATGTTGAGAAATATTTTAAGATGGAAATTTCAGTTTAATGTTAAACCTTCTAAGAAATCATGACCCCCAAAAAAGATAAACCTTCTAAGTCCTTTAAGAAATCACAAGAATCTAAGAAATCTTTTTTAGTCATTTCAAATAAATTCATATCCTTATACTATGATCCTTTTGATGTGCTTGAACAATACAAATCAAGATTCAAGATTTTCAAGGCCTTAAGCCTATAAGCAATCTTCATCCCCTAATTGGGATAAAAAAGCGAGAGCAAAGATTATTATACCTTATGTGGAGTCGTCTTTTCCCACAAATATATCTCTTATTGGTACTAACCCTTCTCATATGAAATCTTGGTGTTTCAAGAATTTATATGATTTACAGGAAAAATGCAAGATTTGGAGAAACAATAAGATGAATTGCCCTTTTCAAGAATCAATCCCCTTTTTTTCCATAAATAAGACAAATCATGCAATTAATCTCAATTCTTTTTTCATTTCTCTACACACACCACCATTCTAATACCACAAATGGATTTCCTAGAAACCCTCTCTATTTTTTGTCTTTTATTATTATTAATATTATTTTCTCCCCTTCACAAAGTCAACATTCAAAGCGGACTGTTCCTTTTTTGCCCTTTTTCTTTTTCCAACACACCTAACCTTCTTCGTGCCTCATTTTCTTTTTCCTAGCCCTACACACAGCCCCTTCCCTCCTTTTTTTTTTTTTTTTTTTATCATTTCCAGCAACTCCATTTTTTTTTTTTAAATCCAAAATCTATGATTTCTTTTATTCTATTTATTTTTAATTGCATGCATCTACTCATTTGAATATTCTAATTTTCCTTATTTTATCAATAAATCGACGTATATTCATAACTAAAAATTAAATAAAGAAATCCTAATTTGGGTTAAGGTTTTATAAATAATACATTTTTTTTATTCAAAACCAATTAATAAATATAAAATGATAATATAAAACTTAATTCTAAACTTTCAAATCTTCAATCTCGTTACAACTAATTTAGAGTTATGGTTTTAATGCAAAAAATATTTTTTGCCCCTATTAAATTTATTTAAGTAATTTTGCATTTCTAATTTATGATTTTACCTCATAAAATTAATTAATTTGAGGTGTTACAAATTTACTAACCGCTTTTATTATTAAAATAATGTTCTATTTAGTTTGGATGTATTTTAGGAAACAAAATAACTAATGATATATGTATGATTATTATTATTTTTTATATTTTATTTATCAGTTTATATATATTTTTAATATCTAATTATTATTAAAAAAAACATAAAATATCATTTTCAAAATATCATAATGATGATTTTTACATTTTCACAATAACTTAAATGAAATTTAACAATAAGATAATTAAAATTAATTAATTTATTAAAATTTTATTTTTTTAGTAATCATGTTTAAAATGTTGATCTTTATTTAAAATATAAAGAAATAATGATTTATGTATATATTCCTATGTTTAAAAGAGTTAATAATTTTATATCCCTGTTTTTTTTTTTAAATAAAGAAAGGCTCATTGATAAAATTATTATGATTTTTTATATCTTTAATAATATATTAACTAGAATATAAAAATAAAATAATTAAAATTAATTTAATTTAAGTTAAAATTTAGGAGAGAGGAATAAACTATATATTAAATTGCCCAATTGGTTAGAAAGTTTACCTTCATTTAGGATATTGGGTTGTATCCTTCAAAGGGGAAAGGACCCATGACAACAATATTGAAACTGGTGAAAGGAATATAAAAAAATGGAACTTTTAATTTAAGGTTTTGACCAGTCAAAGGGGAAAATAGATCAACAAAAAGTTAAATTAAATATGAATTTGGAAGACTT
Organism: Vitis amurensis; assembly: GCA_037355405.1. Taxonomy (NCBI): domain Eukaryota; kingdom Viridiplantae; phylum Streptophyta; class Magnoliopsida; order Vitales; family Vitaceae; genus Vitis; species Vitis amurensis. Next base: position 39,361,259 of record CM074693.1, read on the forward strand.
CAATCTACCAATATTTATTGAAGAGTTTTGAATTTGGCCACGGTAGCGAAGGAGGCATAATTACAATACCTCTTTAATGTTATTATCCTAATGGTGGTAGAAAGATAAATATTAAGGAAAAAAAAAGCTTTTTTTTCAATAATTATCAATTTCATCTATTCTTTGTAGGTCTTAATTCATAAATTTCATTTATGACATTTATTTTTGAATAATTGAAGAACAAAAAAGAAACTTTATAGATGGTAAATATGAATTAAGAGATTTTTCTTGTCACTTGTTGTTTTAAAACATATGTACTTATTTTTGGATTAATTTATTGAAAGGCAGAGATGTAGAACCAACAAGGTTCGGACTATTTTCGTTTTCAAATTTTATTTTTTCAACATTTTTTATGATGAGAATTGTGGTTTTAGTATCTCCATCTTACCACCTAAGAAATTGATTAAACTACCATTTTATTTATATTTTTATTCAAAATAATTTATGATAAAATGATATTAATAATATAATTAAAAATTTGTAACACCTATAAAAAAAAATAATGATACCATATAAAAAAACTATTTTACTAAAAAGCAGTGAAACCTATCAATCCCCATAAACAATGCACAAAGGAAAAAACTATGAAATGAATCATCTATGTGGATTAATAAAGAAATATTTTCCTTTTCCTCTCTTCCTTTTATAAATTCTTTTTTCTACTCAATAAAGATCTTGAAATTTTTCAAGATGATAAAAGTTGAACTTATGTCTCACTTTTTTTTTTAGTAAAGAAATGGTTCAAACATTATCTTTAACCTTCCCACGACAATGGTAGATTATCAAATGTTGAACGTAATGGGTTCAAATGAACCCATCTGCCATTAGACGATGAAAAGGAATAAAAAGAAAACGATGAAGTTGTTTCTTATGTAAATGCTAGGAAACAAAGGTACTTTTGAATTTTTGTGGTGGATGGGTCCTTCTTTATATGCTTTTGAAAGCCACCCATCTACTCACCCATATACTTTTTGACGATTGTGAATAAAATGTAAATGTTAGGAGACAAAGGTCCCTTTGAATTTTATGGTGGGTGGGTCCTTAGATTCTTTTACACGCCATTCACCTTCCCACTCATTTGCAAATGTTAGGAAATTGCTTTTGAATTTTGTGGTGTGTGGGTCCTCATATTATTTGAAAAGCCACCCACCTCCCCACTCATCATTACTTGTGTGTACATGATCAACATATAATTTTAAATAAAAAAATTGTTATATAAATAAATAATAAATATTGCTTTATTTATTTATTTTTTATTTTTTGCCTCAATAGGTATATGGTACAGCTTGAGCCACTTAGATGACCAAACAAAACTGATTTTGTTTAGTACAAGCACCCAAAGATGGATGCTCTTTAGGCATATCAAGTATTGACCAAGCACAAGTTTATTATTTATAATTAAATAGTAAAATTTTGAGAACCTATTATTTTATATTAAATTGAATCATTATTTCTATCAATCTTGAATTTTATCTTGAAAATTAATTTATATTAAATAATTTTAAAATAAGAAATTAAGTTATTTATTTTTATATTTTTGTTCTTTTTACTAAGAAATGGTTTTAAATTTTTGAAACAAACCTTATATTTTAAGATAAAAAATAAAAAATTCTTAATTTTAAAGTTTATCTAATAAATTAGTTAAGAACTCCAAGCAAAATAAACTTTTTCATTTTAAAATTTATTTAAAAAGTGATTTAATATATTCAAATAAAATAAAATCCATAATGGTTTTATTTCTAAAAAATTTAAATAAAATTTATAATGGCTTTAATATTTTTAGAGTTTTTGAAAGTTTTCTAAGTTCATATAGTGTAATTTAATTTTTAATGGAAATTTCAAACTAAAAATGTCAAAAAGTATTTTAAGATGGAAATTTTAATTTAATGTTACCATTTCCAAATACCCAAATATACGGTGTAATCGTATAAAAACTATAAAAACGTATTTAGAAGATCACAAGAAGCTTCAACTTATATATATATATATATATATATATATATATATATATATATATATATATATTTGAAAAGAGGGGTTGTATGATAAACCAATTTTTTTTAAAAAATAATTACTTTCATATTATTAAGTGAAATACTATTTGAAATCATTTTCTTCGTCTTTTAGCCCCCGTTCTGCATTTTGTTGTACATTTTGTTGTAGTATCTAAATACCATAAATAAAACATAAAAAGATCATTTTTAAAATATCATTACGATGATTTATACATTTTTATATTAAATTAAATAAAATTTAATAATAAGATAATTAAAATAAATTAATTAATTAAAATTTTATTTTTTTAATCATCAAGCATGTGTTAAAATGTTCTTTATTTAAGATATAAAAGAAACAATAATATATATATATATATATATATATATATATATATATATATATATATATATATATATATATATATATATATATATATATATATTTATGTTTAAAAATATTAATAATTTTATATCCAAGTTAATTGCTAAGATTATTATGATATTTTTTATTTTTAATAATATATTAAATAGAATGCGAAAAATAAAATAAATTTAATTTATGTTAAAATATAGAAGGGAGGAATAAACTTATTAAACTATGTATTAAATTACCCGATTGGTTCGGAGGTTTGCTTTCAAACGTGATATTGGGTTGGATCCTAATAGGGGAAAGGCTTTGACTGGGTCAAAGGGAAAGGGCCAATGGCCATAGTGGGTTTGTGGTGGGTGGGTCTTTCTTTATATTTTTTTAAAAGCCACCGACCTCCTTCACATGCTTAGGCATTGGGACAATCGATTAGGACCCAAAGATGCCGTAGGGATATCAAGTATTGACTGACCACAAGTTAATCCTCAACTCTCTTTAAGCTTTCATCCAGAAACTCTCCAACAATGGCTTCCTCTACCCAAAAACCCTCTTCTTCTTCTTCTTCTTCTACCTCAATCCGTCAATATAACTTCGATGTGTTCTTGAGTTTTAGAGGTGAAGACACCCGCTACAATTTTACGGATCATTTATTCGTAAATTTGGATCGGATGGGGATTAACACTTTCAGAGACAATCAACTTGAAAGAGGAGAGGAGATCAAATCAGAACTTTTAAAAACTATTGAAGAATCAAGAATTTCCATAGTTGTGTTCTCAAAAGACTATGCTCGGTCCAAGTGGTGTTTGGATGAGTTAGCGAAGATCATGGAGTGCAGGGAAAAAATGGAACAAATAGTCTTGCCGGTGTTCTACCACGTGGATCCTTCCAATGTGCGAAAGCAAACAGGGAGCTTCGGAGAGGCATTTTCCATTCACGAAAGAAATGTAGATGAGAAGAAGGTGCAAAGGTGGAAGGATTCCTTGACCAAAGCAAGCAATCTAAGTGGTTTCCATGTGAATGAGGGGTAACTTCAACTTCCTTAATTTGTGCTTTTGATTTAATTAAGTTATAAGGATTTAGTTGTCTTAAATCAAGTTAATAATTTTGTATAGTACAGCTTGCTTTGTGATGTTATTAATAGTAGGCTCAAAACTTGTTGTCTTCTCATTATGTGTAAAATGTTCAATATATTGGGTTCTTTTAATACTTTTTACATCTTTTATGCCCTTACTTCTGTTATATTGACAAAATCAAGTGAATATCACTAAATTTGCTTCATATTTGTTATCTTTTGCAATTCATTATAACTCATGAAGTGTCACATTGTACTTTATAATGGGCAGGTATGAGTCAGAGCATATTGAGATAATTACTAAAGGGATTTCTAAAAGATTGAATCCCAAGCTTTTGCATATTGACGATGATATGGTTGGGATAGATTCTCGCCTAGAAGACTTTAAATTATTGTTAGATAATCACTCGAATGACGTTCTTGTGGTTGGGATCTATGGAACTGGCGGAATTGGTAAAACTACCATTGCCAAGATTGTTTATAACGAAATCAAATGTCAATTCAATGGTGCTTGCTTCCTCCAAGATGTCAGAGAGAGATCCAAAAATGGTTGTCAACTTCAACTACAAAAACAACTTCTTCGTGGTATAATGGGCCAAGAAGTAGAGTTTAGTGATATCAATGAAGGGATCAATATAATAAAGCGCAGACTCGGCTCAAAAAAAGTTCTTATTGTTATTGATGATGTGGATCATTTGAAGCAATTAAAGTCAGTGGCCGGAAGTCCTAACTGGTTTTGTCCAGGAAGTACAATTATCATTACAACCAGAGACCGACATCTGTTGGTTAACTATGGAGTGACTAAAACATATGAGGCTACAAAATTACATTATGAGGAAGCTCTTCAACTCTTCAGCCGACATGCCTTTAAACAAAATGATCCTAAAGAAGATTATGTAGACCTCTCAAATCGCATGGTACAATATACTCAAGGTCTCCCTTTGGCCCTTAAAGTTTTAGGTTCTTTTCTTGAAGGCTTGACAATAGATGAATGGAAAAGCACATTGGATAAATTAAAAAAAAACCCCATTAAGGAAATTAATGATGTGCTTAGAATAAGCTTTGATGGGCTTGATCCTTCTCAAAAGGAGGTTTTCTTGGACATTGCGTGTTTCTTCAAAGGTGAATGCAAAGATGTTGTGTTAAGAATATTAGATGGTTGCAAGTTATATTCAATGAGCAACATAAGAGTTCTATGTGATAGATGTCTGGTAACTATCTCAGGCAACGTCGTACAAATGCATGACTTGATACAACAAATGGGTTGGGCAATTGTTCGTGAAAAATGTCCCGGGGACCCAAACGAATGGAGTAGATTGTGGGATGTTGATGATATTTGTGATGCATTTTCTAGACATGAGGTACGCAGTAAATGCCTAAATATAGTTATTTAAATACTTATAATCAATTTTTTTTAGTGGTTAATTGTCTATATAATTGTAGTTAGGATTTTTATCTTGTGTTGTTCCCTTATTTTTCATTATTGTTTTTCCAGGAGATGAAAAATATTCAAACCATATCTTTGGACTTGTCTAGATCAAAAGAAATACAATTCAATACAAAAGTGTTTGCTACGATGACGAAACTTAGGTTGCTTAAAATCTATTGCAATGATCGTGATGGTTTGACAAGAGAGGAGTATAGAGTGCATCTTCCTAAAGACTTTGAATTTCCTCATAATTTGAGATATCTTCATTGGCAAAGATGCACTTTGAGGTCTTTACCTTCAAGTTTTTGTGGAAAGCAACTTATTGAAATCAAGTTGAAGTCTAGCAACATAAAAAGGCTTTGGAAGGGGAATAAGGTATGATCATTATTTAACGTTCTTTTCTTTATAATAATTTTCAAGTAGAAGAAATTTTTTTTATTAAAAGAATGTTTTTTGTTACAGTGTCTTGGAAAACTAAAGGGCATTGATTTAAGTAACTCAAAACAGCTTGTCGAAATGCCAGAATTCTCAAGCATGCCGAATTTGGAGAGACTGAATCTTGAAGGTTGTACAAGTTTGTGTAAACTTCATTCATCTATTGGCGATCTCAAACGATTGACTTACTTGAATTTAGGAGGATGTGAGCAGCTCCAAAGCTTTCCAACTAACATGAAGTCTGAATCTCTTGAAGTCCTGTATCTTAATCAATGTCGAAAGTTGAAGAACATTCCTAAGATCCTTGGGAATATGAAACATTTGAAGGAACTTTATTTAAACGAGAGTGGGATTAAAGAGCTACCAAGTAGCATTGTGAATTTATTCTCTCTTGAAGTCCTTAATCTCTCAAATTGTTCAGAGTTTGAGAAATTTCCGGATACAATTACTAATATGAAACATTTAAGGGGGCTTCATTTATGTCGGAGTGGTATTAAAGAACTCCCAGACAGCATTGGGTATTTGGAATCTCTTGAAATTCTTGACCTCTCATTTTGCTTAAAATTTGAGAAATTCCCGGAGATAAGAGGGAATATGAAATGTTTGAAGGAGCTTTTTTTAGCTGGGACTGCTATTAAGGAACTCCCAAATAGCATTGGGTCCTTGACCTCTCTCAAATATCTTTCTCTTGTAAATTGTTCAAAGTTTGAGAAATTTCCAGATGTATTTACCAAGATGAGACTTTTACAGTGTCTAAATTTACGTGGAAGTGGTATTAAGGAACTCCCAGGCAGCATTGGATGTTTGGAATCTCTTGAAGAACTTAGCCTCTCATATTGCTCAAACTTTGAGAAATTTCCAGAGATCCAAAAAGATAATGGAAATCTAAAGGCTCTTTATCTAGAGGGAAATGCTATTAAAGGATTTCCCTGCTCAATAGGTCATCTCACTGGATTCAGACACTTAGAGTTGAAAAATTGTAGAAACTTGAGAAGTCTTCCAAACATATGTGGGTTGAAATCCCTTGAAAGGCTCTTTATCAATGGTTGTTCAAATCTAGAGGCTTTTCCAGAGATCACGGAGGATATGGAACAATTAAAACGCCTTTTGTTACGTAAAACGGGCATAACAGAGCTGCCATCATCAATTGAACACCTGAGAGGTCTTGATTCCTTGGAATTGATCAATTGTGAGAACCTTGTGGTTCTTCCCAATAGCATTGGTAGTTTGACACGTCTTACAAGTCTTTGTGTTCGTAACTGTACAAAGCTCCATAACTTGCCTGACAATTTGAGAAGCCTACGGTGTTGCCTAAAAGCACTAGATCTAGGTGGTTGCAATCTGATGGAAGGAGAAATCCCCAGTGATTTATGGTGCTTATCCTCACTGCAATGTTTAGATGTAAGTGAAAACCGTATTCGTTGCATACCCGCTGGCATCACTCAACTTTTTGAGCTCAAAAACCTTTACATGAATCGCTGCCCCATGCTTGAAGAAATTGTAGAGCTTCCATCAAGTTTAACAAGGATGGAGGCACATGGTTGTCCAGGCCTGGAAACAAGTCCACTTTGGTCTTCTCTGCTCAAATACTTCAAATCACCAATTCAGGTATCAGTTTCATGGCAGAATTATTTATTTAGTTTTTATAATTACAAAAAAAAAAAAAAACAGGAGATTTACATGACATTTTTTGTACGGCAGAGGAAATTTGTCATTCCAGGAAGTAGTGGAATACCAGAGTGGGTAAGCCATAAGAGAATGGGGTGTGAAGTAAGAATAGAGCTCCCAATGAATTGGTATGAAGATAACAACTTCTTGGGATTTGTTCTATTCTTCCATCGTGTTCCCCTTGATACAACAAAAGTTGACTTTCCGCATTGTGAATTGACGATATCCCATGGTGATCAATCTGAACGACTGGACCAGATACCGTTTTATACTTATTATAAAACCTACTCGACTAGTGGCGACTTATCATCTTGGAAAAATCACAACGACTGCAAATATGACAGTGGTAGCACATCGCTACCATCAGATCCAGCAATTTGGGTGATGTATTTCCCTCAGATTAACATTCCAGGTGAGTATCGATCCAGTCGGTGGAACAACTTTATGGCTCACTTCCACACTCCAATCAATCATGGCTGCACTAACGCATTCTTTAAAGTGAAAAGCTGTGGGATACATCTCTTGTACGCCCAAAATCAGATCCATTGCCCTCAGCCGTCAAGAGAAAGCCTTGGTGACAGAGAAGATCACCCAGCCAAGACATCAAAGATTCTCCAAAAGATCAAAGCTTTATTTAAACCCTAGCAAGGTATGTCTTCTCTCTTTTTTATTTATTAGATGGAATTAGTGAAAAGAGAAATATCTAGATAACTTTTAAAATCATATCCTAGTCACTGATTTTTTATTTATTTATTTTTATTTTTTTGTTCTTTTTCTTTCCTAAAAAAATATTTTAGAACTTATTATTTGGAGTAGATTATTGAATTTAAAAGGAAGTCATGCAATTTAGAGGGTAAAATTATATGTGTAGAGCTTAACAATTATGATACGTTTCTTAAATTGATTGATTATGGGATCCATCTATAAACAACCTAAAAGGTGAGAGCATGACTTAGGGCCGGTGGGCTTGGCGCAAAATATCTTTTTATTTATTTAGGAATTTTAAAAAATAAAAATCAAAAGTACAAGCTTTGTTCAGCTCCTAAGAAAATGGTTTTTGTATGAGAAAAAAAATATCATTTTGTATGAGAGAAAAAAAAATATACTAGATAAATTATTTAGATTATATTCTACTTAATTGTTGATAAAATTTAATTTTATTAAACAATTTTCTTAGTTGTAAGTTCTTTTGGTTGACTCTAAGATTTTTAAAATACCAAGTTCTAATTTACTATTGATAATGATGGTGCTACATTTATATTATATTGTTAGAAACAAGTTTTTAATAAAATTTTATCTATTTAATTATTTAAAAAATTCTTAAAATTTATTTCTAAAATTATTGAATTTTTAAAGTTTTGCTAAAAAATGTAAAATTTTTAAAAATTTATTCTTTTAAAAAAAAAAATCCTTTGAAAATATTGCTTGAATTTTTATAATTTTTAAATAAAATTTAAAAATTATCAACTTTTTTTTAATCATTTCATACTTCATAGTTTTTTCTTTCACAATCAGTATCAATAATTAAAACGTTTCCCTATCTTTTTTTCTTTTTTTTTTGTTCCATTTTTTATTTTATATTTCATAACTAATATAAGTAATCACTTATTTTGTTAAATGATCATGAAATATAAAATTTTTTGTATGTTTATTACAATTCATGATTCTTTTTAATTTTTGCTTGTTTTTCTTTTTTCTTTTTTTTAACTTAATTTGCCCCTACCCATCTACTTCATCACTGCTTTGAGGTCATATTGAGATAGTTTGAACCATATAACTTATATGCTTCTCATTTTATATTTATATTTTATTTAGTCATTACAATATATTAAAAATTATGATATTCTATTTTTCTTATTTAGTCATTACAATAAAATAAAAAGGTTTTTATGCAGAGAAATCAAATCAGAAAAAATGAAGACATCTCTAGTTTCCAACTCTACTCAGTACGGTATGCCTTCTCGATCTTTGGTTTTATTGAAGGTTAAAATATTTACCAAAATTAGTGGAAAAAAATGTCAAGACAATTTTTAATATGATTACATGCTTGAAAGAATATGAAGTTTGATATGGGATTAGATTTGGTCAAGTCATTCAAATAGGTTCCTTTTTTTTGTTTTTATTTTAATTTATTTGTTTTTAATTATCCCAAAATTTTACGAAATTTGGAGATCCTGTATTCTTAGGTCTAAGTTTAAAACTCCTTTATTTTTTCTAATAAATATCTTAGGACTCTATCAAGGCTTTATCTTCGGAATGAATTATTGAATTTAAAAAGAAAGATCATATTACAATAGCTATTTTGGTAGGCCAAAATTTTTGTTTGAATTAACTTAAATTTTTATTTAGAGCTTGATTTCTGAATTGGTAGGCCAAACAATTATCATATGTTTTTCAAATTGCACAATTATCTTATAAGCATGGGTTAATATTTATTTTGCTCTTACTTTGCTTTATTTTTAAAGATGACATTATGATATACTCGTGGAACCATGACTAATCATTGGTCAGGATGCTGATGGAAACACGACTAACTATTGGTCCTGGAATTGGAAGTGGTGGCTGAGATGCAGTATTGAACCAGAATGAGAATGCCATAAAAAAGACTTTTTGTTTGGATTGTGGATTTTAATTTGTATGTTTTTAAGCATGGATAATTTGAATTGTGGATTTTAATTTGTATGTTTTTAGGTATGAATAATTTTATTTATTTGAAGTTATTCACAATTACTTTTAAGAATGACTTTGACACATTGGTAAATTATCCTCATTTATCTATTAAGATCATATGCATAGTGACCAAAGTAGCTTAAATTTTTTTTTATGAGTTTTAATTGTGGTGTAAATTATTTTGTAGTGTCATATGAAAAGAGGTATATTCAATATTTAATTACAAATGTAGTCAATCATAATCCAAATACTACAAAAAAAAATGTTACCATAATCTCAACTAGTATCGTTAAATCCTATCTTTGATAGCTCTAGTTTAAAATCTCTTAAACCTAAACTGCAAAAATCATTTTGTTAAATCCAAACATTATTTTGTTTGATGACCATTTTTATACACCTGTTTTATATTATTTATAGGGTCATTTTTAACTTGTTCTTATTTTTTTTGTCTCATGAAACATTTAATGCACCTACTTCATATTACAAAAAGAAGGGAAAATATGTCGAATAATAAAGGAATTTAAATAAAATATGCCAATATGACTACATTTTAATACTTGAATTGTGAGGATTGTTTATAGGGCTTAGTCATGTCGAAGTTTCATTACTCAACTTGTTTAACCCATTTTATATATATATATATTTTCTTATAATAAGTGTAAATACATCATAATTTTATTTATTCAATTCAACTTAATACTAGTGTTTGATAAAATTGAAAATTAAGTACTAAAAAAACCATTATTCTAAATTATAAGTAATGAAATTATAAATGTTGAATTAGTATAAAGTAGAGTAAGAAAGGGGTTCCTAAGATTTTTTTTTTTTTTTTTTTTTTTTTTTGCATTTCTCTAACAAGAAGTAGAGATGTTTTGTAACATATATTTTTATTACATATATGTACATTTGAAATTTTGTAGTCTTTTGAGAGAGAGATGACCTCTTAGCAAGAGACAAAATAATGCCCCCAGCCTCATGTGCTAAATGAGTTACCTGGATCACATTTCTTTCCTTTTTTATAAGCACACTTCCTAACTCTTTTGATAAGCATGTAAGAAATACATATATATATATATATATATTGAAGAATAAAAATACACAAAAAGAACTACAAAAGAGGGGTACTAAATTACACAAAGTATAGAAAGGGTGCCAAGCAAAAGGATCAAAAAAGATAGACGGAAGTCCTTGTAACTCTTTCCTAACTTCAACATTACCCTGCAGGACCCAAAGTTGTCGGAAACTCTCTACAAGTTCTGATCCAAATCCTTGGTCATTCAATGGTAGTAGACACATAGCCGGCTACTTCAACTACCAAATGACATAAAGGATTCAGAATCATGCCTTTAATCTGGCTGTGCCCAAATGACATAAACTCTCTACAAGGTCCCCAGGCACCCTTCTGATACCTGTGGACTCTTAACTCAGTACCCAGCTGTATGTTTGTGGCAGCAGTTATCCTTTGATGAACTTCTACTGGAAAATTAGATCACATCAGAAGAAAGGCACCATTCCACCTTACAAGCTATTCAAACTTAGGATCCCATCTACTTTAGGAAAAAAGAAAATAACATTAAAATAAAGTTCTCCAAGAGAGCAAGAGTAGAGGGAAGCCCCTTCTCTTAGACAAACTTGACAGTCTCATTTCCCATAAAGCAAATTAAGAAACACATCAATCAAACACCTACAAAGGAGATCACCACCATAATTTGCTTCTGTGTCTGTATTAGTTTTCTTCTAAATCTTTTATATAATGTTAGAAAAAAAATAAAAAGAAAATAAAAGACATGAATTCAACTATAAGGTCCACAGAATCTTTTAAGTAAATAAGTAAATAAATAAACAAAAATAACATGAACCACATGTGAGATCATTGGGAAAGATCAGGGGAGATCCAAAATAGAAGAACTCCAGCTGAAATGGTACACATTTTCAAAGAATAGGGGAAAAGTTAAGATCCAAGAAAAGAATCCAAAATACAACAATTAACTCTGAAAATCAATCAGCCATTTCTTTCTAAGAAAAACTAAGTGCTTCAATGGTTTCTCTAACTTGTACATTCTTAATAACTGAGATTCATTGCCAAGTCAAATAACCCATTCTGGAATACCTCATACAAGTAGAAGAATTGATATTGAATGTATGGTGATACTTTTAGTTCATGCCATTGGGATCTACAAATTTAACTAATAAAGAATCTGATCCAATAAATACAGACCCTTCAACCATCATTTGAGATAGAAGACACTATCAAAATTAGATTCACCATCCCCATCATTATAATAACCAATGCCACATAATCAAAACCGTATACATGCCCAATATCAATCCAATACAAGACAAAACTGATATTGTGTTACACATATTTGTAAACTTAAGTTGTACTAGCCATTTGTGACTCACTGCTTCCTGTATGTGGATGTGAGGAGGAATCAGTAGCATGCAAAGTCGAATTTCCTTTGATGGCAAACAAGTTGAATTCTGGTTTTTGTATCGAAGACATAAATTTGTGAAATCGATCATCAAAACTAGCTTTTAGTTCCTGTGGTGATAGAAGGTTTGGCCTTTCAAGAACTTTAACTGCAGTGTTTGCTGCAAGGTTAATCTGTGAGATGGCAATGGCAAAACAAATTAGTGAAAAGCTCTTTCTTGTGAGGTCTATAAATGTTTACTTCCAAAACCAAAGTTCAAACCAGAAAAGCATTCCAAATTCTTACGCATTCTATCCTGAAGAAAGTAAGACATAGCAAGAAAATAAGAGTGCACAAGGTATAACTCAATTAGACAAAACAAAAAGAAGACAACATTTAAGAAAAATGGAGGAGAGAGAGAGGGTTAGAGAGAGAAAGATCGCGAGAGAGGGAGAGAGCGTTGGCGATGAGGGCTCGACGGAAAGCGCAGAAGGCGCGAGTCAGGTGAGGTATGGGAAGTATGTCAAGAGGGGGGGATTCGGCGTGGAATCGAAAAGATTCGAGGTCGAGGTGGAGGAAAGGAGGGGTAGACTGCATGCCACGATTGTGGAAAGGAAAGGCGGGATCTCGGCGTGGGTCAGACTAGGTCCGGTGAGCCTCGGGATAGTCCTTGAATGCTTGAACCTGAGTATTGAGGACCGAAGAATGGGTAGATGGGCAAGAGAGTGGAAAGAAAACGGGCGGATGTACTCTCTGTCGCGCGATTACAACAGAGGGGGCTGCTTTCTTCGTTTGGGGGTTGCGGATGTGGAGGGGAAGTGGTTCAGAATCTTTATTCCTAGAGGAAGAGGAGAAAGGGGCGGATGGGCTTCAATGGCGGACACACTGAGGAGTTTGGGTTGCGCAGAAGGTTGCCCTAATAACCTAAAGACAGACGTGTCTCAGAAGAGGCCGAACATGGTAAAGTCTTTTGTGGAGGCGACCAAAATGGCGAAGGAAAAAGAGAGAGCAGTAGCTAGGGTAGATGTCTCCACAGAAGAGGTGGGAAGAAATTTGTCCAAACTTAGCCACTGTATTGTTGGGTCTTGGAATCACAATGCAGCGAAGGGTGAGGACCTCAGAGGGTGGGGAGCCCAGCTTGCGAAAATGTGGAGATTAAAAGGGAGCTTAGGGCTGGCTAAAATGGAGAGGGGAAAGGTGTTATTGGAATTTGAGATCCCGGCAGAGGCGGAGCAAGCATCTAAGATGGGAAGCATTTTGCTTGGGGGGGTAGTTCTTTGTTTGGAAAGGTGGAATCCGGAGACGGGATGTTTGAAGGAAGGGGAAAGGAGCAATGAAGCGTGGGTGCGGGTAGTAGGGCTGCCTGTCTCCCTATGGGAACGGGATATTTTGACGAAGATTGGGGACGCGTGCAGGGGTTTCCTTGCGATTGACCATCAAACGGAAAAAATGGAGGATTTCTGAGTGGGCACGTCTCTTGGTGAAGCGGAACGGTGGGTCTCTTCCCGCCTTAGTGGAGGTTTGGAGTGAGGGGTTTTGTTACGGTTACATTATGGTGGGAAATCAGGCGAGTCCTCAAAGTTCCGGCGATTGGAAGGAGAGGGAAGACCGTCGTGTGGCGATTCTGCGGAGGAAGGGGGTGACGCGAGTGCACGCGCGGGGGCGCGTGGCGGGGGCGATGGAGGGCTCAAGGCTCGAGGCCTGCTCGATGGACCGAGGATGGGACGCAGAGTCGGGCCGGCGGGTCGGGTCGAGTCGGATCCATTCGGAGCGAATACGGGCCTCACCGGGTTCCATGCATCGGGTGGGCTGGGTTTGCTTGGGCCAAGCATCAACGTCTAGAGGGCCTAAAGCTCACATTCTCAATGGGCCAAGTCCGTTTAGTTTTGGGGTGTTATGGGAATAGCAATGGGAAGCCCAAGGAAAAAGAAAAGGCTGGGACTGTGGGTCTAATAAAAGGGTATGGGTTTGCTCTTCGAAGCTCTTCTTCTCCTTCTTCTTCTAAGGCCCAGATGGAGATGGGCTCCTCTGCTATGGACTGCACTCGAGGCCCACTGAGGAGTCCAGATGTGGGTAACTTTAAATGCTGGGGGGAGGATGATCAGTGGGGGCTAAGGCGTGGAGATGAGACACAGTGGAGGGGGATCTCCAGAACCGATAGTGCTCTGCTGGAGGAAGACGCAAGGTATGTTCCGTCTCATTCTGGAATGGAGATTTTGGACTCTTCTCCCCCTTTCTCTTCTTCTTTTGGTCGGACTCCAAGGAAGGAGTCTTTCGACCGTCCTGGAATTTTAGTGGAGTCAACCACGGGGGACTGCCTTTGTAAGGAAATGGGTCATGCACAGCAGATTGTGGGGAAGTGTTGGGACTTGGTAGAGATTAGTAATGATAGCATGGAGGATGGTAGAAAGGCTCTGTGCCTAGCTCGGCCTATTTCTCAAGAAGAGGGTGCATGGGTGGATGAAGGATGGGAAGAAAGTGATTTGGCTAGGTTTAGTCAATTCCTGGGATTTCCGACAGAGGGCTTAGAGAAAGACATTCTGGAGTTCATGGTTAAAATTAGGAAGAGAAGAGAAAGAGTTCACAGCAAGGCTATGTTGGAGAAATCGAAATTTGAAAGGGAGCTGAGGAGACTTGAATGCTCAGTCAATTATGAAGGGGGGAAGAAGAGAAAGGGTACTGTGCAAGGACGAGGGTGTCAAATTATGGAAGTCCAATGAAAATAAGGCTTTTGAGCTGGAATGTGCGCTGGGTTAATGATAGTTCCAAGAGGAAAGTGATTAAAGCATTGATTAGAAAGCAAAAAGTGGACTTGTTTTGTATCCAAGAAACGAAAATTCAATCCATGAATGAGGGATTGGTTAGGAGTCTGGGATCAGGGAGGTTCCTGGATTGGGGTGCCTTGGACGCTCAGGGAGCAGCAGGAGGGATTCTAATTTGCTGGGACAAAAGAACCCTGGAAATCCTTGAGATGGAAATGGGCCAATTCACTATTTCTTGCAGAATTAGGAATGTTGAGGATGGGAAGCCATGGATTTTTACGGGAGTGTATGGGCCGTTTTCCAAAGATGACAGGGACACCTTCTGGGGGGAGCTTGGGGCGATTAGGGGAATTTGGGATGACCCTTGGTGTGTTGGGGGTGATTTTAACGTCACTCTAAACCTTGGGGAAAGGAGTAATCAGGGGAGGCTGACTGGCGCCATGAGAAGATTTGCCCAAGTGACGGATGAGTTAGAGCTTTTGGATATTCCTTTGCATGGGGGGTGGCTTCTTGGAGTGGGGGGAGGAATAACCAAGCTTGGGCTAGACTGGACCGGTTTCTAGTTACCCAAGATTGGCTGGACTGTTTTAGTGGGGTCCTTCAGTGCAGGCTGCCCAGACCCGTTTCTGATCATTTCCCCATTTTACTGAAAGGCGGGGGGGTAAGAAAGGGCCCCTCCCCTTTTAGGTTTGAAAACATGTGGCTCAAAGTTGAGGGGTTTAAGGAACTCCTTCGGGGGTGGTGGCAAGAGGCGGGGGGAGGAGGGAGGGCCAGCTTCAGAGTGGCTTCCAAATTGAAGTTTCTGAAGGATAAAATTAAGTCTTGGAACAGGGAAGTGTTTGGTAGGGTGGAAGTCAACAAAAATCTAGCCTTGCAACAAGTAGAATTTTGGGATAGGGTGGAGAGTGACAGGAGCCTAACTGAAAGGGAGTCAGAGTTGAAAACTGAGGCTAAGGAGACCTTCAAAAATTGGGTTCTTATGGAAGAAATGCATTGGAGACAATCTTCTAGGGAGTTGTGGGTGAGGGAAGGTGATAAGAATACGGGTTTCTTTCACCGGATGGCGAATGCGCATAGAAGAAATAACTCCATGGATAAGATCAAAATCAATGGGAGGTGGTTGGAGGAGGAGAGGGAGGTGAGAGAGGGGGTTGTGAATGCCTTTCAATGTTTGTTGTCAGATGACCAATCATGGAAATCGATATAGAAGGGTTGCAGACTCAAAAGCTTAAACCATGATGAAGTCAAGGATTGGAGCAGCCCTTTCGAGGCGAGGAGATTCATTTGGCTCTGATGGGGATGAATGGTGATAAGGCTCCAGGCCCGGATGGGTTCACAGTGGCCTTTTGGCAGTTCTGTTGGGAGTTTGTGAAAGAGGAAATTGTGGATGTGTTCAAGGAGTTTTATGAAGACAAGTCGTTTGCCAAGAGCCTTAACTCTACCTTTCTTGTCCTCATTCCTAAGAAAGGGGGGGCTGAGGATTTGGGGGATTTCAGACCAATCAGCTTGCTTGGGGGTGTTTATAAGCTCTTGGCCAAAGTGCTGTCCAACAGAATTAAGAAGGTGCTAGACAAGGTGGTTTCGACGGACCAAAATGCTTTTGTGAAGGGAAGACATATTTTAGATGCTTCACTCATAGCCAATGAGGTAATTGACTATTGGCTTAAACGTAAGGAGAAAGGGGTGATATGTAAACTGGATATTGAAAAAGCCTATGATAGCATTGATTGGAACTTTCTCATGAAGGTCATGCGGAAGATGGGCTTTGGGGACCGGTGGTTGAAATGGATTTGGTGGTGTATTTCAACGGCAAGCTTCTCTATTCTGATTAATGGGGTGCCGGCTGGTTATTTCTCCAACTCTAGGGGGTTACGCCAAGGTGATCCTCTCTCCCCCTACCTTTTTGTGTTGGGCATGGAAGTTCTAAGCGCTATGTTGAGAAGAGCTGTTAATGGGGGCTTCACTTCAGGTTGTAGAATCCAAGGGAGGGGGGGAACGGAGATTAATGTGTCCCATCTACTGTTTGCTGATGATACGATTATTTTTTGTGAAGCTAGGCAAGATCACATTACTTACCTAAGTTGGATTTTGGTATGGTTTGAGGCAGCCTCTGGTCTTAGAATAAATCTTGCTAAAAGTGAAGTTTTCCCGGTTGGAGAGGTGGAAGACATTGAGATGTTGGCGGTGGAGATAGGGTGTAAAGTGGGGACCCTCCCTTCGGTTTATTTGGGGCTGCCTTTGGGAGCCAAGCACAAGGCCACGGCTATGTGGGATGGGGTTGAAGCAAGAATGAGAAGAAGGCTTGCTCTGTGGAAAAGGCAATATTTGTCAAAGGGTGGGAGGATTACCCTCATCAAAAGCACTTTGGCTAGCATGCCGATTTACCAATTGTCTCTTTTCTGCATGCCGAAGCTGATTGTTAAAAGGCTTGAAAAGCTTCAAAGGGACTTTCTTTGGGGAGGGGGAAGTTTGGAAAGAAAGATTCATCTTATAAATTGGGCGGTGGTGTGTACCCAAAAGGAGAATGGGGGCCTAGGTATTCGGAAAATTGATCTTTTGAATAAGGCTCTATTGGGGAAATGGATTTGGCGTTTCGCCATTGAGGAAGACTTTTTCTGGAGAAAGGTGGTTGAGGTGAAGTATGGTCGGTTGGGTTTTGGTTGGAAAACTAAGGAGGCCCGCGGAACGTTTGGGGTGGGGGTTTGGAGGGATATCTTGAAGGAGTCGTCTTGGTGTTGGGAGAATATTGAATTCAAAGTGGGAAAGGGGACTAAGGTGTGTTTCTGGACCGACCATTGGTGTGGCAATGAGGAGCTGGCTCAAACCTTTCCCCAGTTGTTTGAATTGGCAGTCCTAAAGGAACGCCTCGGTAAATGAGATGTGGGATTCTAGCCTTGGCCAAGGAGGTTGGAATATAAGACTCTCCAGAAACCTTAATGATTGGGAGTTGGACGCTTTTGGAGAGTTGTTGCAGTTGTTGAGGGATTTGAGGACGTCTCTTGAAGAGGATGCGGTGATTTGGAAAGGAGAAAGTCACGGGACCTTTCGGATTAGAGATGCTTACAAGCTTTTGGCAGGATCTAATGTCATTAGCTTCTCGAAAAAGGGCATTTGGGTGGATAAGGTTCCAACCAAAGTTGCTTTTTTTGCTTGGGAGGCGTCTTGGGAGAAAGTTCTTACTTTGGACAAGCTTCAAAGAAGGGGATGGCAGTTTCCTAACAGGTGTTTTTTATGTGGTTGTGAAGAGGAAAATGTAAATCATATACTTCTACACTGTATAGTTGCAAGGGCTCTCTGGGAGATTGGCTTGGCCTTGTTTGGGGCTAATTGGGTGTTCCCAGAGAGAGTCAAAGATATGTTAGTCAGTTGGAGGGGCCCTTTTGTGGGGAGAAAGAGGAAGAGGATTTGGACTTCCATTCCGTTGTGTATTTTTTGGACGGTTTGGAAGGAGAGAAATAGATTAGCTTTTAGGGGGGGCTCTCTAGCTATTCAGAAGCTCAAGAATTCTTTTGTTTGTAACTTGTGGAGTTGGGCTAGGGTGTATATGGGAGAGGAGTCCTCTTCGCTTATAGGTTTTTTGGAATGGCTCGCCGCTCCTTAAGGGGTGGTGAGTGTTGGTTGTTGGTTTGGCTACTGTGTATACGTCCTGTATGCCTTGTGGCTTTTTGCCTTTTTTAATATATATTTGCGCGCACTTATCAAAAAAAAGAAGACAACATTAAAAAAAGAAAAAAAAAAGAATAGTAATAGAAAAGCGAGGCATCTGAGACCATTCCCTAAACTTTGTTACATGCTTACCTGGCATAATCAACCTTTACTTTGGATGGGGGTTGGGGTAGTTTCGCACAAGCCAACACAAAAACTAAAGGAAATATATTGAGATCCTTATTTGTTTGGTTGGAAGAAAGGCTGCCCAGTTAGATGATTGTTTTGGGTTCATCAACAATACGAGTGTAGTCTAGTGCAAGTTCTATTGTTGCTTCTCTGCTTTTCTCTCTTCCCATTTCTTGATAGTCATATGACATGTACCATACATGTGTACCCCAACTGAGCACTCTTAATGTGATAGAATATATATTATATTATTTTACCTATTTAGATATAAAAATTAAAATATATATATATACTACTAACCGAATGGGAAAAAACCCAAATTAACCAGACTAAATATTAGTAAAACCAAAATCTCAATCAATACGATAAAGGAAAGACAACCCACCAAATCAACCTTCACATTCATCATTGGCTTTTAAGAAGCTTTATAGTAAAACAAACAAAAAAAACAAAGAAGTGCAGTGAGCCCCTAGATAATAAAAACTAAACCAAATTATAGCATTTTATACCAATCATGCATCATTAACATTTAGCCAGTTTCTAAATTAAAACCCTGATAAGTCAGCACTTCAAAACCCTTAACTTACACAGCACCCTAAAACCAACAAAACAGCAGGCAATCACTGGGTCAAGCTTTAAAAATTACATATAACAGCTCGTCAATCACTCCTCGAGGAAAGGAAAACATAAAAATAAAAAGAGTAAACATCTTAACAAGGATGAAAATATTGGAAACAGATGGAATATTGGGGACTGGATTTCACAAAAATTTTGGAAATTTCAGACATAAATTTCAAAAAAAAAATGCATATCAATGGAACAAAAATTAATTAAAACTCATAGAAATATTAGAAAAAATTCCAAGATAACAATACATATATTAAATTTGTTTTAGAAATTTGTGACTTTGAACAATAACATGCAGTACTTGAAAATGCATTTACTACTAAAATGATCATCTATCTAGTTTTGAAGTATTTAAGAATATATATATATATATATATAATTATTTTTTATTTTAAAATGTTTATAATCTTATTTAGAAGTTCATATTTCTCTTGTATTTAACTACAAATACAAAAGAATTTAAAATAAAAGTTAAAAATTTAAAAACTAAAAATAAAAATAAAAATAAAATCATTATAGATGATTGTCCTCAAACTCTAGTTAGTTTTTTTTATTAGTTAGGCTCTTGTTGAGACTGTTGGAGCCCTTCCTATTTTCTATATCTTCCTCCTGTTTTGGGCCTTTTTGACGGTGGGTGTATAGGTTATGTATACCTTGAGTCACTTTTTTGGCGCCTCTTTTTAACAAATCATTTTCTTTATCTATATATATATATATATATATATATTTCATTTTTTGCATGAATATAAAATTATTTGGTTTAGGACGCAAACAAAGCATATATATATAACAACAAAATTGGTCCCACAGAATTAGACAAGACTTTCCTTGTTGAAGGGTAGGGATTCAAGGCCCTCAACCCTCACTTTAATTTTAAGCAATTTGAGGTGCATTGTGCTGATGTGGCAATACATATTGATAAAATCGCCAAAATATTGGAAAAAAAAACCAATCAAATCAGTCAAATATCAAAACAATTCTGATAGATTCGCGAAAAAACCATCGGTTATCAACTAGACAAAATTCTTTCCATTACTTTGTTTTCACAACAACTGAAAACTCCATTACTTCGATTTCACAACTACCAAATATTCACATTTCAGTGATATTTTTGCAATATTTCATGAAATTTTCATCCCTATATCTTAACTGTATAATCCTAGAAAAAACACAAAATCATACTTGGTCTTTGAAATTTTAGATCCAAGGATCTAAGCCTTGTGAAAAAAGAAATGGTAGAAAACTGAGAAGGGTTATAAGCCACCAGAGTCAGCATTAGTGGTCCTAATCTGAGATAAGCAAGGTGCCAATGACAAAATCTTATTAGCTCATATTGGCCAGTGTTATTGAAAATTTGAAAGCACCCTAGCCACAACATGGCACAGATAAAGTGCCTTCCTTAACTGTGGCACCTTTCTTCGAAGTGAAATGCATTATGGATTACTTTATTCTCAGGGGACTCAGAGAATGAATATTTCTTTGGTTAATATACTCAAGAAAAACCAAGAGAAAAGGAATCCAAAAATGTTAACCAGTCCAATGTCACAAATACAAGTTAATTAGGCATTGAATCCTTATAAGAAGACCATCTACTAGCATATCCTTTTTGTTCTCTGAGCCAACAGAAGCTGAGGACATCATTGAGAACGAACCACTAATCCTACACTGCTTGCCCTTTTCTTGAAGCCTTAGTTTAAATCCTCTATTTAATATCTTCACAAAGAAGGGGATCTTTACTCATAAATGGGTCTTATGTCCACAGTAACAAGATGCTTTTTTCCCTAGCTGACAACATTACCTAATTCTTCTTTTTCAGAAAATCTCCTTCTCTTGTGTTCTTCCTTTTCTTCTCAACAATAAACTTTCCACCAAAGTAGTATACATGAAGGAAATTTACGGCATATGTGAATGCAGGTTATTCAAGAGAACTACGGAAATGCCATCCTTAATTGCTAGTAAATAATGTTAATGAAAGAAAACTTTTCTATTTGCCACTGTCTTCTCTCTGTTTTTGGGTGTTGAGAAACCAGGGGACAATTACATCCTAATAATTTCATGGTCTTCTGATTCACAACAAAACGAAGAATTAAAGTGAATTCAACAAAATATCTGAGTGAAATTGACTTCTATAGCTTTCTTCAAGCCAAACACAGAGAGGGGAAATTTTGTAAGGCCACAAATTTTCTTTCCACAATTTTCTTAGCGAACAAGCATCCAACTAAAACAAATAAAAAAAATTAAATAATAATAATAATAATGATGATAATAATAAGAAGAAGAAGAAAGAACTAATAAATAAAAACAAACCAAAACCATCACCGTACCGATTGCGAAGCCGTCTTCAGTAAAGCTGTCGCCAATGGCAATATACAAAACCTAATATTTCCAAGGAAACAAATATTAATATACTAGGCAAAATGATATGGTAATACAAATAAACTCATTCCTTCATACGACAACTCCGTTTGGTTGCTATGAAAATGCATGAAAAAATAAAAATAAAATAAAAAGAGTATAACTTAATCCCTAAAGCACCGTTCGAGAACATGTACGAAAAAAGATTAAATGAGTAATTAATGTTTGGTAGGTCAGAAAATGGGGGGAAACTCACATGCCTCGGCCGCCGGAAAGTGCTTCTTGGGATGGATCTTTCCATTCGTCGAATCTGAGAAAGAAAATGAAATGAAAACGAAATCAAACGAAATGAAAATCGAAAGCTTTAAATGGTAAAATCACTTTGAGAAAAGAGAAATGAGAGCATTACACCCAACCGTAACGGCGATCGAAGAGTAGACGTTTGGAAGAAGGCTTGGAAGGAGGTTTGGAGTTGGAGGTGGAAATTGAGATTTCGGGCTCCATAGTCATCCCTTTGCTAGTACCAAGTACCAACGATAAAGCCACTTCAAAGGAGAAGAGTGTTTTTTTTTTTTTTTTCTTTTTTTCTTCAATCCTTTTCAATGTGGAAATTTATTTTTCCACGTGGCAAAATTAAGTGTCCAACATGGCAATAAGGGTATGGATGAAAACAAAAAACAGAAGAAGTGGGTCATTTGGGAAATAAACAGAAATTTGGATCCCCATTTATTGCGATTATTCGAAATTTTGAATTCCATTTCATTTTCATTTCTCGTCTCATAATCTCATTGCGAAAATGGCGAATATCAAAGCAAGTTGCAGAGATCCAACGGCTCAGAATCCTCCAAATGTCTCGAGCTCAGGTATCTTCCGTATTCTCTTTTCTGTTTGGTTACCGAGAAGCTGAAGGAAATTGAGCAACGAAAAGAATGGTTTCCAAGAGAAATAAGAAAACAGAAAAATCGCTCAAAAACTGAACCAAATAGTTGAAGTTCATTTTTCAGCAACCAAACGAAGGTTCCGGGGACATTCCTTTCGAAGGAAAACTGTGTTTGTTGATATGAAAGTTTAAAGATATTGAATTTCGATATTCTCTCTTCTCTTCGGTTGCCGAGGAAGTGACGGAAATTGAAAGATGAAAAAGGAAATTCTGATTTTCATATATATATATATATATCCTCTTAGAAACTGAATGGAATAGTTGAAGTTTATTTTCTCAGCAACCAAACGAAGGTTCCGTAAACATTCTTTTAGTGTAAAAAGTGTTTGTTCATATGAGAGTACAAAGCTATTGAAACAAGGTTGAATTTACATAACTCTCTGACTTGATTTTCACTTTTTCCTGTTACGTATGAAATTGCTGCATTATTACTGATCAGAAAGTGCTTGTTGATTTATTTAATTTCTCATCAGAAGTTTGCTTTCGATCATCTTTTTCCTACACATGATGTGATTGCTGATACAGAATGTTTTAGCATGCATTTACTTCTTCAATACATTCAACAGCATTTCATGTAATTTTATATAAAACCGAAATTAGTCCCAACAACAGCATTTCATGTAATTTTATATAAAACCGAAAATTAGTCCCGGATTATATTTGGAGAACCAAAACTGAGGATCTCCATGGGGTAAATAGGACCATCAATTTGATATAGGCCCTGTTTGGATTGACTTTGAGAAGCCAAAAATTCTTTTTTAAGCTCAACAAGAACTTCCATATCTGTTAATTTTGAGTAAAGAACTTATGCCTTAAAAAGGAGCTTAATATGGTAGCAGAGAAAATGTTACTTTTATGCCAGTTTGGTTCATTTGTTCAAAGAGTTTATAGCTTAAGAAATAGCTTAATATGGAAGCCAACAACATGTTGCTTCTTGTAGAAGCTCGATTTTGGCTTATGCAAAAAGTTATTTCATGTTTAATAAAATTTTAACAATAATGATATTAACTTTTAAGAATTGTGACTTTGGTTTCGACTTTAGCTTCAGCTGCCAACTAAAGCCAAAAACAAAAGGCTAACCAAATAAGACCATCAGCTATATGTATCTATATGCTATGAGCACAAAGTGTATTCCTTAGGATCAAAAGCAATTGCATGGACAAGAAGTTATTCATAGGACCTGCTTACTTGTAAATTACTGTTTTCTTTTTCATTATAAGATTAATCATTACAATGAAAAAGGATTGTTTAAGTAACAGGGACAGAAATTGAGGGGTACAAATTAGCCTTTCAAATTGAAAGTTGAGCAGTTAGAGCTGACAATTGACAAAGCCTGTTGGGTGACTGTGATTTGTTATAATGGTCGAATGGGGGTAACATTGTTTGGTGTAATGCAGGAAGTGGTGGGGTTTGTATGATGAGGAACACATGGAGAGATGAACAGCACCCATCATTCATCAACTTCATATCCTCCTTCCTCAAAGCAAATTCTTTCCGTCTTAACTTCGTCCCGATTGCCCCTGTAATTCTCTTCCTTTGCCTGTCTTCTATGTATTTAGTGGTTCTCTCACTGATTTTTTTGAGATTTTTCATTTGTAGGATTTCATTTTCAACTGTGGTGGTTTATCAGTGGCCTTTGTTTTTGTGACAAACTGGGACTGTAACAACTACTTGCCAACCTTTAGCAGGTGGCCTTACTTTTCTCATTATTTGGGTGTCTTGTTTTCTCTGTTTGAAGTAATGAGCCTTATAATTTGATAACAGTACACTAAGTATAACGATAACTCTTAGGCTATATTTGATTCTTGGAAAGTTTAAGGGGAAAGAAAACGAAGAGGAAAAATATCAGGAAAGAAAAAGGTGAAGAAAATTTGAAAAAAAATTAAATTGTTGGCAAATACATCTTCTCCAAACTTTCCTCACCTTTATTTAAGGAAAATGGGGAGGGAAGTCTTTTCAACATTTCCCTTTGTGTTTTTGCTCATATTTTCCATCACATCCAAATGTAAAAAAACCATTTTTATTAGCATTTATTTCCTTTTCTTTATATTCTTCAGAAACCAAATATAACCTTATATTTAATTTTTGGCAATCCATTTTTTTTAATATTGTGTATAACTATGAGCAATATTCATACAGGGTAAAGAAACTAAAGGAGCAATTTGCACATCTCTACATTGTCGTCACGCTTCCAACCAGGGAGCAAAATGATTCTTTTGTGCACTCTTACTTCAAGTGAGTCATCCAAAACTAGAATATGCATTTTCGCCCAGTCTCTGATTACTGTTTGGCTGTTGGTGATTGGTGAAGGCTTGGAATGGAGCTTGGAAGGCCTACATTTGTGCCAGTTCAAGACATAGAGATGGGCTTTGAGAAGATCGTGAAGATAGCTCATGCCCGTGGGGGTATAAGCCTCTTCTCTAAAGCTCATATCTCTTAACTCCTTTCAAGTAGTTCTTTAATTCAGTGCTGTATATTGCAGTATGTAAGAGGCAGGATGTGATATCCAAATTGAGGGCTGAGGTCAGTTGATTGAAGTTATTCTCTTGTTTTAATTGTGTGTCTCTGCTGTTGTCATTGTTAGCCTTTATTCTTACTTGAATCTACCCTTTCTTGTCTCTAAAGAGGAAGAAATCAGTGCAAGGAATGGACGTATTCCTAAGAGTAATCACTTCCATACCTGGAATTGATAACCATGATGCAAATTCGGTAAGCGATCAGTCTTATATATATAGTATTTTCTAAGAACAAAACATGAGGTAAGAATTTTCAACTGTCTTCTCTGTTCAGCTTAATCAAGCCATTGGTTCGATCAAAGCAATTGCCAAAGCATCAAAGGATTATATTTTGGAGAACACGGACCTTTCATCTGACAAGGCGGAGACGATTACAAGGTTTTTCAGAGATCCAAAGTTTTATCTCAGTCCAAAAATCAATTGATAGGAGAAAGAACAAGGCAGATGAGAATTCAAATGAGTGATGACAGTCTTGAGAAGGTCTCTTCAGCTCAAATTGTAAGTTTGTTGAATCCCTCTCCCTTGAATACACCTACATTTCTCTTAGTAGTGATATGATACCAGTTACTTGAAATTCTATATGATGATTTCTCCAATAATTTCTTTCAATGGAAGGGGGGAGGAAGAAGCAGGCATAACACAGCTAGGGTTCATAAATCAAGTATTAGGGGTTAAGAACACCAAAAAGAAAGAAGATTTTCAATTCTCAAGATCTGCGTATTTTACTATGAACAAACACGCCTTCTGAGACGTCTTTGAATTTTTTTCGGAAGATATTTTCGAAGTAGTTTTTAAAATTAATTATTCAACGTTCTCCAGGATGCTCTTAGTAATTTATTAGTGTCAGCAGGCTTAGTGTTAAGAGAAAATGGCTCCAACTTGTCAATTGTCATCAAGAATTTGTTTAACCGAAATAATAAATCCATCCACCAAGAATTTCTTTGAAATTAAAAAAAAAAAAACAAAAAACAAAATAATCTACAATGAAACTGAAGGCATGGAGATGATTCCCGTGAAAAACGTGTTTAACTTGCAATGGTTTTATTAATAATACCTCTAATAACGTTTTTAACTTGTTCTGTTTTTATTAATAATGCTTCTGTCACAACACTTTTATTCATATTTAAAATGCATTTTTTTTAAATGTGAAATAATTACATCATCTAAAAATTATTCTTGTAAAAATGATTTTTAGAGTCCATTTGATTATGATTTTAGAAAACATTTTCTGTTTTTCTAACATTTAAAATTTTTTATCTTTCATTAAAAAGGTTACACTCTTTGAATTCATTGTCAAATGCATTTTTATTATCAATATTTTATATTATAAAAAATTATTTATGACCTTTTTTATCATTATTTTTTAGAATAATTTTCTGTTCTTTAAAATAAATAAGAAAAATGTTTTTAATTTTCTATTCTTAAAAACATAAAATAGGAGGTGTTTGAGGATTATTTTCAAAAATAATTCTATTTTAAAAAAAAAACTAAAAGAATACATTTAACAACTAGAAAATTGTTTTTTGTTTTCTATTCTCTAGAATAGAAAACATGGTAATTTTAGAAAATATTTTTTAGTTATTTTCACTTCTTTTCTTTAGAGTTGTTTTAAAAAATAATTATATAAAAATATATGATGATTAAAAATAAAGATTTAAACATAAAAATTACTTATAAAACATATATAAAAATACTAAAAATAAGTTAAAAATATTTCAGATTTCAAACAGACTTTTATTTTACAAAACACCATAGAATATTTTTGAAAAATTGTTATTAAAAATTATTTTTCAAAATTATTTTAAAAAATAATTATACAAACATACAAAATGATTAAAAATAAAGTATTAAATATAAGTAGAATTTTTGGTTCGTAAGTAAACTTTTGTTTCTCAAAACATCATAAAACAATTTTTAGAAATTGTTTAATTGTTCTTAAAAACTATTTTCTAGAATTGTTTTTAAAAACGGTTATACATTAATCTTTGGATATAAATTAAAAAAAAAAATTATAACTTTAAAACCATGCCTCGCATACCCGTTCTTTGAATAAGCATCTGGCTCAACGTTCTTCAATTCTTTAAGAACTGCTGGCCGATTTTGTAACGTGTTACATAACAAAAAATTATTATACAACACAAAATTACTTTTTAAGGAAAAAACTAACAATGCTAATCGAAGAACTGCTTCATTTGACTAACAAATTTCAAAAAGAAAAACGTTTCATAGGATCAAATATGGCAATAGAAGCAAGATATACACAACAGCCCTAGAGAAACACTCACCATTTGTTCATCAGTAGAGGAAAAATCAGAATCTATTTATAGTCAAAAGAACCAATTGAAAAAAGAAAGAGTTTCGTCGAAACTCAATAACATATTTCTCGAAACAAACGAAAAAGAAATAGAAAGATGAACAAGTTGCCACATTATTAGGTTCAATAATCCCTGAGATGAGTCTCTACACTACTTGTTATACAGTTTAAAGGCACAAACTGCAATATACGACAGCTCAAATGCCAGTACCACAAGCTCAACCTAAAACAAAACTAATAATACTAATGAAAATAAAAGCAGAAAATGAAAATGCCACCTACCTACAGGCCCGAGTAGAGAAAACCAGAGGAATGGAGCCTGGGGGTCAAAATCGAATGCTACAAGCGTTCATGGCCAGAGAAACTGATACAATTATGATGGGGCACCAAGGTAGGAGGCAAGGCGCAATACGTCGCTGAATATACCGCCGGCGGTTACTTGGGCGCCAGCACCAGGTCCCCGGACTATAAGAGGCTGGTTCTTGTACCTTGCAGTTGTGAAAGCAATGATGTTATCAGAGCCGGAAAGCTGGGCAAAGGGGTGGTCGTTCTTGTATCTTCGCAGCTCCACGAGCCCCTTTTTGTTAACCACATCCACCACCCCTACGTATCTCAGGACCTGTAGGTATCAGAATTGCATGAGCAAATGGTGGAAATGTAAATTCGAAGTTCCATATCATCATATGAGGTAAAAGCATCTCACTGTGTTGCTGAACTGACCCTATTAAGAAAAGGAACTGGCTATGTGCCTTGCAACCAAGTTCTTGAGAAAGTAGACCCTCCCTTGACAATTACCATAACGTTTTTTCTCACCTTGAGATCAGTGTTTGTTTTCGGTATTTGACAAATTTTGGACTGAAAATGGTTGTTTGAGAAATTATTTTGACAACATGGTCTTTTTTTGAAACAAATTTGAGATGTTTTTAGTGTTTTTCATAGAGTGTTCTCAAAAACAATTGGAAATATGGAGAGTAGACCAGGAAGTTTTTGCATTGTACGTAAGTGCTCAGAAAACCATTTTTCATATTTATATTCTCAAACAAAATTCATTTCCAAAAACAATTGAAAATTATTTAAAAACCATTCTTAAATATGATTTTTGATGACTGCTTTCAAAAACATCAAATAAGACATAAGATACTTGAACTACCCTATATATGGTATTTTAACACATCGCCTCAAGCTACATGGCAGCCAATGGCATGATGATAGTAAAAAAAAAATCAAAATGAGGTTATTTATAAAATTGTAGAGCTGATCCTATACCAGCACTTGTGGTGGTGGCTCCCAGTTTTTGCAACTTACCCTTATCCAGGATACCAATCAAACATGCTTACTTTTTCAGACAGGTCTAATTAACAGTAGTGCCTTAGAGATACTTACTTCCCCTGCATCCTCAGCATCTTGTAGTTGCTTAGCCAAGTCTTCGTCGTATTGTGGCAACTGCTCCATAAATTCATCGGCTGATGCAGTAGCCTGCAGCAAGTCATCATAACTACAATATTGAATATGGATTTGTGTTTACCGCAGTTCTGTTCACGAAGACATAAACCTAGTTCTTACTCTTAATGGTTCTGGCACGAGACTTTGAACAGGAGTATCCGCAAGTTCCAGTTTTAGACCAGATTCTCTAGCAAGAATTATCACCTGCAAAATGGCAGCTGCTTCAGGAGCCCATGATATCTTTCTGTATTTATATCATAGTAAATCTAACAAAAATATAATTGCTGCCTTGATACAAGTGAGTGGCATCTATTGACAGTAAAGAGGGGGTTCCAA
Organism: Vitis amurensis; assembly: GCA_037355405.1. Lineage (NCBI taxonomy): Eukaryota > Viridiplantae > Streptophyta > Magnoliopsida > Vitales > Vitaceae > Vitis > Vitis amurensis. Next base: position 39,390,474 of record CM074693.1, read on the forward strand.
ATAGATATCATGAAGCAATAATAGTGAGTAGATAGTTGCAGTGCCCAAAATCTTTCTGGATCTCATGCCATGTACTGACTGCATATCGAGTAGTGATCACTTCACCCAGCCACCTATTTTAATTGGATGAGAGTGACAGCCAACAAGTAACCACACAATTTTACCCCTATTTTTCAAAGAAGTTGAAAAATGGCCCCTCCCCTGTGTATTGAGTAGGGAAATTTTTGTTGGAGGTCCAACTGTCTGGAAATTTAAGAGGGAATTTACTGATCAAATGGCCCCTCCCCTGCATTATGCAAGTTGTAGTGGCAAGGATGGAAACACAATGATGTCCCATGTCCATTTAATTAACCCAAATTTAAGTTTGTATTACCTTTCTGGCAACATCTGTTCCAGATAGATCATCCCTTGGATCTGGCTCGGTATAACCAGCCTGTTTGGCCTCCATCACCACCTCACTGAATCTTCGTGTGCCCTTAAAGTTGTTGAAGATATAGCTCAAAGTCCCACTGCCCACGAAGAGAAAGCCTTGCATTAAAAGACATGTAGCACATATTTCTGAAGCAACAAGAATTTAGATGCTAGTAAAACAACTTGATCGCTAATTTTTTTTTTCCCCTAATAATTTTATTTGTTCATTTATTTTTGTTACTTGAAGGTGTTTGCCCAACCTGAAAATGCCTTCAATGCGCAATATTTTGTCTCCAGTTTCAAGGAGACCTCGTAAGGTGCTAATGATTGGGAGGCCGGCCCCGACAGTAGCTTCATAGAAGTAATGTGTATACGATTGCCTCTGAAGAGCCCTCAACTTCAAATACTGGATTTGACAGTGATCACGTCATATAAGCCCATACATACATTTGATAAAACTAAATTCAAGGGAGAAAAAGAAAGATATTTTCTCAACTATTGTTTACCTTGGATTGAGGAATATTTTGTTCTTAGTTAAAAAGAAAAATTAGGCATTTGTCACCCAAAGAAACAGAAATTCAACTCTGAATAAGAACTGAGCAGGAAAGCAGTTTATCATCACAAATTAAAATGGATTCCTTGCATAACAACGGGGTATTTGATGATGGATCCAGAAAAACATGACAAGCCAATTTATTATTTTAGTGGCTTAGGAGTTAACGCAATTTATTTTTAAGAACATCACTGTGTTTCTCCTCTCTCAGATATTTTAATGGCTTTAGGAATAGAATTTGATTGCTAGAGTTAACTACATTGGATGGGAAAACTTAATGTGTGTCAACTAGTTTTTAAGGCTTCTAAAAGTCTTTTCTATAGCATTCCTGCCCTTTCTGAGTCATTTCAAACCTTTGTGCACTCCCTTCTAAAAGGTTCAATATCCACTAGGGCCTTGGCCCTCCCAGAAGCACCCTTTTATTAAAGTCCCAACTCATCCACCATCCTATACCTTGTGACCATGCCAAATGCTCTACTTTAATTTGTTCCAATTCAATAATGATCATTCTCCTTAATTACCGGGTATAAAATGACTGGATCTCACAGAAATAGCTGAAAATGCAAATTAGAAAAGGCCATCCTTTTCTGTGCAAAAAACAACACATCATGTTGCATGTTTGATTTGAGTCACCCGTGTGTACAAACGTGTTAAAGGAGTGTCACACCCAACATGATATCAAACATAGGCGTTGCTCCTCTTTCGAAACGTACATGCTGAAGCCGACTCATTGGAACTCTCTTTCCAGGGTAAGGGGCGGAATACAGATTTAGACAAGTGCTTTATTGGTGTTTAATTGACTCATCTGGTTCAAACAAACACAATTATTCCAGGATTTGAGCATTCCTAGGGAGGAGATCTGGGGCGGAGTTTCATTATCAAGCCTCCCCCTAGACCGTGGTTAAAAAATTCAAAAATGCATTGGACAAGTTAAAAAGTAAAATAACAGAATAGAGTAAAAGCAGACAGGTTGACCAAGTTTTTCGTAGATTCAAGACCTAAATAATTTTATGAGCTAACTTGACCAGCCAGGGGATACATCACTGGTTCACCAATGTGATCTTCTGCTCCAATTTGAGACTACAATCACTACCTAATGTGTATGCCATGAGTAACTTAATTTTCGAGTTGAAGCAAAAAACTAACAAGCAAATCAAGTAAACCAAAAATTCAGATTTTAATCAGAAAACATTTATGCACGAAAGGAACAAACAAAATTTTTTAGAGTAAATCATAACCAGATAGATGATACCTGATCAAGTGGACCGGAATTTGCTTTTTTGTTTGGGGTGATTACATGAATCCCTTTTCGCAACCATTCATGGTAATGACTAGCAACATTAGAGTCTGCTGTACAATCCACCAACGCAGTATTTGGGATAAAATGGTTCCCATGCACATGGTTAACGAATTTATGCATGTCACCCACTTCTCCTTTCTCCTTTATAAGTTCTCTCCATCTTGATAAGTCAATTCCCCTACAACCATGGATGAAATTTTTGAGAGAATTCTTGGAAGATTATTAGATGGAAGAAATATAAATTGTCTCATTCATCAACTTAAAAGTCACCACAAATGTGACAACCAAGCGAAAAAAGTATCAGAAAGACAGAAGACAAAGATGATGGAACAATTTTTCATTAATAGAATAATAAAAAAGAGGAAGAGTACCAGGATTTGTACTCTTCAGCACATAAAACTAAGAGAAAAGACCATTTGATATTAGGAAGCATAGCAACAGGGATGCATTTGAAGCATTTAACAGTCAGATTTCTAATAATGCAAGGATCTACTAAACTAACAAAGTGAGCCTGGCAACATGGAACAAGAAATTTGCATAAGAAAGGAACCAACAAACAAGAAATATATTTTCCTCCTTACGTGCACATCACACTGGAAAAGATAACTAAGGGTTCCAATATCACCAAAATTGAGGTAAATCCTACCACAATAGTTAAATAGGGTGAGAAAATGCAAAGTCCAAGACCTAAGGAGTTAATAGAATCCTGTAAGGCTTAAACTGCACAAAAATTACAATCCTGTTTTCTAGCTATGAAATAAGAATCCCCTGCAAAGGGATTGTTGATAGGATACAACTTCCTGTTTAATCTGTGGTTTGTGGAAATTCCCTCAATGTATTATTTCATAATTCCATAGTGTTCATTTGTATTTGATGCTCAGTGTTTTTGGCTCTGTATGCAATTTGAGTTTACTTTTTGCCTTATTACAATAATCAATTTCCTTTCAAAAAAAAGAAAAAAGAAAAGCACGTCAGAAACCATAAAGAGATTATAATTTGGAATACCATAGATGGCACGTTTTTTCAGACTGGAAGAAGATTAAGATAATGCAGTTTTGCAAGTTCCTAACTAGCATTGTAAGGTGTTGAAGGTGAAAATGAAGAAATGTTCAGTAGGCATAGATAGACTTGAAATGGCCGCTCAAAAGAAAAACTTATCAAGGAGATCATGAAATTTTCTAGTAGAATCAAATAAGAGGGACGATAGCTCAGAAGGGTCATGCAGATTGGAGGAAGCAGAGGGCAGGGTGCATTCTGGTTGGCAGGTGCTTTGTCTGGTTAAGTGGGATTACCTCTGATATGCAGCACTCTTCCATCCTGATTATATAACCAAATCAACTAGGGATCCTATGATGAAGCAGTTTTATAAGTTCATGAAAATGATTGTTCACACTTCCCTTCATCCCCAAGTCTTATCACTCTCCAACATATAATATGATGGAAAGAGATCTGAAAAATATCAGATAAAATTTTAGGAAGTTACACAAAAAGCCCACAAAGCAATGATATCTTGACACTAGGTTTAAGTATGCAAAACCAACTACATGGATTGGTACTTCGTATAACCACATTCATGTTCAGAATATAAGCCTTCTCTTGTCGTCCATTAACTGACTTCATAGTCCAAAGATCAAGCCATCGCAACTCCATCAACAATATCCAGGTTGTAGAGGTAAAACTCACATCCTTGGGTTGGTTTTAGACCCCTAAAAAGTTTGCTCCAATGGTAGAAAATAAGAAAAGATGCTCATATTCCTTGGACATTCACTATTCTATTTTAAGAATGAATAATTGTTCTATACATTTTAACTAATCTCTGGTGGACATGCACCAAGGAAAATTCCCAAGGGCCAAGCATTATGAGATAGATCATAGAAATATTTTATGTCTGAAATCGTTTCTCTTGCCCATTAAAAAACCTCAATTTTTTCTCACAAAGTGCACAATGAATACTGTAGGAACATTACTGAACAACTTTTTATTCCTTTTTTAAGGTTGTGATATGTTTGTGCATACCATCATAGACAAAGGGCACAGAGATGCAGGTTTCAATATGTAAATTAACCGATATACACTTGATGTCAGTGGTATAAAAAAAAATAGCAGAGTTCTTTTTTTCTTTTTGTTCGTCTAATGGTTAATAGGAAACGTGGTTATGTTCCCCCCTCACCAAGAAAAGCAATATGGATTCCAGTACATAAAGATGAAAAGCAATAACTTACGAATCACTCAAAAGCATTGTCCTTGAGCCTGTAATTCCCATCACACGCAAATCAATGTTAAAGTCTTCCTTAAGGACAGCTGCCTGCCAAAACAATGTCCATAATATGTTTAAGTTCAGAAAAATGAGAACTGGCTAACTTACAAACTGAACCATTTCAAACTCAGTAATAATGTTTATCCAAAAGTTGCTAAGCTATAACAAAGGAAACAATATTCAAAGAGGTAACTTTACTAGCAAGTGTCTTGCCTGTACTGCCATATTCAGCAGTACAGAAAATGGGTATTCAAGGAGTCAGGACCCCTAGTCTGAACCCTAGCCAGCATGTGTCTCATGTTTGTCATATGTATGTGATTAAATAAAAAATACGATCTCTAATTTTGACACATGTCCACATAACAAATGCCCAGCCATACCCATGTCTGACATGTTGGACATTGTGACAACAGCCCTTGGGGCTGTGATGATGCTTCCTATGTTGAGAATTATCAGAGCAGCTACAAAAACAGTCTCATTGTTAAAAAGGTTTGAAATCCTGTGTTTGGATGTTTTCTGAATCATGTTATGATTAAGAAAAGACTCCAGAATTAAATGAAGCAAAGATTACAAGTTGTTATTGCACTTCTAATTTTGTTAATGGTGCTGCCAGAGTTTCTTTCCAAGCCTAAAATACTCTTCAACAAGGAGACCCTCCATCCCCTTTGCTGTCTACTCTTGTAGATGATCTTACATTCACCTTAAGGCCAAGAGCATTGGCCTAGGTATAACATCTACATCCCAATCTCCAGTTCGCTGACTAAAGCATATTTCTTTTTGAGGCCTTTTTCAGGGTAGCAACATTTTAACCACCAAAGGCTTTTTTGTTATAGGTACTTTTAACTACCAAAGTCCTAGGACCTCATGCTTGAAAAGATCAAAATAAGCGTCAAGCTCCTAAAAGAACAATAAGTTCCCCAGTGGTAGAACCACACTTTTAGAATAACCATATAAATAGGGTCCTTAATTTTGTCTTCTTTCATAGGTAATAAAAGTTGTACATTTAAGGGCTAAAGGGGATGAACCTCAGTACAAAGGCAGTAAATAAAGGACCACCCAATCACTGTGGGAAACAAGGTCCTTAATTTAATAAATTATGTTTCTAATAATTTAGTAGTAACAGTCAAGGGTACCAAAACAATGATCTTTCAAATAATTAAAACTAATGGAACTGTTTCATATCCAAACTTGAAAATTATTCCTCAAGTGCTAATGGTTGCGTTAACTACAGTAGAAATGAAGAGATAAAAAGCACCTGATCCCTGAGCTGGTCAAGTAATGTGCCACCGATCAATCCAGGTCCAATAATGCCCATTGCTATTGTGGTTCTTGAGAGATAAAACCTTGAGTGGACAGCTTTTAGGGCCCTTATACAATCTTCTCGCTTGACAACTACAGTTATATTATACTCAGAGCAACCTTGAGCTATGGCACGGATGTTAATATTAGCCTGCATGACAATAACAATTTAAAAACTCATCACAGGAAAAATGAAAACATAAAACAATAACATTCAATTGCACAAAAAGAGTTTTTAGAAATAGGTATCCACACTGGAGTACATAGACAACAAGTAGGTACAAATTCCAAAGATGATAACTGTACTGATAAAAAATAGGGTATAACATGATAATTTAGCAAACTATCACTCTGGTTTAAAAGAATATATTAATTCAACTTACTTTAGCCAGTGCACTGAAAAGACTGGCACTGACTCCAGGTGTACTCGCCATTCTCTGGCCAACTGTGGCCAAGATGCTACAGTTTGGTACCACTGCAACCTGAGAAGTGAGAAGAGCTTGTTAATCAAGAATGTAACAAAAGAAATAGACAAATGCCTCGTAAAATTAAACTTAACTGGGCCCATTGATAAGTATGGCTCGTGGAAATTTGATTTTTTTTTTAAATAATCAACAAGCAGACAGACCCACTATAACAAGTGTAACCTTGCTATCACTTTATGAGATACCAAGTAACAAAATGCACTCACAATGACCCATAAGCATGATACATCATAACTAAATCATAATATTGAATCAGTTAATCATGTGCAGAAGTTTACTAATATAAAAGAACTTATCAAAAATATATGTATATCTATAAAAGAAGAGCACCTGAGAAAGACGACCAGCATCCAAAGCCTGACGGAATCTAGATTGTAAAGCTTCAGCAACAGCTTCTACTTCCTTCTCGGGAACAGCAAAACACACAGAATGCTCACTACTAGCCTACACAAGACCCAATCACTAAGCATCTGAGATTTACTAAATCAGACTACCATTAAACTGAAATCAAATGATGAAACCAGATGATGACCTGTGATATCATAATAACATTAGCTCCCACATCTTTCACAGCAGAAAAAATGGCACTAGCTGTACCAGGAACACCAGCCATTCCAGTTCTGGAGGGGCAGAGAGAGAGAAGAGGTTTCAAAGGTGGAATATGAATAGGTTATAACACATTTACAATTTCAAGAAGATACAGCAACAACACAGTAATACAGGGCTCACCCTTCAACATTTATGAGTGCCACATTGTCAATTGTTGCAAACCCTTTCACAGGAGACTCCAAACGCTGGTTACCTTCATTTTCATCAACAGAAGGCCGACAAATCATTGTTCCAGGTGCAGAGAGATTGAAAATATTCCTTATTACAATTGGAATGCCATATTGCATCACTGGAATGATGGTGCGGGGATGCAGCACATTTGCTCCAAAATATGACTGCACATCCAGGTAAAATTTATGTCAAAAATGCAACACTAGCAAGTTTCAGAAACTCTGAGACGTAGTAGAGGAGCAATCAAGTTCACCATTTCCCAGGCCTCTTGGTAAGACAGTTGATTCAGTATCACGGCCTCAGCAACTGCATGAGAAATGTTATTTAGCATTGTGATCAAACCCAGGTTGATGTTGAATAGAAAATTCACAATGGTACCCTCCATTATCATAAAAAAATCCACAAGCAAACTATAAAGAAGATGTAGATTGCCCATAAACAGTTACGAGGATCAACACAGTTCTCAACTACAAGTTCAAAGATGAAACTATTCTCATATGTGACCTAAAATGGACTAAGCAAACATTTTAGTACCAGTTCAAACCTTTTCTGGGGTCTGCACTGTACACACCATCAACATCTGTCCAAATTGTGACCTGACGAGCCCTGAATAAAGCGCCCATTATAGCTGCAGAGAAATCACTTCCATCTCTCTTTAAAGTTGTAGGAATATTTTGAGGTGTACTAGCTATGAAACCAGTAGCAACGATTGTCTTAGATGGGTTTTGGAAGAACCATTTCTCAAGTCTCATTTCAGATTCTACAAAATCAGGATCAACTTGATTAGCACTAGTAGGGTTTACAATAAGGACATCCCTTGTATCCATCCATTTGCAATCAATGCCTTTCTGCATCAAAAGAATGGAAAACTAGCAATTTCAGAAAACTTGAGATGGTTAAAAATATCAAATATTCTTTAAATAAAGAGGAAAACAACCACTAGACCTTTCTGACAACAGATGATAACATCTGGGCAGACCATAGCTCTCCATGTCCTACGATAATATCTGAAAAGAGCTCTGATGCATGACCAGCTGCAATACATTACACACATAAGTCAAGATAGTAACCCCTACTTTAGAAGCATTGAAACTTCAAAATGATAAGAAAACAAAAATCTTGTATCAGTAGAAGTGAAAATAAAATTAAAATAAACCTCTAAGGATTCCTTTCAAAATCAATATCAGCTACAAGATGGAGCAAAGGCAATATTATTGTAGCTACTTTGCCAAAATCATGAATCACTATGCCTTTATGAAAATCCAACTATAGTATATTCTCACAAAAAATGAAGGTATATTTCATAATTTAACCTAAGAAAAGTAACAGAATTAAACTTAGAAGAAAAGGATACGTTATCCAACTATTCATTAACAAAGAATATAAATTAAGTACCAAACGGTTAAATTGTCAGGATCCTCTGCATGTGTGTGCATGTCTGAGAGAGAGAGAGCTATGGCTATAATACCTATATATATTGCCCGAAGCATCTCTTTGATTTCATTGATGTCATGGTGCAACCGTGATAAGAAACTAGCAAGATCATCCCCATCAAGCAGATCAAGTGCTGTTAATCTGTGCTTTTCTAAAACAGCATCCACTGCAGATATATAGGAGTCATCTCGTGATTGTGCTTTGTAGATGAGGTCATACATCATATCTGTCACCTTTGACATTGCAGACACAACCACTAACTTCCTTTCCGAATCATCTTTAACAATTATCTCTGCAACATTCTTGATCCTTTCAGAGGTTCCCACACAGGTGCCACCAAACTTATGGACAGACCAATTGTCACCTTTGGGAAGCTGAACTTTTTCCATGGACTTGTCCAATGAAACATCTGTGGGTGAATGGACAGGAAGGTAACAGAACTCAATCATATAGTTATCACTTATAAGATTGTAATCATGAATTTCAAAACATCAGGTACATATAGAGGGAAGGGAACAAACCCATAACTGAAGCAGAGATGAGTGGCGTATTTGATGACTTTCTTCTCCCCACTGACAAACATAACCCATTCTGAAACAGAAAATGTTAACATAAACCCTAATAGGAAACCAAAAATTGAATTACAATCAAAGAGGATAATTCAGACTCGCCTATCAAAAAAAAAAAAAAACAGAGGATAATTCAGACTCTTCAGAGGGATATTAGCCCAACTCTGTTACAACATGCAACGATCATCAACATAAGAATGCACACACAAAGAAAAGAAGTACACAAAAAGTAAGCTAAAGCTAAAACAAAAAGGTACAGGAAACAAATAACTAGGCAGTTCAACACAAATTACCACCAAAATATTTGTGACAGAGTGATTACAGCCCATATCATTTGAATGGCTTTGAAGCACACAGTGCACTTTGATGTCTACCTCCAAATGCACGTGCAGTATGCCTATATGCATACAAAAAGAAGTTTGGACTAAATGCAATATTTCAGTTACTATTCTTGTATATTATGGAACACTTAACATACCCATGAGTTGACTTCTTAATCTTGTCAATCATTTAGTTTTTCTAGACTTCCCAAAAAACTGGTCAATCTCTTCTAAAAGCACATCTACCGAGTTAACAAATTGATCTTCCATTACAACTGTATATTAACATTTTGTAATCCATTTTATTTTATAGCAATATAGTGAGGGCAAAGTGACTAATTGCTTTAATGCAAGACCTTGATCAATTGCATGACCAAAACAGGATCACATGGCAAAATTATATTTTTGTTATGTAATCTTTCCGATACAATCGAAGACCATATGGGTTCCTAATCCCAATCATCATGAAGATGGCTATAAAAATCCTACTTCAAATTAATCATTGTTGCACACAGCTCAACCTAAGAGCAACCATATGAAGGACACTGAAATTCTGAAAAGTATGTTTAAGATGAAAATTCTTAGGTCAAAGTTCTACAATTAACAGTTTCCAATATTAAGAAGTTCAACTCTAATGGAGGAATTTATGGAATGGACCTCTTCTTCTAGCCAATCCAACTATTAAACTCACTAGAATATTCAAAACAGAGCTTAGTCATCAACTTCCATTTCCAAGCAAAAAATGCAAGCTCTTCAGAAATCAAGAGAGTGCAGGCAAAAAATCCTTCCACACAACCAAAGCAATTTGACAATCAAAAATTTTGTTCATTTCTTTCCTTTTCACTTTTGGTCCTTCTCCTCCATTTCCTCAGCAACCAAACAAAATCCTGAGCTTTTCAGGCCACTGAAAAAATGCAGGAAAAGAAAGCCTCCTCACCAACCTCAATACAACCATCTGAAATAACATAACAAGCAAGAAAATTTTCATTTTCTTCCCACCACTGCACAGGAACCAAACAAAAACCCAAACTGTTTAGCCACTAAGAAAATGAAAAGTAAACCTTCATATCCCAACCTTTCACAAAAATTCAGAACAACATAGCAAATAAGAAAATAACTAAGGGCCTATTTGGGAGCTGTTTTTGAGAACAATTTTCTATTCTCCATAACAAAAAAAGATAGAAAACGCGTTTGGCAATCAAAAACTATTTTCTGTTTTCAATTCTTAAGAATAAAAAATTGAGTGTTTTTAGAAAACATCTTTTAATTGTTTTCACTTGTTTTGTGAGAACTATTTTAAGAAATAATTATACAAACATGTAAAATGATTAAAAATAAAACACTAGATATAAAAATTATTTTTAAAATACATTTAAAAATATTAAAAATAGGTTAAAAACATTTTAGGTTTCTAAACAAACATCTATTCTACAAAAATTAGAGAATAGTTTTCAAAAACTGTTCTCAAAAATTATTTTTCAGAATTGTTTTCCGAAAACAGCTACCGGACTTAATTTTCTTTCCATTTTTTTTCCACCACTTTATCATGGTCCAAACAAAACCCAAGCAATTCAGCCACCAATAAATGTAGGAAAACAATGCCTCCATACTCAAGCTCGATAAACCCTTTTGAAACAAGAAACTTCATTTTTTTCTGTCAGTTTTCCACTACTTTCCTGTGAACCAAACAGAACCAAGCTATTCTGCCACCAGTAAAATGCGGGAACCACCCGACCCCAACACAACCGTTTGACACAAGCAAAAAAAGGGAAAAGAAAAAACTCATTCTCTCCTCATTTCTTTCCTACCACTTTCTTGGGAACCAAAAGTGAAAACAGAGAACCTAGAAAACGAAAGTAGAAACAAAGTACAAAAAAGAAACAATACACCAAACAAGAAATTCGTTCATTTCTTCCCTCTTCCCTCCCTTCCATCCCAGAAAAAAAAACCCACAAAACAACAGTCCCCAACTCAATTCTATTTCCTCTCCTCAATTTTCTCAGCAACCAAACAAAACACCAAGCTGTTCGGCCACCGAGCAAGTGCAGGAAAAAAAAGCCTTCACATCCCACGCCAACATAACCGTTCGAAACAACAACAAAGACATTTCCTTTCCTTCTCTCTTCCACACTTTTTCGGGCACCAAACAGAACCCCAAGCTATTCCGCCACCAATAACAAGCAGAAAAAATAAAATGAAACGAAAACAAAACGCCGCCGCCTCCACACACAATCCCAACAAACCACTAGATTAGACACACCCAAAACAAAAACGATCTCTTTTTCCAGCACTTTCTCTGAAACAAACAGAATCAAAAACCTAGAAAAGCAAGTGCAAGAAACAAAATTGAAGAGAAAACTCACTTGCAGATCGGTAATTGGTGGAGAGAAGAGAAAGGCCCGCATCGAGAATTGAAGATCTTATTCGAATTGGAATCGGGAGAGAGTGCATTTTGCGAAGAGAGCTTACAGAGAGAAGACGAGATTGAAGAAGAGAGCGCCATGGCTGAAGAAAGAGCGAGTAGAGACACAGAGAGCGTGGCGGCTTGGGGGTGATAATTGATAATTAGGTAGGTAGGAGTAGGACTTAGGAGGGATCAAGTGCAAGTCGAATTTTTTTCTTGACCAATTAGAAACGGACAACTGGCCAAACAAAGGTATTATCTATGGGCAGTTGGCATGGTTTGGCTGTCACCATTCACAGGGGAAAATTGAAGGGTCAGAGATGCTGTGTACTACTACTATAGACACCAGTCATTTTAATAATTTGGATTTTTTTAAATATTTAAAAAAAAAAAGAGTAGATTCCTTTTAATTTAAAAAATAAAAATATAATTATTCTAAAATAAACATTAATTCATACATCCATCATTCATCACATATTATATAGGCCAAGCCATGCCCAATGCCTTTTCGAATCAAGCACCCATCCCATGAAATTAATCCTATATTTTATATAAAATAAATAAATCTTAAAAATAAAAAATTAAATAATATAGAATTGGTCAAATAAAGAAATTCTTTAATTATATTAAAAATGTGTATATTTAATTATAAACATTCACATCAAATGAAATTCATATTCAAATTCAATTTCTAATTCATTAAAGTATGATTTAATAATAGTAATTTTATAATTTGAGGGATAGGTGATTTCCTCATTGTTGAAGGTAGACATTTATTTAGCACATATTAATCACTAACCCCCTTTTTAAATATTTCCTTTACAGATTAATAAATATTTTACCAAAATGTATAATCTTGACATTGAAATGTGGGTTGGATTTTCTCTTTTATTTAAGTAATTTACTGATGATAGTATTTTTATTTGAAGTATTTTTAAAGTGTATTTGATAGTAATTTTAAAAACATATTAGCATTTTTAATACTTGAATTGTAAAAAATTTAAAATATTAAAAAATGTTAGAAACACTTTTTAAAATCATTGTCAAATAAACTCTTAGTAAAAAATTATGTGTAGAAGTATTTTTACTTAAAGTGTTTTTAGTATAAAAGTTTTTTCAAAAGAAAATATTTTTAAAATAATCCCTTATGAATCATTTCTCAAAAAAAACATTAAAAGTGATTTTTAAAAACTTTTAAGTGATTTTTCAAATTTTTCAAAAAAAATGCCCTAAATTTATTCAAACACATAATATTATTTTAAAAACATCTTTTATTTTTATAAAAACACTTCTTAAAATTATTATCAAATAGACTTGCAATGTTTTATTTAAAAGTGTTTTTAAGAGATTTACTTATCAAGTGTTTTTTTAGAAAATATTGTAAGTGATTTTTCAAAATTTTAAAAACATTTTTTAAATTTTATAAAATATTTAAAAAAATGTCTCTATTTAAAATATTTTTAGTGAAAATATTTTATCAAAAAGTGTTTTAAGGAAAATCAAGTATAAAATGTTTCTCAAAAAAACCCTATAAGAACATTTTTACAATTTTTGAAAATATTTTTAAAAAAACACTTCTTAAAATCAATGAAAAACGAAATCAATTTATTTTTTAAAACACTTTTTTAGGTAAATGGGTTTCTAAAATCACCCGAAACATTAAGTAAAAAGCGTCAAAATTGAGGATTTCTTAAAAATAAAAATAAAATAAAATAATCCTAGCTTTATAGATTTGTTTATGACTCGTGTCCTTTTCCTTTTGTCTTCATCAATCTTAGGGTGGGGCCCAACAAAATAATAAAAGCCAGAATGATACTGCCAACCAAGGTCTGTCGCTTTCCGATGTGGGTATGTGGTTTGAACTCAAAGCTTTTATTTTTATTTTTTTGTTGTAATAAAATTAAGTTTTAAAATATATTATGTTTTATGATGCCGCGATGGGAATAAAATTTATCAAAATTATGATTTGAAACGAAGAGCGTTATATGAAAAAAAAAATTCACCAAAAATATAAAATTTAATTTTAAAGTTTTACAAACATGTTTTGAAAGTTGTTTCAAAGAAATAATAGGATATAAATAAAATTTTATTAAAACTTTTTTCTTAATGTTCAGTTATTTAATTGATATTTTAAAAATTAAACTTTTTAAAGTTATTTAATTAATTTTATTAAAAGATTTTATAACTTAAAAAAATTAATAACAATATAAAATAAAAGTTTTTATTTTGAATTGTTAAATATTATGATATGAATATAAAATAAAAGTTTAAACTTTTATAAAAATTTATATCTCAACTGTTTTCCCTTTGAAATAATTTCACGTGCAATCTCGAACATCTCATGAGAGTTATAAGTTAACCAAAATATTGTATGAGTTATGGAAGCAAAAATAAAAAATAAAATTATTATACACGTGTCTCGATCTGATTGGTTTACAGAAATGAAGATGTGGCCTACTTTGTAAGTAAATACGAGAGATTGTGCCCCATGGAAATGACCTTTGATTCAAGGAAAAGATGACCCTACATTTTGGGTCATGGGCCTAAACTTTGGGCTCTACGTTTATTGCATTGGATTAGACAAAAGGCCCATTTATAGGAGTTTGACTTATTGAGCCTAGGTTCAATTTGTTGTGGGAAATTTTTTCTTTTCAAACCAAAATTTTATTTTGGTTCACATTTTTAAATTTTCCTCTTATTTTTTTCTTTCCTTACGTTTTTTCATGCGTTGAAAAACATAGAGAAACACAAAGAGTCAAGAAAATCAAAGTTTAGAATCTTGAATCATCAATTCAATTTGGAAGAAGAAAAGATAAATTTTGCTGATTCAATTTGGAAGAAGAAAAGATAAATTTTGCCTAATACAATTATTTAACACGGTCATAGCCTTTCGATCATCGAAAATTCCAAAATTTTACGTGAAAAAAATAAAATAGAAAGGTTAAATTTTGCCCAATACAATTATTTACCATAGTCATAACCCTTCAATCATAATAAAAAAAATGCCAAAATAAAAAATAACATGTGTTTCTAATAGAAATATTGGTAGTATTTTGGAAAAAAATTAAACATATTTAACAAATATACAATATCTCGTATCAAATAAGGAAAAAAGTTTTTAGAGATATATAAAAATGAACTGCTATTCACTTTGTAAATGTATTTTAAAGTTGCGAAGACTTTTTGAGTTCAGAACGTACAATATCTATATGATTAAGAGAGAGTCGTGGTCCCCAACCTCATTGTGGTTATGGTTAATCCTATTGAAACATGACTTTGTGTCTATATGGAGGCAATTGTGATGTCTGAAATTTTAAAACTCGTGAGGGCCCGCAAAAGAACCAACCCAATATGTGGATTTAAAAATTAAAAGGAAAAGAAAATTCTCATTTTCATACTAGAATATACAAACAATGATTTTAATTTGCAATATTGTGATGAATTTAGATGTTTCCTTTGGGCTTGTAGTTGTTGAATGGTTAAATGGCTAAATTTGAATTGTTCAAATTATTTTTTCTAAATATTCTCTTATTTGTTGAATGGGTAAATGGCTATATTGTATTTATGTTTTTATTTATAAAAAATCATTTTCATTCTTTCACATTTAATTAAATAAAATTATTAAATTGAGAAAAATCAATCCCAATAATATTAGTGAATAAAATTATTAAAATTATATTTTTTTAAATTACATTGAGAATAATTTGGATGATAAAATAAATAAATAAATAAAGTCTATGACCTTGAATGTTTCATTGTTTGTTGCATGAGAAAACAGCCACCCAACTCATCTAGAAAATCAAATTTAGTTCAACTATCTAGAAGTGTCCACTTTTATCAAGAGAGAATTGAAATGAAAAAGCATATTAAAATATTTTGTTTCATTATTTTAAATTAAAATTTTATTTTATTTTATTTAAAAAAAATGGATAATGATAAGGTGAAATATAATAATATGACGAAAAACTCATACCAAAAAATATTTTATAATTTTTTTTGAAAACAATTTTCATTTTTTCAATCAAACCCATTTTCAAAAAATATTAAAAAATAAAATTTATATAACATTTTTCAAACCACATACCATGAAATAAGTGATTTTTGTAGTAAAATTGCAAAATTAATAAAACTATTTATTTAAATTTTAACCCAACCCAAATTTTCAAATAATAATAATAATAAAAAAGAAAAGAAAAGGCAAATTATTATGCCCAATTCAACTATTTTGACATAGGCATAGCCGTTTTATTTTTTGAAAATTTTCTCTTTAGTGAGAAAAAGGTGAATCACTTAGAAAATTGGTTTCCTTATATCAAATAAAAATAGTATTTATATTTAAAGTTATTAAATATTAAATAAAAAATTATTTTAAGTAAAATCAAGTCAATTTAATTTCTAGATAAATTTTCTTTAGAAAAAAAAGTTTAAGGCTATATTTGATTATGGGGAAAGAACTAGAGATGAAAAGTAGAAGGAAATAAAAAAAAAAAAAAGTTAAAGTCTATAAATTATTTTTATTTATCACTTCAATTTATTTTATTTATCTTAACTCATCAAAATAAAGATTCAATAATTTAAAAATACATAAGTTTATAACTAATTTTAATTATATGTGACTTTCTTTGGATTTTTTCATATGACAACAAAATATGAAAAAAATAATTTTTCTTAGTATTTTATTTTATTTTTGGTCTCAAACACAACCTAAAAGTAAAATGCAACATAATAAGGAATTTGAATAGAATTATCAAATGTTGTTGTATTCCTCAACACAGAAGTATGCAAGAAAATTTTATTAAATTTAAAGAAAAATTTTAATTTTATTGACTTATTCTATTCTTCTAATATTTTTTTATTTCATTTTTCTCTTATTTTTCTTTAAATTTTTCAAAGACCAAATCGAGGCTAAGGAGAATCAAAATTTTAGAATCTTGAATCCATCAATGTTTGTCACACTAGGAGAAAACAACCACCCAAACCAATTTTATAACTTAAAAAAATTAATAACAATATAAAATAAAAGTTTTTATTTTGAATTGTTAAATATTATGATATGAATATAAAATAAAAGTTTAAACTTTTATAAAAATTTATATCTCAACTGTTTTCCCTTTGAAATAATTTCACGTGCAATCTCGAACATCTCATGAGAGTTATAAGTTAACCAAAATATTGTATGAGTTATGGAAGCAAAAATAAAAAATAAAATTTATACACGTGTCTCGATCTGATTGGTTTACAGAAATGAAGATGTGGCCTACTTTGTAAGTAAATACGAGAGTGTGCCCCATGGAAATGACCTTTGATTCAAGGAAAAGATGACCCTACATTTTGGGTCATGGGCCTAAACTTTGGGCTCTACGTTTATTGCATTGGATTAGACAAAAGGCCCATTTATAGGAGTTTGACTTATTGAGCCTAGGTTCAATTTGTTGTGGGAAATTTTTTCTTTTCAAACCAAAATTTTATTTTGGTTCACATTTTTAAATTTTCCTCTTATTTTTTTCTTTCCTTACGTTTTTTCATGCGTTGAAAAACATAGAGAAACACAAAGAGTCAAGAAAATCAAAGTTTAGAATCTTGAATCATCGATTCAATTTGGAAGAAGAAAAGATAAATTTTGCCTAATACAATTATTTAACACGGTCATAGCCTTTCGATCATTGAAAATTCCAAATTTTTATGTGAAAAAAATAAAATAGAAAGGTTAAATTTTGCCCAATACAATTATTTACCATAATCATAACCCTTCAATCATAATAAAAAAGAAAAAAAAATTGTCAAAATAAAAAATAACATGTGTTTCTAATAGAAATATTGGTAGTATTTTGGAAAAAAAAATTAAACATATTTAACAAATATACAATGCCTTGTATGAAATAAGGGAAAAAGTTTTTAGAGGTATCTAAAAATGAACTGCTATTAACTTTGTAAATGTATTTTAAAGCTGCGAAGATTCTTTTGAGTTTAAAACATACAGTATCTATATGATTGAGATAGAGTCGGGTCCCCAACCTCATTGTGGTTATGGTTAATCCTATTGAAACATGACTTTGTATCTAAATAGGGGCGATTGTGATGTCTGAAATTTTAAAACTTGTGAGGGCCCCCAGAAAGAACCAACCCAATATGTGGATTTAAAAATTAAAAGGATAATAAAATTCTCATTTTCATACTAGAATATATAAACAATGATTTTAATTTGCAATATTGTGATGAATTTAGATGTTTCATTTGGGCTTGTAGTTGTTGAATGATTAAATGGCTAAATTTGAATTGTTCAAATTATTTTTTCTAAATATTCTCTTATTTGTTGAATGGGTAAATGGCTATATTGTATTTATGCTTTTATTTTAAAAAAATCATTTTCATTCTTTCACATTTAATTAAATAAAATTATTAAATTGAGAAAAATTAATCCCAATAATATTAGTGAATAAAATTATTAAAATTATATTTTTTTAAATTACATTGAGAATAATTTGGATGATAAAATAAATAAATAAATAAAGTCTATGACCTTGAATGTTTCATTGTTTGTTGCATGAGAAAACAGCTACCCAACTCATCTAGAAAATCAAATTTAGTTCAACTATCTAGAAGTGTCCACTTTTATCAAGAGAGAATTGAAATGAAAAAGCATATTAAAATATTTTGTTTCATTATTTTAAATTAAAATTTTATTTTATTTTTTTAAAAAAAAGATAATGATAAGGTGAAATATAATAATATGACAAAAAACTCATACCAAAAAATATTTTATAATTTTTTTTAAAACAATTTTCATTTTTTTAATCAAACCCATTTTCAAAAAATATTAAAAAATAAAATTTATATAACATTTTTCAAACCACATACCATGAAATAAGTGATTTTTGAAGTAAAATTGCAAAATTAATAAAACTATTTATTTAAATTTTAACCCAACCCAAATTTTCAAAAATAATAATAAAAAATGAAAATAAAAGGTAAATTATTATGCCCAATTCAACTATTTTGACATAGGCATAGCCGTTTTATTTTTTGAAAATTTTCTCTTTAGCGAGAAAAAGGGGAATCACTTAGAAAATTGGTTTCCTTATATCAAATAAAAATAGTATTTATATTTAAAGTTATTAAATATTAAATAAAAAATTAAAATTTATTTTAAGTAAAATCAAGTCAATTTAATTTCTAGATAAATTTTCTTTAGAAAAAAAAAGTTTAAGGCTATGTTTAGTCTCAACGGAAAGAAACTAGAGAGAAAAGTAAAAGGAAAGAAAAATAAAGTTAAAATCTATAAATTATTTTTATTTATCACTTCAATTTATTTTATTTATCTTAACTCATCAAAATAAAAGTTAAATAATTTAAAAATGCATAAGTTTATAATTAATTTTAATTATATGTGATTTTCTTTGGATTTTTTCATATGACAACAAAATAAGAGAAAAATAATTTTCTTTAGTATTTTTTTTTTTTTTGAACCAAACACAACCTATAAGTAAAACGCAACATAATAAGGAATTTCAAATTTAAATAGAATTCTCAAATGTGGTTGTATTCCTCAACACAGAAGTATGCAAGAAAGTTTTATTAAATTTAAAGAAAAATTTTAATTTTATTGACTTATTCTATTCTTCTCACATTTTTTTATTTCATTTTTCTCATATTTTTCTTTAAAATTTTCAAAGACCAAATCGAGGCTAAGGAGAATCAAAATTTTAGAATCTTGAATCCATCAATGTTTGTCACACTACGAGAAAACAACCTCCCAAACCAATTTTGAAGTCCCCAAAAAACTATTTGACATAGTCATAGCCTTTTACTCCTTGAAATTTCCCAAATATTTGTAGGAGAAAAGGAAGTAGCCAGATCAATAAGAATGCACAAGGTTTCCTCGTGGGACTATTGACTATAAGTATCTAACAACTTAGCCAACACAACATGTGAATTTAGACCTTAGAAGAGTAGCCAACCAACATGTGAAAAATGATTTGTATGTAATATATTTGAATTTTTAATTCAAAATTAGTCAAAAATTAGAGTTTGTAACTACGATTTTGATTTTTTTTAAAATGGACAGAACTGTGGTTGGTGACTAAGATTTTAAATTTACAAACAATAGTCACCAACTACGATTTTGTATTCAAAGAAAAAAAACTTAATTTGTATATAATATTGAGATAGTGTAGAATGAGCCAAAAGAATGAAAGGGATTGACACCTTATTCATTCTTTTTTAATTGTCCTTATTTGTTTCATCCTTCAAAACTTACTACATTGCCAACACCCTCTTTTCTAAATATTTTTTAACATTTTCATGTTGGCATCATAATAATTAATTCAAAAATTTGTAAATAAAATTATTAAATTATACTAATAAAAAAATACCCATTTGAATGTTGACATAAATTTGGATGATAAATAAATATAAGTTTATTCCTTGTTTGGGTTGTTAGAATTTGGGATGTGGTTGAATAATCCAATTTCTTTTTAAAAAAGAAAGAATAATTTATTAAGGGTATGTTTGGGAGTGCTTTTAATAAATGCATTCAAGGATAGAACTAGTAGAACAAAATAATTATTATTTTCATATGTTTGAATAGATTTTACATTTTTTAAATTTTAAATTAAATAAAAAATCACACCTTACGTGATATTAAGAAAAAATATTTTAGTATTTTGAATCTTCAAAGGATAGTAAAATGCAATAAACTATAAAAGTTTTAAACTAAGATAAATTGAACAAAATTATCAACTTAAATTAACTAATTTAACGCACTAATAATAATTATTTATTAAATGATTCATTTCATATGAAAAGATAATCACCTTGCCCGAATTTTGAAAAAAATAAAAGGCAATTATGTCAAACTCAAATGTTTTTAAATAGGGATAGGCATTTTATTTTTTGAAAATTCAAAAATTTTATATAGGGAGGCCAAATAAATAAGAAAATTGGGTTTCATTAAATCTAATAATAATAGCATTTATAATAATAATTATATATATATAAAAAAGCGAGTTTTTACGCACTTATGTAAAAATAATTATAAAATATGAACCATATAAAAATAATTCAAGTTTTATACATTTACCGATCAAATGTAGTACCTATATTATTAAAAACTAGTAATTGAATGGTAGTATATGTGAAAAAAAAAAAAACATGAAATACTAATTATTTTTATATTGCTATTTGAAATTTATATTTTATAAACTTGAATTCTTATTTTGTGGTTTTTTTTTATATTTGAGTATATGAAAACACATTTTTACTTATAGAATGTAAAAATAAAAAACATTATTGCTTAATAAAATCTAAAAAATAATATAAAAAAAGGCTTTAATCATACTTAAAATAGCATAAGAAGAAAACAAATGAGAAGAAAGTCCAATATTTCTTATTTAATAAGAATTTAGAAGAAAATAGAACATAATGAAAAATAATTTAAAGCTTATATATTTTAAAAAATTTCATTCTGAAAAAAGAGAAATAAAATTTAAAAATATGTAAAAAAATTAATTAAATATAAATAAAAAATTAATTTAATTTACTTTTTCTTTTATCCTATTTTTTTTTTTCATATTTTTCTTTTTTGAAGGCTAAAGAGAGTCAAATTTTGGACTCTTGAATCCATCAATGTTTGAAATCTCCACTACTACCCACTCCTTGACGATTCCCAAAATTTTGTTGAAGAAAAGGAAGTAGCCAAATAAATAGGAATGAACAAGGTTTCCCAATGGGAATATTGTACTTAAGACTAGTAAGTACTTAACAAATTAGCCAACCCAACATGTGGAAAAGAAGTAGCCAAACAATGGTTTTAAATCTACAACTTGGGATGAAATTTTAGATGTTTCCCTTGGACTTCTTGTTGTTTGAATGGTTAAATTTTGGATGAATTTGAATTGTTCAATTTTTTATTTTTTATTTTTTACTTTTGAAGATGCTCATAGCTTGTCAAAATTTCATTAAACTTTAATATTTTCTTTTTTGTTTTATAACATATTAATAAAAACAAAAACATCATTAAAGTATTTTTTTTTTCATCTGAAAGTTTAAGT